>VXAL01014212.1:15670-97534 GCA_013399475.1 Chauna torquata | reverse complement strand
GCACACGTGTTCGCGGAGCGGGCGGGCGGGGGTCCGCCGCGGCGGGGACGGGGAGCAGCCCTGTCAGCCCCCCTCCCTCGGGGCCGGCCGGGAGCCTCCGCTGCGGAGTTACGAACGCGCCGGCGGGATCCTGCGCTCACCGCGGCCGAGCCACGGTGGTGCCCCGGAGGGAAAACGCTTGTGAAACGAGCCCTGTCCCCCAGAAATCCTCTTGAGGCGCTTGCAGCCGCACACGTGCAACGCCGGCACGGGGCTCGGCCCGTGGCCGCGGTGGTGCCTGCCGGCGGGGAAGGCGAGGAGACCTCCGGGCTGGCGGAGCTCTCACCTTGGGTGCACGTCTGAAGCGCTCCGGCTGTGCGTGCTCGGGCGGGGAAGGGAAGGGGTCCTGCCCGTCTCACCCGCCGCACCGCAGTCGCGACAGCTCCGTGTGCGCGCACTCTGGGTCGCCCGTCAGGAACCGAGAGGGCCGAGGGGGGCAAGGCGTTCGTGGACGCCGGTGAATATCTCCCCTCGAGTGGCTTCGGAGAAAATAAGTTAACGCGTCGGACAAAAGCTGCTTTTAAAAAAAAAAATCTTACGGCGGGTTTGAAACGCCGTGTCTAGCTGATACGCCTCAGCTGCTACCTGAGTCCCTGTTTATTTTTCGAAGCTGTTTAATGGACGGGAGCCCCCTCGCAGCCCCCTGTCTTCCAGATTGCATGTACCCGGCAGAAAGTTTCCATTGTTCAGGAAAGGGTTTGAAGCCTGTTTGCCAAAAAAGTGACAGGGGAATAAATGGGCTTCGTGGAGGCTGGGGGTGGGGGCATTACTTTCATACCCCTTTTGGTTAAAGCTATAAATCACACCGGGGGTTGGTTTTGTTTTCAAGAAAGTCCTAATAAAACACCAGATTCTTAGTGTAACTCGTTTGGCTCATTTTTCACGGCCAAAAGAATTGATTTATGGGGCAAACGTCTCAGCGGCTGTGTCAGAGCGGCTGAGGTGGGTGCTGAGGAGGAAGCCCCGTGCCGCTCGGGCGGGCGGGCTGCGCAGAAGCCAGGTGTCACGGCGTGCAGCAGGTCTCTGCGCTGCCACCGAGGGGACGCTTCTGGGGGGGGTCACCCGGAGGCCTTGGGGGAAGCATCCCGCCGGTGACAGCGCTGAGCTCAGCGATGGTTTGGGATTTCCGGTGGAAATCCTCAGGACAAGGCTTCCTTCAGAGTACCAGCGCAGCCCTGGCCGCGCTGTCAAACCCCCCCCCGGGAGCAGGATCAGGCCGTGAGCGGAGGTCTCCCGTTCACCCTGCCGCCCAGCCACGTCCCCAAGGCTGCCCGTCAGCCCGAAGTGCTGGGGGGCTTCCCACGGGTGGCGGGGGCTGCGAGGGCAGGGGCAGCGCCGCGGTGCCGGCGGCTCTGCCGGCGGCCACGTGCGCGGGGAAGCGGGAAGCGGCGGCCGCGCCGCTCGCCGAGCGTCGCCCGGTGCCTCACCCGGTCAGCAGCACCCGCTGCCCGCCCGACCCGGGGCGGGAAGGGTTGTGCAAAAGAAACTGTAAAGAATATAAACCTTCCGAGCGGAGTAAAAACACGTTTTGCTTTTCAGTCTTTGAACTGAATGGTAAAAAGCAAATTCTTTCTCCTGGTCAAATGGGCCATGGGGTATTGGCTCATTACTGAGGGTTGTTGTTCGCTGGGCTTTGCATTTACAGTCTAAGGCCTTATTTTCCATAAAGGGGCTTGGAAGGATTTTTCCCCAGTGATCTAATTCTCCACACGGGGCTGTGAAGGCTATAACAGCTACTGCTTTGTGCCTATACTCAGCTACATAAAACACACATTGAAGGGAGGCATTCTCGAGGTATGTGTATGTTTGCTAATATGAATACTCGCTATTAGCGGAGGTGGAGGGGGTGCAGGTTTTAACATCTCCGCAGGGAGGTGTTCGGCTGTTGGCAGGAAGGAGGCAGATGGCGGGGCTGTTGCTGAATAGAAGCTAAACTAAAAACACCAGGGGCCTCATCTGGGCTGAGTTTCTCTTCTCTCCCTTTCTCGGGGCTGCTGCAGGAAGAACAATGTCAATTTTTTTCCACCCCCCCCCCTTTTTTTTTTTTTTATGAATGAAAGTAGAGAGGCGAGGCAGGATTGAATGTGTATGTCATTCAGGGGCTATGACAGAGATGATTAGGGAGGTCAGTGAACTCCTTTGCAGCCTTGAGCATGCGGTCACTCTATTCAGCAGCCACAGAATAGACATCAATATAAAAAAGCCCGTCCAATTTGCATTAGTATTCAGATAAAGATATTACTTCGTACGATTTGTGAATGTCAAGTAACGCTGGCTGTTTTCTTAGAGAGCAGACCAACTGAAACGGCAGCATTTCGCTTTTAAAAACTTCTGATAACCAGCCTGTCTCCTGTAGCTGGTTTGTAAGTGTCTGTCTGCGTACAATATACGTGAAAAAAAGGGATTTCAGGGCTTCTTAGTATTTGTACTATGCGAGTTAGCTGCTGGAGCTGTGTATGTGCATTGAAAGAGCTGTACGCTCGGGAGGGATGGTTTGTGCGGGAAGGGCAGAGCTCTCCCGGTCTGTCAGAACTGAGCTGACGTTCACTTGCAGCTGGATTGTCACCGAGAGCTGCCGCGCTGCTGCCAGCACGCAGGCGGCTTTCAAACCAAAAGGGCAGAAAAGGTGCCGATTCAGGATTTAGCCTGGCCGGGCCACATGCGGATTCCTGTGACTTTTCTGCTTGGAAGTGACTGGCTGACTGGCGGTGCGCTGGTTTTAGATGATGTTGCTCTGTGCAGTCGACAGCAGCTGTGCTCTCGTGGCCCGCCGGCTTGTGCCCAGCGGAGGGTGCGAGGTGTGCTCCACGTCGCTTGGCTTTGTGTAGAAGTTCCAAAGTTCACCCTGAAATTGCTCTCGTGCTGAAGCGAGTGCCACATGGCACTGGAGCAGGGCTTGGGGTTCGCGCGTTCCCTTCAGGAAAGTGTTTTGAAACCCTCTGAAAAGAGCCCCGTGTAAGTTGGCGGTGCTTCCGACTTCGTGTCTGACACCTGAAATCCTTAGGTTCGGTGGGCAGCTGTGAGTGATACAGTGTTGAGATAAAGAGTTGATCCATTTGTTCTCTAATAATAGCAGCTAAAAAAGGTAATTAAGTCTTTCACGTTGAGACTAGAATGTTTTATTGAGTAATAAAATAAGAGGACACAAGTAAATGATGATGAAATATGGCTTTTTTTGGTTAACTATTCCTTACCTAGCGAATAGTGAACTAGGAAGACTGTTCCAGTGCAGAGACTGACTCATTAACGTACTCGATAGTGGCTGTGTAACACCACTTCTACACGTATTGACAAGGGTCACTCCAATTAAGTCCAAGGGGTTTTTTCTTTTAATTAAGACTTTATTAACAGCCACCGGGTAAGGAACGTGATGAAAGTAAATCTGAAGATTGTGTAGTGAAGTGTTGATCTGCTAATTAAATCATGCAATTAAACTAAGCCACTCTGACCAGCATGTTAACTTTTATGACTCTCTCTGACAAATCTTCAGCGCTGTTCTGAAAAGCGTACCTGTCCAGCAGCCTGCTTGAGCATGGATTTTGAAGTCTTGATTGCAGCATCCCCACTGCACCAGGACCGTTCCCATCCAGAGGGACCCAGTGCTGCTGCCATGAAGCTAGGGGAGGGCTTTTCCCCCCTCTGTAAGGCTGGGAAACGAAATTTTTCCTCTTCATGTCTAGTCAGTAGAAGTGAACTTTGATTCCCGACTGTATGCTTAGAAGGCTGTCCTCTCAGAAAGCTTACTGCGTGCATCTGCTATTTCGTTAGAGACCCTATAAGGCAGGGAATCACCCTGGTTTCCAACCAGTTAACAAAATTCCCAGTTTACAGCAGCGTTAGACCAGCACATTTCTGACAGTACTCTGTCAGCTGGCAGACAGAGCTGTGCGTGAGGGCTGTAGCTGAAGCTTGGTGTCCGTGCCTGCCGGGATGTTTTTCTGGCTGGTCATTTGAGGGGGCAGGATCCTGTGCCGGAGCCTGGGCATGAGTCCTGAGGCTTCAGAAGATGGGGAGAAGTGGCCGTGTTGTCCTCAGAGTTTAGCTTTAGGCAATTTTTAGTATATGTGTGTACTGATCAGGAATGCTACAAATTCAGATATTTCTATTAAGAATACAGGTGAAATTCCCTTCTCAGTTTGGCGACTTTTTCCCAGCTAGGCTGAACCTGATACGATTAAACCTACTTTGATTTTATTCTGTTTCCCCATTTGAAAGGACTTACCTCATTTTCCTAGTGTGCTACATGCTTGTAACTTTTTCTGTGCCCTGGCTGTCAGTTTGTCTGGCTCTGCATACCTTTTTCTTCTTTTTTTGGGAAAAAAAAAAAAACCAGCTTGAAACGGCCTGCTGACTCAGCACCCTCCAAGCCGTTCAGCAGCGCAGTTTGGTGGACCGGTTTCAGCATTTGCTGTTTCATCTCTTTGAATACTCTTTAGTTTATAAACTTCAGTCCCCTCCGCGTACCAGGCTGGGTGCCAGGGCACGGTGGCTTGGTATGAATTCTCCATACACCCCTTTTTTCGCAGCAAACGGGGCTGCAGCTGGGCAGAGCCGTGTCTGGTCCCTGCAAGTGGGCAGCCCGGGCTGCTGGAGGAGTAAATCCCATAGCACCCCCTGGGCAAACTGCAGGCTAAAGCCACGTCTGAAGACACATGTGATGCTGAAAGCGCCTTAAATTACCTTTTGACACCCAGACTTTTTTTCCTAGGCCTCCTACATAGCTTATCGTAGCTAAACATAGTTTACTGTTTGCCCCTCTTTTGGCTGTTTATCTGGTGATCTCGTAAAAAAAAAATGTGCTTTTTCTCTGAATCGGAGCTGACAGCCCCAGTGCCCCCTTCTCGATAGCTCGCAGCTCAGGTTGCCAAGTGCCGTAGATAGGATTTAAAGCTCTAGATGGTTGAAGAAGGGCTTTTATTCCTGCGGTGAATGCGGTATTCCTGATGTGCTTTCCCCTAAAGTATCGGCCCCTTGGCTTGAATGACCAGGAAGTTTCCGTAATATCAAAAGCAAACAAGAACTGTGAGATACGAGCTGAGTAAAACCTTTGGTAAACTTAGTAGTTAAAATGTGAAAGGTAATCAGATGTAAACCTGCCCTATCATTCTGATAGGCTATCTGGGGGGGGTTGCAGTGTTCAGGTGGATAGGGACGAGCCAAGCGGTTAAATCTTTTTCTTTTGTTTTTTTTTTTTTGCTGTGACACTCAGGTTACACAATTTAGCAAAGCTTTTTTTGAAGAATTGCAGCGCAGTAAAGCAAGAAAACACTTCTCCAGTGACTGCTTCAGTTTCAGATGTATTCATCTAAAAAAGGTGTGGTATTTGTAGCAGAGGGGGAGTAAGCTTTAGTGAGCTGGCCTTGCTTTCTCAAAGCCAGAGAGGAGGGGAAGATAAAGACTTGGTTAAATAAAAAGGTTATATTAAAACTTGGAAGCGCATTGTAGTTTCTTTATCTCGCAGAACCGTATGCAAAACAATTACCATGTGCTTACACGTTTAGCATCTGTGAGATTTTGGGGCTGTGCCATCTCTGCAGGTTGCGAGGGGTTAAAAATATTAATGACTCAGAAGTGAGAAGGCTTCCAAGTTTTCGGGTGAGAGAAGGACGCAGTCTGGGGTTGCTATCTGCGGCTGGAAAACTTCGCAGGCTGCCCTGCGTGCTGAAGGCAGCGCGCCCTGGGAGCACCGCAGTGCCAGGACCGGCATTGGTGCCTGCACCCAGCCGTTGTCCTGCGAGCCGCGTAACTGCCTTAAAACGTCAGGCTGATACACAGCAACTTGTTGATTTGTGGTGGGTTTTTTTTTTTTTTTCTTTTTCTGGGGGGATGTTTTCTTTGGGAAAAGCAAAATACGCACCTATGGAGGCTTTCCTTTTTGGGGGCAGGGAGATACGGGAGATGTTCCAGGGTCCAGATGATGAGACCAGCCCTTATGAACCTCATGCTCTCCCTGTCAAAGGACTGAAAAGCTCCCGGGAATTGGATATTTCATTTTATTTTGATGCTTGGCAGAGCTTGTAAAGACCCTTCAGGGGCGACTTCGGCTCCCAGTTCGGAGGCTTGTTGCTTTGTTCGGGGGTTTCGGTGTTCACTGCAGCTTGTAGTCCTGTGAAAATAATAATGAGGTCCTGATCTTGCGCCTATTGAATCTTAAGCAAAAAAGCCCCCATTGATTTCCAAGGGAGTAGGCTGGAGCCCTTAACAGATCGTGGTGGGAGCGACTATTTAGCATAAACGGGGATTGTTCGGAAAGTTTTCTAATGACCCAAACATTTTAACAAGCAGAGGAAACTTTAGGGGTGGGGAAGCGCCTGGCTGTGCTTCGCCAGGGCCATCCCTGGACCCCCCGTCCCTCTGGACACGACCTGTCCCGCAGACCTTCGCTTTCCATCTCACGCTTGGCCAGCGGCTGCCTTTGCACTGAGCGGTTGCCGGTTTTTAGCACCCCCACCCAGCTGGGATGCAAATCGGCGGCATCGTGGCCGCTGCTGCAGCCCGGACCCCATCTGCACGGTGCGCTGGGGAGGGCGGTCGTGATCCCCGCGGGGTCTGCTTGCACGAGAGCAGGAGCCGGCGTGATTTAGGGAACAGCGGTTCCACTCGGCAAGAAACCACCGCCACCGCGGTACAGCAGAGAAACCCTGGAGGAGCTTCCCCAGCACTTCGCAGGCACGGAAAAACAGTTTTCTCAGAGGATTGGTGGTGGTTTTTTTTTTTTCCTATTCCCCCTTTTCATGTGCAAGACTCAAACACAAGAAATTCCCTCCCAGCAACATACTTCAGCAGCTTATTAGGAGACTGTAGGTCTTGAAGTAACCGGTGATTTGATTTCCCCACCCCCCCTAAATTTTTTAACTTCTCCGTATAGATCCCCAGGGCAAGCGTTTTATTTCTAGCCGAGAGCAGGATCTGTGCAAGAAGAGCATGCAGGTTCCCTGAGATGTGCTTGGGGTATCGGAGCTAAAAACAAGGGGGGGAAAACAGTTGCAATGGGAAGATTAGGGAGTTTGGAGTGTGCACTGACAACTAGCATGTGCAACCAAAGATAAATCCTCCATGAGCCCATCTTTAATTAAAAGAATGATTGGAATTAAGCGTAGTATCATCTCTGCTGATCTGTATCATGTGTATCCGTACGAGTAAAGCATTTTTGGGGAGGGAGAAGAGAAAAACACCAGATTTTTATCTTCTTTTGGTAGCCGATATGTCTGCCTTTTGGAAGGGCATATTTCTCCCTGTCTTGGAGTACCCAGGCTTGTTGACAGTAAACAACTGTCACTTGGCAGTTTATGAAAGAGGAGCAATGTTTAAGAAAACATGTCCAGTTTAAATAGTTATGTTAATAGGCTGGGGATTCATGCAGAAGTGGGGGGGCCGGTAAATGGAGGTGCATAAATTAGCTGGTATTTACTGCGTAAGACACGAACTGCGAATGAATGCAGTTGGAACAGAGGGAACACTTGCAAAATAAAATAAGAAATACATTCATTTTACAGCCGGCGTGTTACGCATGCTCCCGCAGCTTTGCATGAAAGAGTTTTTTTGTTGTTTTTCCAAGGAAAACTCAGAAAGCCTCTTTCTTGCTGTGTGTGTTGGGTTGGGTGCCTGGTGAGCGGAGCCGCAGGGCAGGGAGCCCAGAGCTCCCCCTGCCCATCGCGTTCCTCGTCCTTGCCTCTCCCTCCCAGGGCTGATGGAAGAGGAGGCAGCGAGGAAACAGCCTCCTGGTTTGCGAACTGATAAATTGCAGAAAGGAAAGCAAAAAAATAAGAAACAGCAGATGGTGTCCTCTCTGCATCCCTTCCCGAAATTGCTACAAATCCATCACCCACCTTCTTCTGCGCTAAGCACTTGCAAACATAGTGAGTGATGACCGAGCGTGAAGCGTTCCTTCCCAGTCAGCCCAAAGGCATCAGTGTCAAAAGCGTAATGAGCGAGTGCCTGGTGTCAAACGCTCAAGAACTGTTATTAAGCAGAAAAATAAGTTTCAGGCTTTCCAGGCTCCTGATTTGCCTGCCTTTGGAGCGGGGCTATAAACCGCTATTGGGGTGTGCTGATGTTGGCTTTGGAGATACCCGGTAAAACCACGTTCTTGTCCTCACCCACCTGCACCCCCAACTCCCAGCCTGGCTGGGGTACAGTGTAAATACAGTAAATACCATAGAATTTAAGCGTAGATACGACGTTACAGATACTCAATCTTTCATTCAGCCTTGGGTATCTCAGAGAGGGACACCTTGACCGCAGCACCTTCTCTTGCCATCGTTTCTTCTACCTCTTGTTAGAGGAGAGCAGGCAGCTCCAGCAAAAGGCAGCCCCAGAGTATGAGCGAAAGGGTTGCACTTCAGTTTCTTTTGGCCGGTAGATCAATTAGTATTGCTGTTATTTAGACGAGGAGGCAAAGGAAACCCAAACCTGAAGCATCCTGCCCTAGAAATGCCTTTAGATCTGCCTCTGGCTTAACCACCCACGTGCAGCCCAGAAAAAAAGGAAAATAAGTTCCTGTATTTGTTGAGTTGTACAGGGACTCTGACCTGTGTGTTATTTAGTGGAGAAATGAGATTTCTGCCTCATTTTTGTTGTAGGCGCATTGGCGGTGGTGGATTTGAGAAGGCAGTGGGCTGCTCCATTGGGATAGTCTTCATGGAGGGAGAGGAACCAACCGCAGAGGTGGCCGGGGGGCACAGCAGGGTTCCCCTGTGCCTTTCTCTCTCTCGGTGCAGGCAAAAAAGGACAGGTTTGTCCCCACCGCTCCGGTTTCCATGGTGGGTCGCAGCCCCGTAAACTGGGCTGCCTGCCTGATTCTGGGTATCGCGACCCCACGCAACGCAAACACTTCCTGCGAGGAGCCGTCTGCGTGCTCTGGATAAGGTAATTGTGTCGGTGGAATGTGTTACTCCTGGCAAAAAGCGACTGAAACCTTCTCAGGTGCTTTCAAAATATGTGTAAATGTTTGAAGTGGAGGTTTTTGTACCCCCCCACCCCCCTGCTCCCAGTGCATAGCAAATGAGGCATGGACAAGCGGTGCAGTCTTCACAGGAATGGCTTCACCCGCTGCTTGAGCCTGGCCGTTTTTGGGGTGAGGAGGAGCAGCCGTAGGAGCAGCACGCAGTGTCTCGGGGCAGGGAGGAAGAGGAGATGACCCTGAATTAGCTGCCGGTCCTCCGACAGGGAGCAGAGGGGCCAGAGCACAGGTTTTGGGTCACTCGGGGGGCTGAACCGCTCGGTGGTCTCACTGCTGTGGGCAGCCCTTGCTCTACTTATGGGTGCATGTGTCTCCATGGAGAAATAGGTATAAATATGTGGGGAGGGTCCAGCTTCATGTCTTTGCCAGGTGGTGGTTCATCCTCCCATCCCACCCACGGGAGCCTGGCTGGAGCTTACTGTCACTGCCCGACTTTCAGACAGGTCCAGCCCCTGTGTGGCCGCTGGCCTCAGTTTTTGTCTTCTGTGTTTTCTGTCTGCAGAAGAGAAGTGGCTGTTTGCTTCCTCCTTCCCCTTGCCTGTTGCAGTGACCAACCCCGCTGTCGCAATGGCATCCATCTCACAGGGATGTTTGGGAGCTCGTTTGCGGAGAGGAAGAGGTTTTAGAAGTGTTTTTGGTGGGGGAAGGAAGGGAAAAGCTGGGAAGGTCAGACCATGGAAGACAGGGCAGGTATCTGAGAGAGCCTGTGGAAGGTCCCAGGCTGCTGCAGGCAGGACCAGCCATATCCTACTGCAGGACCCCCGGCAGAGAGTGCTTCTCCTTATGGGAGCATTAAAATAGCTGCGTGCGGAGGTGTTTAACCTGCTGCTGGCATTTCTGGAGCCTATCGTGGTTCAATTCATAGAGGATGGTTATTTGGGAGCATTAAAACAGTTTGAAGGGAGTGGGAACTGAGACACGCATGACTTCCTTGAACTCTCTCTTAATTTATTACGTGCAGTCAGAAACCCGCTGTAATAGATACGGTTGCACGAGACCATTAAACAGTCCGTTCTGCTGAACCCGATGCCCTGCTGTTGCTGCTGGAAATGATAAAACGCCGCATTCGGGTAGGATGGTATGTGGCGCTGAGTGTGTGTGCGCGTATGCATGTACGCCGGTAAGTCCTGCTAATTTAGGGATTGTTTTCCAAGTCTGTTTTCTATAACTCTGCAGACTTAATACAAATAAAGAGCTGACCAAGTTTCCTGTGAGAAGCACAGAACAAACGCTAGTGTGGGATTTGAATGCAGAAAGGTGAAAACACAAATGTATACAGAAACAGCAAGTCAAACAAGCTGAAAAAATATTGTAAGGTTGATTTAACAGAGCAGTGAACTCCAAGCTGTCTAATCCCTTCAGCAGCCTTCTTTAAAGAAGAGAAATAAAAGAATTTTTGACATCCACTTTTCTTTTACCATCTCTCAAAACTCTGGTAATGGTGAAGGGTAAGAGTTGAGTTTAGCACAAGGACAAAGTGTTGCAGTATTAGTGAGATGTGCTTTCTAAATAATAAAATCCTGGTTTGTCATTCGCGTCTTTAGATAAAAATGGCTGAGACTTCACGAAAAAAGAGATTAGCGTTAGACTTCTGCAGCTTGGGTACCTGGCACCTCCATCTCGCTTGAGGCATTGAAATAACAGGCTTGGTTTTGAAAGATGCTGAGCCAGGTCAGGCTCTGCATTTAAAGCACTTAAGCACTCTTAAAATCTGGCTATTCATTTTGATGCCTAGATATGGATTTCTGGGCTTAATCACTGACCTTTGCATTTCAAATGTTTGGCCTTTGTTTTCTTTGCTAAGTATGCAGACAGAGTGGCCCCCGAATTATTTTTTTTTTCCTTTTACACAGCTGAAAACAACTAACAGAGAAGCCTTGAAGTTCTGTGTCTTATTACTGAGAAACAGTGATCTTTGAAAAATGCCATTTTATGTAACTCAAGGGAAGCTTGCAAAAAAGGGAATATTTACTTATTTTCATTCACGTAAACATGATCCGTAATATATCTAAAACCCACAATCAGTTGGGAAAAAAAAAACGAAACTACCCTAGACCTTTGCCCTTTCTTAATCCGTGTACGAGAGGTTTTTTTTCAGATGTGCTTTTTTTCCCCCCTGAAATAGAGGCAATTGATAGGCTCATAAACAAATACCAAACATTAAGTCCTAATCTCCATATAGAGGGGCCTGACCCTTTTTATGGAGAGAGAGGGTAGAGGGAGGAAACAGGGCCAGGAGTTTGAGGTTTAATGCTTATTAAAGTTTTAGTGGGTGGGAAAATGCAATCAATAAATTTTGTTTAATGCCTTGAAACTGGTGTTGGTTTTCACTAGCTACGCTGGAGAGTAGTTTTCATTTTGAAACTAGGACACTCGTAGTTAGAATGACAATTAATGTGGAGTGAATATGGTCCCAGTTGGAAGCCGGTTTTTGAATAGCATGAAAACTCCCCCCACCTCCCATCGCTGGCTCCGGAGTATGGTAGCTTCCGTTTTTAATTAGCGGGCCAGGCAAAATTTAGCTCATTGTGTCTTTCTGCTCTTTTGGCCCAGTGGCTAGCTTGGATTTCTCCATCTTGCTGTCATGAGGCTGTTCTTTTTATTTTTCTTCAGTTTTGGTGCAGGGAGGAAGGGGGGCTTCAGGATACTTAGGATTAAAGTCATTGTTCTGGGGTATTTACAGCCAGCTGCCTGCATTAAATGAAGATTAGAGGAGCGCACGTTAGAAGTGCAAGGGAAGTGCAGAGGAGCTGGGATTTGGTAGCTGCATAGCTGTGAACCGAAGGGGAAAGGTTGGGGCTTTATGGCAAATTTTTTCTAGTGCCACGTGATCTCAAAGCCCGCTTCGGGAAAGCATCACAAGTGTCCGCCTGGTCCAGGCTGGGAATCGTAACGGGACTCCGAGCTTTTGCATCCCGTAAAAACTTCCTCTGAGGTGAACCTCAACAGTTGGGCCTGGTGACTGCGTGTTGTTTAAAAAAATTCATCTGCAAGGGCACTTAAAATGTGGTGAGTGTTCTACTAGAATTCACCAGATAGCTGAAAACACGCCCTGAGGTCAAGAACTCTAAATGTGATGAATTTTTGAAGGATTTTGGGAAGGAAATGAGGATGTAGAGGAGGAGCTCAGAAAAAATAACTCAAAAGAATTACTTGTCAATGCATGCTTATTCTCTTAATGATTTTATAGCAAAGTTAAAAATACTTCCAAGGATTTGGTTTCTTCCCTTTCTTCGTGCTCTGTGGACCACTCATTAGTGTAATCTGTAGTACTTGTTGTGGACTTTGCTGATTGCTTGCTGCGTGTCACCTGCAAAACCCAGCCAGGTAGCCTGGTCCAGGAAGGCCAGCGTGGTGTGCTGATGCTTGAAGCACATGGGTTTGCTCAGGACCTCCACTCCGTGGTGGTTTTGTGTGCTTCAGCATGTTGCTGGGACCCAGTCCTGCTCCAGTGGAGGCTGGGGATGAGCTTTGCTGAGGTCACTGGGAAGCTGGGAAGCCCCAGTCTTTGCCTCAGTTTCCATAACTGCCTCCACTGCCTTTGGAAGGGGGTTGTGGTGGTTGCTTCCTCACTACGGTGATGATTTTTTTTAATTTCCTCAGGCACGAGGAGCAGAAATGTAACCTCAACCATTTTGTGATGGGACTGGTCTATTGAGACCAGCCAGGACACCCCTGCTACCCCCTGCAGCCAGTGATTTTGGCCTCATTTCTCCCTTACCAGCTTGTCACTACATATCTAAAAGCTAGGGCTGAGTTGACCACCACTCTTGCGGCAACAGGAGGCAGACACCAAAAGGATGACACCCTGTGCTCCTGTGTCCCATCGCTCTGTCTTGCGTAGGAAGCGGTCTGGGTTGACCGTGTTTGGCCACCGCAGTTGGGTGAGGTGGGTTGGGTATGAATAAGTGTGGGCTCCCGAGATCTGAGGGCTCATTGCTGGCCTTCTCTTGAGTAAAGCAGGACCAGCATGAAGGCCTCAGCACCCAGGAGAACAGGAACCATCTGCGTGGGCTTTCTTGAGGCGCTTCAGCACAAGCTAGGAGCTCCCATGGGACACATGGAGCAGCACGGCCTGGAGACATCAGCATCCCCACTCCCCATCTTTCGGGACCATTGATATTGAAGTGGAGGGCATTTCGTATCTTTTTTTTTTATTTTTTATTTCAGAAAAAAAAATGGGCAGAACTGTGAGACAGATGGGTGGTAGTTGCTTCTTTTTTTTTTTTTTTCCCCATGAGGAACCAATGAAAGTCTGGCCAAATTTTTAGGAAAATACCCATCAGTGTCTGTTCCTTTAAGCCAGCAAACTCCCAGCTGAAAGCTGTCCTTGGGACAAGCGCTCTGCTCTCAGCAGCAACCAAACCTTTGTGTTCCTGGGGGTTTTGCATTCCCATTTTTGTTGGATGTAGCCAGGAGACCCCTTTGATTTGTTCTCTTTTTCTTTTTTTTTTTTACTCCTTAGGACTTTCCAAGTGCCACAGGGAAATCCTCCTGGTCAAAGTGTTTTTGTAACAGTTTTAGCTTTGTGACGATTTATTTCTTCTTCTAACTCTCAGCATCTGAATTGGGTGATTTGAGAAAACAGTCCATTAAAAGGAGGATACTGTAGAGTCCTGATGAATCCTGTTTTCTACTTGGCCGGTGGAACAGAAAGCTAATTGCCAGTAGTAAATCCATTCAAAGGAGGGCTGGAGGGAGGGAGAAAAGCTAATATTCCTTCTTGAATGCCATTTAATCTCTGAAACCTTTCATGCAGATGTAAATTAGGATTTGCACAACAGAGTCAACAGTTGCTCCGTAGATAAGGCAGATTTGCAACATCTGCTTTTCCATTTGAGAAGCCCTTCCAAAGTCGCTGTTGGGGATAGCCAAGCTAAACACTAGAGACTTTTTCCCCCCATAATCTCTTGTTTATGAAAAAAACTGCATATGACTTGAGAACTAAACCTGGTTATTGTTCTGCAGATTCTCTAGGAAGAAAGTTAGCTTTCCTCCTAATGCACAGATCTAAAAAAAAAAACCAAAAACAAAACCTGGGTGGTAATAGAGTGCAGCACACTTGTTAAGGTCTTTGGAAGAACTGTCTGGTAACAGTCGCATAGGCACTGCAGTGATAATACTGTATAAACAGTTTACCTTTCGTTATTATTAGGAAAGCTATTTTAAGCTTTTCCAGGAGAACCCCCACACACACCCCGGAGCAAGCACACACAACAGGTGAAAGATAAAGCTACCGCTTCAAATGACTGAGGCAAACTGTTTTCAGACACGGTTTCCTAAAGGCAGATTTCTAAATCGCAGGTTAGGCTTTTACAGACGTGACCGAGTCATTTCACATACAGAAACGAGCAAGCTTTAGGGTTTTGCTGAGGTGTGAGCCCTCAGGAGCTCTGCTGAGCAGAGGAGATAACCCAGCTGTGCCTCACTGCTGGAAATGATGTTGCTTCAGCCAAGCATCCCTTGGGGATGTGCTTGCTGGTGCTCCTTCTGCTCAGGATGGTGGGGCTGTGGCTAGGCAGGGATGCTCTGCTGACACCGTCACACATGCTGCAGAAAAAGGGGAGCTTTACCTTGCATAAAATACTGCCAAAAATATATATATATATCTATTAAACAGATGTATGTGGTGCTGTGAGGGCATGCGGTGACAGGAGGTGAGCTCACTTTCCTGCCACTCCCTTGATCATCTCTGCCCCAACGAGGCAGGGACAGGGTGAGCAGGCGATCCCACCATGCCCCAGCTCCTCGCTGCCTCCTGTGGTCTTGCTGGGGAGGATGGGTCTCGGGGGGCTGCTCAGTGCAGGGTTTGGGGCTTCTCGGGTGGGTTTCAGTGTTCCCTGGGGCCTGTCTGCCTCTCTGGGGGAGGTGGAGGAACATCCCTGTTTGGGGACATAGCAGGATCTTGCGTGGAGGTGGCATTGTGGCTGCTTGTCACCACTTGCCACCCATCCTGGCTGCCCTTTAAATGATGGCAGGTCCCAAATGAACGGTGTGCAGCAGGAACAGGGAGGTTTGTTCCCGTTTTGGTCCATGGGGCTTGCCCTTCCCAGGGCAGAAGCCCTCTGCTCCCGAGGTGAGGACACACGAGTGTTGGGGGAAACACAGTGCACCTAGCAAGCTGGAGCCCTGCTCAGAGTGGTCAAGCTGATTAAGCCTCGTACTGGGACTTACTGGGCTGCAGCAGGAGGAAATTGGGCTCAACACAGCTGGCTTCTCGCTGTGATGCAGACTGGCCAGCTCACACAGAGGGAAAGGGAAAAATATGGTGTAGGTTTGGGGAACAAAAAAAAGATTCTTTGCTCAGATTTTACCGTGGGACAGTTGAAAGCGGAAAGTGCTTTATTTTATTCCTGTGTGTTTTTCCATCAGACTGTTGGTGGGGGAATAATAGTACCATGGCCCCCCAATAACAGTGCGGGACAGTTATTAAGAGGAAACCAGGACTGACCCTACATGGAGGAGAAAGCACTGGTCTGCACCTGGGGATAATCTGCGTCCTCTCTGCCAGTGTGGCCTCATTCATCCCAGCGATGCAGGGCCCAGGGGGGGTTTCTGCGTCCCTACAGCATTGAGCCACGGGCTCGGTGGCTGTGACTGGCTTTCCCTCGGAACAGGACACCAGCCTCTGCAGGAGAAAGCTCTGGTGCGGTTGTTATTCCATGATCCTATAATATATCCTGTCACGGTGGATTTGGTGCAATAAAATACATAGAATGAGAAAACAGTTTTGAATTAACCTGCAGAGAGAAGCGAGTGGAGTGCTGCTATCTTTTTGCTAGTTAACATGGCAAATACAGCTCGAACAGAGGCAAATAAGGTCCACTTACAAATGAGCCACCAGAGCCGCTTGGTTCATGTCACCACCGAGCTGTGAAACAATCGCGGAAAAACCTCCCTGGGATTTTTGAGGCTCTGGGCCAGGGTGAGGAATGTTCTGGTCATGGTACTGGACGTGACGAGCCTCGAGCTCTCCAGCCAGGGAGTGGTGGTGGAACTGGGGCCATCCGCGTTTCGGTTGCATGATGGATGTGTCCCAACTGCAGGATGCTCCCTTGAGGAGGAGGAGGAGAATGGGGGGAGGCTGAGCAGTCCCTCAGGATGCTCCCAAGCACTTTGATTTTTGGAAAAGTGGAATTGTGGGAGGATATTCCAGGAAGAAAATCACAGGTGAAAAGAAGTAAGTGGACAAAGTGTCCAGGAGCTGGGGATGACAGCCTGCATTGTGCAAAGTGGTGCAGGGTCCTGGGGCTCCCCCACCCCACCGAGCATCCCACAGGCACCATCGTCCTTCACTGCCTGGAGCAATCGTGGTGCTTTCTGTCACAGCACCTGGAAGTAGTCCCTGATACTGGGAGGGCACCAGGCAAGGGTGCAGGTTGGCTTGAAGTTTTCAGGGAGCAGTAGGCAGCCCAGGGGTATTCCTCATCTGCCCCCTCATCCTTTCATCCCTGAAAAGTAAACCCCAGCACATCCTCCTGCAGTTCTTGAGAGCTGCCTTTTGTTCAAACCAAAATAAAACGCTTCCAGGCTCAGCCCAAAACAAGTATTGATGTCTAAGAGGAGTAGACGTCTGATGGAAATACTGACACACTTAAGTACTTGGAGCTCTGAACCACACAGCAAGTGAATTATCGCTGGGATGAGCCAAGCAGCTACAGAGATGAAGTATCTTATCCTTATAAGTGAATCCACACAAAAGCATTTTAGTGTTGCTGGGCCAGCTGCTCCTCATTGTGGAGGGTGCTTCCCAGCAAGTTGCTGCCGCACGCCTTTTTGCTCCAGTGAAAGGTCCAAAAATTGCCTCTTTCTCTGCAGCCTGTGCACTACGGGCAGCAGCGGTAATGCTGCGAGTGCAGATCTTCCTCAGAAGTGTCTCTTGGTAATTCTTGACTCGTTACTGCTTCAGCTAAACTAATAAATGGTTGAATTTGAGTCATACCGTGGGAGCCCACAACCTAAATTGCCTCCTCCTTGCTAAGAACCCATTAAAGCTGCAAACTCATGAATCCCAGTGCTGCTAGCAAGCGGCAAAGTGGGCTCCAAACCCTCACACGAGCTGATCCCCAGTCATTCATACCTGTGGAAGCACGTGCTTACAGCTGTCTGCTGTGGGTTTTTAAAGGCGCTGTTAGGGTCGGTTAGATCCCCAGTGGGAGTTTCCTTTGGGACCTGTGTAACCTGACTTGCAGTAGAAATGCTTTAGGAAAGTTTAAAGGGGATAGCTGTTTGCCAGCAGTGAGGATTGTTTTCTTAGGACCCAGGACTGGATACTCAGGTGATGGGTGTTGTAACCCCAGCCAACCTGAAAGCATGCTTCCCAGCAGTGCTGCCTTGCAGTGGGAAGTTTTATGAGTGCCCAAGTCAGGTGCATTTCCAGATGCAAAAAGCACCTATGTCGGGAGAGCTCAGAGCGTGTTCCCCCCTACTGGTTTCTTTATCATCTAGCAATGGGAGATCCAGGATGAAGAAGGAAACCAAACCCCCCTACACAGGTCCCCAGGAGGGCTCAGCTTGTATGCATTAAACGCTGTACCAAGATACGGTTGGAGACGTAGGCTTCCACATGTCAGCCTGACAGCCAGTTGCTTGGCTTCAGGAGGGCAACTTCATGTCTCAATGGGGGAGGATCCATCCTTGCTGAAAACAAGTTGGAAACCCAAGGCATTTAGATGGAGAGCAAGAAAGAGGTGCTGGGCTCAGGGCATCCAGAGGGAGAAGTCAGCTCTTGGTTCCCCTCTGTGAACTGCAGCTGGCCTCACTCAGAAGAGAGACTGTCTCTGCATTCAGATTTATCATCGTATTTGAAAGCTGTATGAAGAATGAGAACAGTTAAATGTCATTGTCCAAGGGCCCAGTTAGGCAAAGTGCTGAAGCACTTAAGTGCACATTCGAGTACTTTGTGGAGGTCTCCAGTTTGGGTCCTGTTTGTTTTTTAGCCATAGGTATATAAACCAAAACTTGAAAAGCTGTTTAAAGAATTGAGATTAAAACCATCAGTAACATTCTCCTTTTAAGTTGCCACTCCTTTGAATTTCCAGATACTACACCCAGTCAGTAGGAATAAAGTCAGCAGGGCTAAAGCATGCATTTAATGGGCATCAGGATATCTGCTGGAGACCAGCTGGGGAGACTCGGGGCAGAGATGTCAAAATGAAGGTGTCAGAAACAAGAGATGAGGCTCCTCTCCACAGGAGGCTACTTTGTCACTTTGTCACTAACGTAGCTTCGTTATGGCTTTAAGAAAAGAGTGACTTCCTTTTAAATGGCTAAACAGTACAGTTTGGTTTGTGCTAAGTCTAGGCTTGTTCCTGTTTGGTAGGTTTACAATACAAAAGCCAAAATATACAAGTCTTGATCGTTTGGCAAACAGCTCAGGTAGAAGTGTGTATTTTGTGTGGAGGAATGGTACAGCCGCGTGGGGTTTGTTTTCCAGTAGATTAAATTAGCAACAGCTTCCATCAGAGTCAACAAACAAAGATCAGTACCCAGCCCTGCAAGGGCAAAGGTGTGTATGGGGCTTTTTAATTGGAAGCCAAAGTTGGTACCATTGGAAAAGTCCAGAGAAGGAAGGCAAAACCCTGGAATGAACAGTTAAAACAGAAAATTCTTCTTTACTTGGCTCTGCAGGTTTCTTTTTCTCAACCGTGTTTCCCCAAGGATCTCCCAGTTGGGAAGAGACCGTGGGCAAACACTCAACATCACAGCAAGGGCTGGGCTGAAGGAAAGGAGATGCTGGTGCTCCTTTATCTATCTCTTTTTACGAAAAGTGTATGCTTCAAGGGAAAATCCTTTTGTTAAACAACATTCTGTCCAAAACCAAAAATACTTGAGTATTACTCTGCTGCCGGAGTATCAGGGAAAGGTGCTTTGTGACCGCAATGAGTGTGGGCTTTGCCTACTGCAGGATATCTCCCATTAAATACTACATTTTCAGGCTCCTAGAATTCATCAGTTTTACCGCATGAGACTATCGACTGAAGCATTTTTATATTTTTAAAGTTCCACAAGTATGAAAACTTGCATGACAAAAGGAGAAGAGCAATACATTTTTTCTTTATAACGTGTTCCAATTCTTCCACTTAATGGCAAAGAGCAACTTGAAGACAGTGCCCCATCCTCAGATGTTCTGAGCTGCTGAAATGCTGATTTCACAGTTAACTTCTAATCTGTGCATATGCTTGAGCTGCAAAATTAGGATCTCTATCCTTATCTGATTATTATTATAGGTAAAGTTGGGCCACCTGTGAGCCACCTGAGTTTGGATCATGGGAGGAGGTTCAGACTGGTCTGTCTTGCATTACTGTTTATTTGTTTATCATGTAATCTTAGCACCAGAGAGTCTTCACTGTGGATTAAGATCCCATAGTATAGAAAACCAAGAAGACTTATGCATGGCAGGGTGTAACATCTCAGAGCTGGTGGAAGCCAGAAGAAACAGATGGAGCATTGCAGAGTGAAAATCTTGGTTAGCATAGATAAGGCAAGGAAATGGTGCTCATGCTGTTCATATAGCTGGGTTGAGGGCAGCTGTGGAGGGCTGTCTTCTTTTTCAAACTGCTGTAAAGGATGAAGAAACTATTAGATGTCAAGAGTGAGTTTATATGTCACTGCAAAATGAGTCTGAGGACCATCAGAGCCAAGAATCACGCTTTCAACATGCCTCGCGTTCCTCCGTGGGAAGACTTCTGAGCTTGAGCCTTTCCTTTTGTCATTGCCCTACTGTAAAACAAAACTCTCCAGCCCATGGCAGGATTCACTGTCATCGCTAGTGTAATAGGCTGCTGCAGCTGGTAGATAAACTGACTGAGGGATTTCACCTTTCATGTTCAGTCTTTGGTTCTGTACTTCTTTGTTGCACAGAGCAGAGAGCTAGTGGGTAGGTTCATGGTGGGTTGGTTTGTTTTAGCTATTGCAGCCTGTCTTCTGTCCACCCTTCTCCCTTGTTTCCTTCAGCCCACAGAGGCTGCCTTTGGGCCACCCAGAGTCACTTGAGAAATTGGGTTAATCGTTGTTCCTGCTCCTTGCATCCCCTCCTTGCTGAGTCCTGTTGGGCTTGTGGGCAGACTCACAGGAATAAAGAAATTGAGATCCAGAGACCAAGCTTTTCAGCTCACATACTTATTTCTGCCAGATCACCCCCAACATGCAACGTTGTGTGTTGGAATGACCCTGAAAAGAGATCTGTGCTGTATTTTGTGATGCACCTGGTGGGGTGTTCATGTTTTGGTCCTTACAGCGTTGAAGCAATCTCTGCAGATCAGCCGGAGACCTGACTGTATTGTGCAGAGCTGTGTTTCTGCATTACTACCTGCTCGGGGTGAACAAGACTTACCTCTGGCAAGGAGGAGCTCTTGGCACATGGAAGCATGCGTAGGGCAAATAGAAGATATGTTTCTTTTTGATGTGCTCTTTCGCTCTCTGACACCTGCTCTTATTTACTCATTTCCATGTCTTTTTCCCTTCGCAGAATACTTGAGGAGCGAGACCGCCTTTCTGGAAGAGTTGGTGTTTGGAAGTGGAGATACCATTGAACTTTCCTGTAACACCCAAGGCTCTTCTGTGTCAGTTTTCTGGTTTAAAGATGGTATTGGGATTGCACCTACCAACAGAACTCATATTGGACAAAAACTGTTGAAGATAATCAATGTATCATATGATGACTCGGGGCTGTACAGTTGCAAGCCAAGGCATTCCAACGAGGTCCTGGGAAACTTTACAGTCAGAGTTACAGGTACGTGCAGAAATACAGCTGTTTCACTGATCTTTTTTTTTGTATTTTTGTCACTTCACTTGTTCAGCACAGCTGGTGCTTTGCAGTGTTTTTCCTTACTTGGTAGGTCTCTACTTCCTCAGCACTCCTGGCGGTAATTAGTCTAGCAAAACAAGAAACAATCAAAGAATGCTTGTGCATTTGTACTAAATGTTAAAGCTTGATGTTAAGATTGAGAGAGACTTGGAAATGGTGCTGGTCAGATTAAACCCCAAATCCCACTTAACACCAAATAGATGCAATGCTACATGTGTCTTTGAAGTCTTTTGTGAGTGAACTGTGGCTCAGGGAGGTTAGGTGACTTTCTCTATGTGGCAAATCAGTGGCAAAACTGGATGTAAAAGCTGGAGGTTCCTGAATACTGTTTCCCTATTTTAGCCGATAAATGTCTCTTCCTTCCATCCCAGTTACCGAAAATTACTGGTTTGTTTCAGAAGCAGCTTATCTGCAAACTGTGCATATCTAGAATATATGCTTCATCAGAGGTACTGCGAAACATACATTGCAAACAAGTGGTGCGTTAGCAAAGCACATGCTGTCGTTTGTTTGGCCGTATTTTCCATAACGGGGACAGTAGGACAGAACTGCTACAAGCTGTCCAAGCCTGGATCACTCAGCAGTGGTTGCCAGAAAAATCTGTTGTTCCCAGATAGCTAACAAGTAATGCTAACATCATCTTCATGATTTCACACTGCTGCATTGGTCGAAGGGTATCCGTCATTGAGAGGTGATAAAAAGCCCCCTGATCACACAGATTAAAGGCCTGAATTTTCAGAAGAATTAACCCATTTGCAGATGTAAGGTTTTGAAAACTTTCCTTCCCCCGTGTTCTGTTCTATCCTAATACTTTTCAAGTATCCTCAAACAGTACGTCCTTGCCTCCAAAAGTTGAGTTCCCTCAAAAAGCAAGGGGCTGCATTTGAAAACCAAACACAGAGATGTCAGTGATAGCAAATCACACCCACTCCATAAAGGCCTTTCTCTTACCAGAAATAGGATTTTGTGAAAGTGAGAATCAGACCATCGTGAGCATAAAAGCTCATTTCAGCAAGCCTTCACCAACATCTGCTTTTCATTGAACGTTACTGGAGATTGCTGTGAATGCTTCAAGGTCATATCAATTAAATGGTTAAAGAAGTATTTGGCCCTTGAAAGGCTTTCTTTAACTAGGTACGATTATTGGGACTATCCAAGGAACTGCAGGTTGTTAGAAACGTTACTCTCTCTTTTTTTAAGTGACATTAAAATGCTTTTGAGTTCAAGGGGCAGCAGGGAGGCAGAAGAGGGCAGCTGGTTACACATTCAAATGAAACAGCTGCCAGGCCCAAAAGTTTGTAAAGTGAGAAATTGTTTTAATAGTGGAGGGGCTGATAATCCTCAGCTTTTAAAAAGTTTAAGCCCCTGTGTTTTTCCTCTTCACTAATAATAGCTAATAACAGCTTAAGAACAAGCGAGTAACCTGAACCTGCTTTCTGACAGCATTATGAGTCTTTGATTCTATTAGCCCACTGTCATTACCACCAAAGTGCTGGTAATGTGGGAGTCTCTGTTTTAGCTGTCAGCAGCACTTGTTTCAAACTTTGAAGCCCTGCTCTATGTGGCAATAGTGGCGCCTCTCGTAGGCTCAGATATTTCTTCATAATTGTTATTGATTGCTCAGTGTTCCGCTGCGGAGAGGAGATTGTTATCTGAGATTTGTGGTTTGCATTCCCACTTCTTAAAGGTAACACCAGCGATTAGCTCAGATGTCTGGTCAGGTGTTTATGTGGGTATCTGATGTTTGAGGCTGGAGTTGTTCTCTGCATTAAGCTGGGTTAAATCTGTACTAAAGAACTGGAATTGCTCCAATCTGTACCCTTAAGTGAGCAAAAGCAGGCTGGATTGACAAGATGTAATGCTCAAAACAGCTGATAGACACGTAACTCCCTTTTTGAGAGCTGCTTCCAGATCATATCAGGATTTTCCAGTTTGGGTCCATGAGATCTGAGTTCACAACAAACCGGCTCTTCTGCTGTGACTTTGTGCGCGTAGTGAGATAGCTGGTGCTGAAGGTAGAGCACGGAGATGCTGGAGCCGGCTTTTCAGGGGCTTTTCCAGGTGGGCACGCCGTACGGCCAGCCATGCTGGCAGGACAGCCAGACTTGCTGAACACACTTCTGTCTCTGCGAACCCTTCTGCGGTTTGGAGGGTGCTCAGGTGATGGGTACAAGCCGAGGTGGTTACGGGCTGATTGCACAGAGCTGGTGTCAGCATCAGGAAGCATCAGTACCTGAAAAGATAGAAGCTGCTACTCTAAACTGAAAACCAGGCTGATTAGTGACAGGGTTTGATCTCTTTAAAATGCCTCCATTGACAGACGTGGGCTTGATTGCCTTACTAGTTTACGAGAAGAGACGTACTGCCCTCTTAAAACGTGAACGCTTGATGTGAATCACAAATAAAGACTGCATGCCCAAACTGATCTCCAGGCCTGTTGGCAGAAGCTCTGTTTCTGCAACCATTTCATGCACACCCTTTGTATTTAGTGGCTGAGCAGCAGCCCTGTGATGAGCAGCATGGGCTGCAGGCTGGTACCAGCAAAAAGAGCTTTCAAAGTACCCAAGACCAAGCTCCACAAGACAGGTGACTGAAAAAATTAAGCCCCTTCCTGATCATAAATAAAGCCCTTTCGGAATAGCATGTAGCTGTTCTTGCTGATCCCAGTAGGTGTTGTATTATGAAAAAGATTACAGTTTTAATAAATGGTTAACAAATAGCTGACAAATTTTTAGTCGCTTTTTGAAGAAGGTCACTTTTTAGTAACCTGAATAGGAGCATAGCTCTGAGCATGAGGTATTTCATCTTAAAACCCAGGCTGCATCTTCCCTGCAAAGCTCTTGTATGAAACACGAGCAAGGTCAAAAACTCTCCCTTGATCTTGTGGAAATGCTGCAGATTGGTTTAAAAATTGGTTCTGCTGCTCTGGTCATGATTGGTTCATTTGAAACCAGAAGTAAACTGGCATGTTAATATACGGGTAACCAAATCTCAGAGTGCAGGGCTGAGAATGTATTCATTCATCTGTCGATGCTGGTGGGTATTTGGCAAGGTTTCTGTCTTTGCCAGGACTTGAGTAAACCTACTGGTTCAGCCGAAACACCTAAACAGGCACTTCACTTTCAGCAAGCCCCATGGCGTTTCCCTAGTTCTGCTGCCAGCAGGACCTTAGCTGTGGGTTTGCAGTTAGATATGTGCTTCCAGTCTGTCTTGAGTCTGAGCCAAAGAGAAGGTGCAAAGCACGATGCGCGACTGCAAGCTAATGAAGGGAGATGATTCCTGGGTTACTTGGTGCTATGTGCAGTGAATATGTTTGGAAATTCCTTCCAGGTTCTGCAGAGAAGTGATATTTATTATTACCTTTCCCTTCCCTTTTGTTTTTTACCTCTGAGCTTTTTATCGCTGGGCTGGTGAGAGAATGGCAGAAAACTCAAGTGCATCTTGGAAGGAAGGAGGCTCTGCCTGGCTTGGTCCGAATCAGTGTTTTGCTTTTCTGGCCACATGTTGAACGCTCATAAAGTGTCCTGTTTTCTAGTGTTTAATGCCAAGTGCTTTTACCTCTGCCTCAGAATATAAAGCCTGCTGCATTGTTAGCATTTTGCCTTTATTTAAAAAAGAAATTCCTGGAGATTATATAAAGTCAGAGACACTAAATCTTCCAGACACTGAATTGTACTAAATTGTGTAAACGAAATCAAACACTAAGCTGCTATTCTATCATGGGATTTAAAATTACAGTAGTTGTTTAGGGGCAGGGAGAGGGACTGAGGCTTCATTGTGGACAACTTGGAGAAGGTGAGATGTTAGACCGCATCAACAGAATGGGTACAGGAAGTTTTGAGACACAGATGGAAAATTCCCACCTGTTAACCTGTATTCAGTTACAGCCTCGAGGTGTCTCTGTAGAAGGAATATAACCGAAGGGAGCTGGTTGAAGGAGTAGCCATCAAAGTGTCTATCTAGAGAGAGGTTTGGTTACAAGGGGAAGTTTTAAAAGCTTTGCTCTGAGTAGTTTAACAAGGAGCTAACACGGGGAGATGTAGCAGGGATGTATTGGGTTAAAAGAACAGTACAGAGAAAGTGAATTAGAAATGTTGACCTGTCGTTTTGAGACTTGGTGAAATAAAAAGTCTTCAGAGTGAATGCTAGGGAAAAAAAAAAGGCAGGGGAGAGCTCGTTCTGCAACAATAAGCCTCCCCTTTCGGAGTTGCCTTTGTATTTAGGAGTAGAAGAGCACTTTGCACATGGAAAAGTAGTTGGCTGTCTAGTGGCAGAGCACTGGCAAATTCACGACCCCTCTCTCCTAGTTCAGAAAGCTCCTGGCTGGTCATCCGGACTGGCGGAGCTGCAGGGAAGGGGGGACACGTCACTCGGACGTCCTCCCTCGCTGGAGCCCACCATGGCACCAGCAGCCTCGTCCAGCCTGGCATCCCCATGTGCCATCTTCTTTCTGCTTTATTTATTTCTCTTCTCCTCCTAGATTCCCCTTCGTCGGGTGATGATGAAGATGACGACGATGAGTCAGAAGATACAGGTAATTTGTTTTTCTGGGATACAGAGGCCTTTTCTTTAAAAGTGATGTGACTGCCATGTGGAGCGGCTCACCTGGACACATGCCTAGTCTGATGGCAACTATTCGTCCACGTCGAAATTGGTGTCCTTAGGACAGGAGTGACGACTCTTTGGACCTGGCACCAGAAATTTAGAAATGGCTGCCAGAGTGGTATAGCTGCTTCAGTATCTTACAGCAGAGGTTGGTTGATCTTTTCGGACATTTGATTGTGTAAGTTCAACCTGACAAGCTCGAATTATAAATTCTCCTTGCATGTGAAATCCAGACAAATGTTCTCTGTCACTGTTTTTTTTACTACACTGAAGTTACACCTTGCAGTTACACATCGCAAGCCTTAGCCTGCTTTATTTTTAGGGGGTTTAATTCTGGTCCTTACGAGCGTCTTGGCTGGAGGCAGAGGCAGCTTGGAGAATAAAATTCACGCTAGCCAAGCACCAAATTTACTGCTGCCGTAAGCAGGAGCGACCCTTTTGGCTTTCCTGTCTTTTTCTTTAACTCACATGGGGAAGGGAGCCCCAGAACAGAGCCTCAGTACTTTTACACTGAATCTCTTTCAATCCCAGCGCTTGTTTCTGTAAGTGCAATATCATTAATCAGGATCATTACATGCTTCATAGGCGTTAGTGTTGTGTTTTATTATGCTCTTTATATTTCTGCAAAGCGAGCTGCCTGTGCGTATGTGTTTTTAATAAATAAATGTCTTGCATTTGAACTCCAAATCAGCTATGTACATTGGCAGAAGTTCAACATGACTGGAAAATTTCTCCTGCCCATAGCGTTGGACATGGAGGACTCTTTAAAACAGGTCTCCCACTGTAATAAATTTGTGCCTCTGTGTCGTGCAGTATGTGGACAGTAATTGTGAGGTATGGTGCCAGGCAACCCGTCGGCAGCAGTTAGTGGTTTTCTGATAGCTTCTAATTAAGGGCTAGATCCCACAAGTTGAAGAGCACCTTTGCAGAGGTGCTCAGTGCTCCTGATGCCTGTTGAAGCCCATTGGAGGCATGGGAAGGGTCAGTTGTGGTCAGGATTTGCTCCTGCTGCAGAGCAACGTCTGATGAGCACAATTAATTGCTCTGTGCTTTTTTTTAATGTGGTTTGTAGTAAACTCCATCTCTTAGCAACAGGTATCACAAAACATGAGCTGTTTTATGGTACAGAAAGACACGTTTTTCTTCACTGAGAGGGAAAACACACGTTTCACCACATGTATTTATAGCCTCTATTCTGGGTCTTCTTGACTTCAAGGCTGTCTCTTTTTTTAGACCTGAAGGTAACCGCTGGTTTGCTTAAAGATCTTACTATAAAAGTTGGATTCTCTTTTGCTTTAAAAATGGTTGATTAGCTTAAAGTGCCAGAGCAGTGAAACCTCGTGGCGTGGGGTGAGATGAATGTACTTTATGTTGCTTTGTTTAATGTCAGACCCTCCAGTTAGCACTGACAGATCTTCTCTTGAGTGGGGAGCCATGTATTAACCAGCACCACCGCCGCTGGGACGTCTCAGTGGGGACAGGGGCTGCTCAACCATCCCGGGCAGGTTGTGCGGGTATAGCCAGTGCCATGCCCTAGGGACTGCCCAAACTCCTGTGTGCTCCATCTCTTGTGGCAAAAAATACCCTAATGAGGTGTGTGAGCCACTGCCTGGCCATCAGACATCGCCATGGTAAGGAGTTAGAGGAGTGAGGGCTGGAAGCACACCTTTCATGCAAAAGCAAAATATAACCACGAGTTATTCTTATGCAGAGGGAGATAACGTGTCCAGGACTGGCTTACTGCGTGTTGCCATATTTTGCACATCACTGAGTAATAATTTCTCCCGGCCCCTTGCGATACTATGTGTATTCTCAGGCTTACTTGTGGTGTTCAAGAGTTTCTTATCCTTGTATTTATAGAGAGGGGCTTGGAGAGCTGATTGTTATAGTGTCATGAGTTTGAAGCCAATCTCATTAATTCTGGAGATTTCACCCAAGACTGTTGAAATCCAAGCTGGAAATATCAAAGCTGGGGAAAGAGACAAAATTTCACCTAGCGGAAATAAGTATATGGTGCGGAAGCCCTTGGAGAGCATGGAACTAGCATCCCTTAGAGATGGGTGGCCAAGGAGAAGCAAGAGGAACCTCAGCAACTTCAAATCATCATCCCATTTGTCGCAGCCTTGTCACGAACTGCGATCCGCCTTTGCAAAAAGAGGCTTTCCAGTACCTCTGTTCTCTACAGCTGTTTTTCCTGGCCCTGGAACAAAAACCAAACTCCCTTTTCACACAGTGCTCTTCTGCCCCACTGCTCCCTACCCCTCTGTATCTGTTTGTTTGGAGCCCCTGCTGTGTAGCCCCAGCACCTTCAAAGAGCCCCTATAATCTCCAATTAAATCTGGCTGTGTATTCGGAGGCATCAGCTGGGGAAATTACACAATTAGGGTTGATTCTGTCTGCTGCAGAATTTTGTGGCAGCTCCTAATTGCTAAATGAGCGCTCGGCTGTATTAATTATTCCAAGTATCGCTCTCGGTTTTTTAATTGGTCATTCCAGGCGGATGGGTGGCCAGTGTCTTTGACGAACAAAACGGACCGTTGGGCTTAGTGCTTGATGATGGGAAAGGGCCGGCAACAGTGTTTGCAGATCCCTTTTTTCACGCCTGCACATGCAGAATCATTGCTCGTAATTAATTTAGAGAGAGCTGCTCTAAAAATTTTTTTGCTGTCTTTCATCCTTACTCCCTCCCAAAACTCTCTGGAGCTTTGCAAGCTTTGTGTGAACAGAAGAGTTAAGCAAAATTTTCACCCCCTTTAAAAAGCAGTAATGAAAGGACTCTAGGGGCACAGTAAACCAAAAGCACTGATGTTTTGTTCGCTACTCCTGAGTGTGAGAACAAAGGCACCGCTTTGAATGCATAGACACTTTTTTCCAGTTCCAGTTCCAGTTCGACGTGCACGATGCCCTAGTTGTTGGAAGCTTGGTGTGTTAGTCCAGGGGTGCCCAGCCCTCGCGAGCCCTGAATCGCGTGGGAGAGCACCCAAATGGAGAGGATGCACTCGGGGAAGAAGCTGAGTCTAACAGCAGGAGGGAGGAGCACATCCTGCCCATGCTCCCTATGGAGAATATCCCTGGATACTCAATAAAATAGCAAGCAGCAGGTTGTAGAGCTGCCCTTCTCCCCAGCGGCACGTGGGGACTTTTCCATCAGTGCCCGGCGTCTCCCTGAACCCTCCCTGCAGCCCTGAGAACCGTGCGTGAAGTCGCGGGGAAGTCCAGGTGCGCTGCCGAAAAGAAGCATTCGGCCAGAAAACAGTCTGAGGGCAGATGCAAGCCCTTAATACTGGTTTTTCTCCCTGGAAAGGCAGTGACACTGCTGGGGCACCTGCGTCCGGCCATCTGGCTGCAGAGGTGTGAAAGCACAAGATGCGCGTGTAACGCACCCAGATGCCAAAGGGAAACCAAGGCCACATGGAGTGCGTTAGCAGGTTCTAAAATGGTGCATGGATTGCCTTAGCTGAGCTCTATGGGCCTGCCTGCAAAATCACAGGGGCTGAAATGCCGTGAATGGAAGAGCCCTGGAGCCCTTTGAGCTGCAGAGGTGGGTTACACTCCAGTGAGCTTCGCCACCAAATGGCTACAGGTTTCATCCCAGCAGAAGCAGCCCCCTTTCCATGTCCCCTCCCCAAGAGCTGTCAAGAAAAATCACCCCTTTGTGCATGGGAGCCAAGGCAGTAATTTGCTCTGTGTTTGCTGTAATTGTCCTCATAAAACTTGCAGGGCAGGGGGGAATCCACTGGGAGGGTCCGGTGTTGGTGCTCGCCAGCGTCCTCCAGGCTCTTCGCTAAACCCAGGCTTATGTTACGAGAAATGAGGGAAATCCCGGTTCTGTGGAAGCAAACAGGCAAAAGCCCGCTGGCTTCCACCTGTCCGGGTTGTGTCCAGCGAGGCTGACATTAAAACTGAATCTTCGATTTCCAGTTGGGAAGAGATGAGGCCACTCCTTACTGGAGGCAGACAGTGTAAAACTCTCCGTCAGGCCTGCTTAATTCGGTTGTGCTTATCAAATGCTTTCAAAACCCCTAATCCTCGCACACTGCTGGAAATGCTGGGTGCAGTGATGTGTTTCTCCATCTGAGCAACATTTGTGTTGCGCTTTTTTGTCTGGTCTGTGTTTTTTAAACCAAGATGGGGTCACCACCGACTTACCTGGAATGACAGCAGGATGGGTCTCATGGAGCCAAATGCGCCAGGGCCCACTGCACTGGGGAGTGCTGGAGAAAGGGAACAGCTCAGGTGCATCTCCGAGAGGCTTGAAACAAGAGGGAAGACCTTGTGCATCCTTGTACTGAAGGGGAGGGGGCTGCAGAGGCTTCACTGAGGTGGGGCTGTGGTCCTGGGTGGTGGTTCTCAGCATCTCATCGCTGGAAGTGTTCAAGGCCAGGTTGGATGGGGCTTTGAGCAACTTGGTTTAGTGGGAGGTGTCCCAGCCCATGGCAGGGGGTGGGAACTAGGTGATATTTAAGGGCACTTCCAGCCCAAACTGTTCTGTGATTCTGTGATCTTCACTGCAGGAGAGGCTGGCAGTGATGCTCTCCCAGCAGCTTTGGTGGGTTTGGGTACGCTGTGTTGGTGGGTGCTTCCTTCCCATGCGAGGAGGTGCTGGTTACACTTCTTGGTCTCCTCTTTGCTCTTTTGCAGAGCAAACACCAGGTGCCCCCATCTGCCTTGGGCCTCGGTGCAGAGCACGGAGCCGGGGGCTGAATGTGCCCTGCCATGGCAGGGGAAACACCCCGAGTGCAGCTCTGCGGTGTTTTCTTAAGCAGAAATGAAAGCTTGGGAGGCTTGTTTTTAAAACTTTCTCTTTCTTTCTTTCCAGAATAATAAGTTTGCTGCTGCTGCTGCCTTAATTTGGAGTTAATATGTAATGTTTGTAACGATGCCAAGAAACATTGCTGTACTTAAGGCAGATTATAAAAAGTATCTCATCCTAGCACTGGTATTTTAAAACTTATCCGTGTTCAAAGGTAACAGAATCTTTAAAACTAAAATCCCTTGAACTTTAAGAACATAAACATGATAAACCAGTTTGGCACTGGCTTTTTTTCCTTTCCTTCCCTTAAGGAGGCTGTACTACATTTGTGCTCACTGGGAAGCAAAATTTTCCAAAGCACTCAGCTAATGCTTTTTCTCTGCTCCCTTGCTGGCCCATCAGCATTTTTTTATAGTTCCAGCATCTTTCTGCTGTTCATGCTTCTTGGTTACTGTTGTCCCAAAGGTACATCTGTATCTTTTTACTCACTGAGGCCAGATCCTCACCCTGATCTGGGATAGGTCTCCCTGTTGATTTAAAGGCAGCTACTCTAGATTTATACCGGCATTACCGAGACAAGAACCTGGTCATGAACCTTTCATCACAAACCTAAAATGCAAACACCCTGTCTACGTCTATGGGAGTCATTTAGCTGGAAAGCATTTCTGTGTCATTTATCTTAACTGCAGCAGGTAGCAATTTAACTGTCACTCCGCACATGCCAAAGCCTCCTCAAATGCATCTGCTCACCAGCTGATATCCTCTGCAGCAGAAATGGGCCCGTTTAACTTGTCTTCTTTTTCTCAGGTGTCCCCTTCTGGACCCGGCCAGATAAGATGGAGAAGAAGCTGCTGGCAGTTCCCGCCGCCAACACCGTTCGCTTCCGATGTCCGGCGGGTGGAAACCCAACTCCCTCCATCTACTGGCTGAAGAACGGCAAAGAGTTCAAGGGAGAGCATAGGATTGGGGGCATCAAGGTAAGGCCTCGGTTTGGATCTCTCTTTTTATCTGAAGTTTGCTACCGACTATAGGAAGTTGTATTTCACTGTAACTAACGTTGGTACATATAAGAGCATGGTCCCAGCTGTGCTGGAATGGCAGTCCTAGCAATTGCTCAACACCAAAGTGTTAGATAGGGCTGCTGTCCATTGGCATTCAAGGCTAATTCCCTCTGAGTTTGTCCATATTGGCCATTCAGGGATTAGGTAAAAATGAGGCTGAGTTTATGTGTGTGCATTGTGGACAGTAACGAGAAAATATTAACTGTCCTAATTTCTGGAGATCAGCCCAGTGCATTGAGATGTGCATGACCAAGCCGTAGCTACTCCCAGCTTTCAAGGAAAAATGGCACCACCTCGTTTGAGGGTGTAGGAAGGACCTCACCAAAGAGCTGGACTGCTGTCTTGGTGGTCATTAACATTCTTGTGGTATAAATCATTGACTCTTGGTCAAATGTTGGGTTCCTCTGTATCCAGAGTAATAGCATCTGCTCCTTGGCTTCTTCCTTCTCCCTCTTTCTACCATAAGGTGTTCTGGAAAATATTCTGGCTCAAGTGGACACCAAAACCCAGTGCACTCAAATGACTGAATTATTCAGAAATTTCTATGCTACTGTATATGATGTATGACAGGATTTTAACAAGCAAATCTGCTGCTCTGATTTTGTTGTTGTTGTTGTTCCTTTGTCCCCTTGAGGTCACAATCAGACATATTTGGGGAGAGTAAAGCTGGCAGTAGCTGGTTATAACAATACCAGAGTAGCAGGAAGGACTCCTGAGCAGTGATTTTCAGCCTGTACTCTGCCAGCCCTGGCATCTCCCCGGGCTACTACTGAGGAAACAAGGTGTTTTTTCAAAAGGCAGCTCCATCAGTACCTTAAATAGCTCTGTGCTGATGCCTACCACATCTGTAACGCTGTGAGAGGGGACTAGGCATGCGAAGTGTGCAGGGCTCCAGAAACCAGAAAAGGGTTCAGAAAAGTCTTCCCTCCTCACTGCTTTTGGGCTGTTTCTTTCCTGTTAGCTCAGGCCTGTTCCTGAAAGAGCCTATTGTGGTTGTTCCAGTGAAGCCTTTGAAGGTCCTTCCTCAGCCCTGTCCCCGTTCCAGCCTGGACGAGGCTGAGGACACACTCGGTTTTAGATCTGAAAATTTAAGGAGAGAAAAGACGTGGGGAAGCAACTCCTGTCTGTAAACAGTCTTACGGCAGATAACATTTACAAAGCACAAGCATCTTTTACTAATTGCAGACTGCAAGGATCATCATGAAGTGTTTTCAGGCTTGCGTGCGCTGTTTGAACGGCTTTTTACAAGACTTTGTGACATCAGCTGCACTAAATTATGCTTGCAGAATAACATTTAAAGCTGAAAGCAATTCCCCTACCCACTTCCCAGTGGTTTTAATCTATCCTTGAGTTTAAATTGACACATTTCATCCTCTGCAACACAGTAGTGAGTCTTTGGCATCGCTGTGCTTTGTTTCTCTAGGGGCACCTTCCAGCAACAAGCCAATGCTTAAAGAGCTGTTGAAGGCGGTGTCAGGCCAATTACAGCAAGATTAGTTTAAACTCTCTATCTGTCTAGGTATAGTTCTTTGTCCCTTTCCTAATATAAAGACATCTTTCTCTCTGTCATTTTCCGTCTCTTATTTGCTTGCTTTTGCTCTTAAGCCACGGTTAGATGTAAGTAGTCTAATGTAAATCTCATCCAATATAAATAATACTGATAGATATCAACTGAGATTTGAACCACAAAAAGAAATTGAAAACCTGTTCAGTATTTCATGTATTTAAGATTTAAATTCCCTGTTACAACTTAGCTTCATAACAGGATTAGGCAGCTTGAAAAGAATGGGCAAGATCCAGATCTGGCAGAGTTTCGTTGGCTTGCTTCATCTCAAGATCTGGTCTTAACCCAGAAATCTTTGAGCTGGGAATTTTCTCATTTGTTCTCAGTGTGCGGAAGAGTTTAAACAGTGATTTTGAAAGGTCTGTGGTCAGCAGGTGAAAGCTGACCACTGTTCCACTTCTGCCTCTCGTAAATGGCATTTAGACCCTGTGGGATTGTCAGAGCCCTTCGTAAAGTCTGCAAGAGAGAAGGGCAAGCTAAAGAGAAGGCCCAGGCTAAAATGGTCTTCTTATAGTTCATCCTTAACTGGTAGAGAAGAGAAATTCATATGACTTATCATATGAAATTTCCCAAAGAGCATTAATGGTTAAATCCTTGTTGGAATCTCTAATATCGTAAGCCTGTGTGTGTGTTAAATGACCCTAGAAGGGAAGATCGAGGGGGAGGGGAGATAGGGGATTATCCCTTCCCCAGACCATTGCACATACCAGTCTGGCAAACACTGACTGAGTTTCCAAGTGTGTCTGCAAATGTTTGTTTCACAAGAAGCCAAGAATGACAACACCAAATAAACCAGAGGGATTTCCAGTATCTTACCGACTTGATTAATGTCTGCACTAAGTCACTTCATGTTTCTAGTGTTTTATCAAGTACAGTGACTATCCTAACTTGGGAACATCCCTTTTTATTATCCTTTAAATCTAGACCCCGTCTCAACCTAAAAAAAAAAATGCCCTGTTGCTTCTAGAAGAGTTCCCAAACAAGTTCTCCCCCGGAGTTTATGCCCCCAGTTTCATGTCTTTGTTCAGAGTCCAAAGTCCCTGTCACAAGCCCAATGATGGGAAGTTCCTTGAAAGTAAATACAAGACACGCTGAGTAAAATACCTAATTAGGACCTGATTTTATAATACAGTTCAGACTAGGGAGTTGACCAGGTGTCTGGAGTCCCATTTCCTTGGTGTAGCTCCTTGATGTTCCACCGGCAAGTGCTTTGCGATGCTGAAGAGTGGATTAAAAGAAGTCTTAATCACAACTATGAGGCAAGCCAGTATGGAAAAGAGCCACTGAGTAGCCACAAATTTGCATTCAAGCTTCCTTGACAGTCTGGTATGTTCAGATGTGAACTCAGGGTTCAGGCTCTCAGCTCTTACAGCTCTCACTACCCTATAATTGCAACGCTGTTGAAGAGATGCACCAAGTGGGATGTTGCTTTACAAAAGGTGAAATGTTGGTTCTGTGTAGAGCTCCATCTGTGCCGTCCTGGGTGGGCAGAGGGTGCAGTCAGACCTAACCAGACATCTACAGCAACCAAGACTGCTTTGCAGACTGTTTAGCCATGGCCTCCTATTACGTATACCCTGAAATGAAAGGAAATCACAACATCTGAAAAGTGGGGTGCTCTGCACTGCTATCCCGGGGATGTACAAAGCAAGGGGCTCTGTCAAAATTCTTTTGCTTATGTTGAAACTAAGCAAGCTGTTTAAGCTGTCTGGTCCTGTGACTTCAAACCTTGTCTTTCCAAAATTCTGTCTTTAGTTGCGACTTGGCCCTTTAAAGGAAAGCATGTGGATGCAATTTATGTGTAGCAAAAGAGGTTAAATGACTTCATATTCGAGTTCACCTGCTGCAGCGAGAAACCTGCAGGAGCAATTACACCCTTGTTTTTTCCATCAGCCCTTGACATTCTGTAGCACAGCATTATTGTAATCTTCTGCTTCTGTGTCCTTGGAGTCACCTTCACAATGTTTAATAAAGTTAAATGTTCTGCTCTGGGTGGCAGAAGGCATCAAACGAATATCCAGAGATTTGGAGAGCTTTTATATGCTATGCATCCTGAAGTCATATTTGTTTGTGTTGGTTGCTTTCTGTATTAATTCAAGATTTACTTTCCATATCCGTTATTTCCTTTGCACTCATTAGAAACAAACGTTCTAGTGGGGAGCATGGGGCAGTGGGTCAGGCTGGAGACATGGGTGGTACTTTCCCTTCTGCTACTGAACAACCAATAACTCTGGACGTAAGCCACATCCAGAAAAATAACTAGTATGAGGCTTAGTGCAGAAAGAGAAGGGCTGACCAGGCATCCCAGGGACCAGACTTGAGGATGGGCATGTTTTCTCCTCTTGACAGAAAATTTAGGAGGCTAACTCAGTTGTAGACAACCATTTCTGTTCAGACAGATGCCGTGCCATGGTGTCCCTGTAGCATAGCTGTTCAAAATATGTTTTAGTTGGGGTAAGAACTATGATCTTTATTGTTTCTAGTTATCTTTATGGGTTACATGCAGCAGTTGATAAAGATCTGCAGAAAAGAGTGCAATGTTTTGAGCTGACGGAGTCTCCGGACCAGAGAGGTCTGGCAAAGAGGACAAGTAGATCAGAGCTACCTTAGCTGATGTCTTCTAAACTCATTATTCTAATGAGATGTGCCACATTCAGTGCAGCTGTCAGCTGGTGTCTGTCATTAGTGTTTATTATTGTGGAAGCATCTACAGATCCCCATTGCAATCTCAGTGTGTTACATTGTGGGGCATTGTCTATGCATTGGTCTTAATTCCTTTTCAAATTAAGCCCTTAATGACCCTTGAAATGGATGCTTGTGATGTTCAGGCCAGCGCTGGCGTCCGTTCATACTGGCCAGGTGTGTAGAAGGTCACTGATTGTTCACTGATTTGAAGGGTCTGGTGATGATGGTACTTGACCATGGGCTTGATCACTTGATTTCTTCTTCTAGTTGCGACACCAGCAGTGGAGCTTGGTGATGGAGAGTGTTGTGCCATCAGATCGAGGAAACTACACTTGTGTTGTGGAGAACAAATACGGCAATATTAGGCACACATACCAGCTTGATGTATTAGGTGAGATTTCACTGTTTTCCCTCAACAACTGATCTATGGTGATGTTGAACAGACACATGATGGGATGCAGGAAGCAGGAGCTTGGTTTCTTTCACAAACAGCTGAATCATGCATCTTCTGAAGCCAACAGGAAGCCTCCTTTTGACCAGCATTTCAGCTTCAGATCTGCAATCAATAAATTACTTAGCTGGTCTAGAGAGGAGCCAGAGAAGGAATGGCATGAGCAGGGCTGAGATGCCTCCTCTGTTCCCTGGTGGTTCTTCCTTGTTTGGCTTGAGAAGCACTGGCTGGTGAGATGGCTGGGACACCCAGGAGGGACAGCAATCCCAGTCCTTACCCTTTCTGCTGAAAGGCAAGGAGATTCCCCGTCTGAAACAACTGGTGCTAGATCACTGTGAGCTGCTCCCACTGAGTGGTGTTGTCCCGTCTCATCAAGAGAGCTGAAGGTTGCAGAGGGGAGGCCTTGCTGGAAGAAGGACAGGTAAATTAAGATTTCCCTCTCTTCTGTTTTTCAGAACGGTCACCCCACCGACCAATCCTGCAAGCAGGGCTCCCTGCCAACCAGACTGTGGTGGTTGGGAGCAATGTGGAGTTTCACTGCAAGGTCTACAGCGATGCCCAGCCTCACATTCAGTGGCTGAAACACGTGGAAGTCAATGGCAGCAAATATGGACCGGATGGGACACCCTATGTCACGGTGCTGAAGGTTGGTGCTCGCTCCTTCTTTTTGCCCTCAGGGTAGTCCTTCCTCTGCCTTGGTCTTGGTGTTACAGAGACGGCAGCTACACCATGGGGGTGCTTCTCAGAGACGCCTACTGTCTTGTCCTGTGGCAAAAGAGATTGGCCCTGGGTAAAGGTGCTCACCATCAATGGAAGCCGTAAACTTTTATTTACATGTTCGTAAATAAGCCCTAGACTAGCAGTGGTATGCGAACCAGAAACTCCTCACAGACTATGCTCAATGCCACAGTTCCTAGGAGGGTGATTATTATTTAAATCAGATTTTTGGGAACTCCAGGTTTATGTAATGTAACAATTACATTTTATGTAATTGTTTCATGTCTATAAGAAAAAATAATGAGAATAAGCTAAGGACAACTGTTGGGATTGTTCTTTCCTTTAAGCCTGCACAATGGAATACTCTACTTTTGGAGAGGGTACAGCAAAAATGTCCTGAAGTTGATGTTCCAGACTCTTCTGTTTGCCAGAGATAACACAACTACTGTAGTGGCACAGATAAGCAAAGTAGTTGTAAGGGCTGAGGCAACTGTGAGAAATGCAGCATAATAAAAGAGAAGCTGTCAGATTGCATTTGACCTAAAATTGTAAAAATAACCCTTTTTTACAGCTTCAATAGAGGTATTTTCAGGGCTTGTTAAAATAAAAGGCTCCCAACTAAAACACATTCTTTCCTTTTCCAAGTAAACATACTGCAGCGCACATGTACTAAATAATGCTCAACTACCAGCACCTGAGAGCCAAGATAGTCTTCTTGTTCCAGCCACTAACATTTGTGAGCGTTGCTATTACCCGTGCTCAGGAAAGCCTATTTTTTATTGAGCAAAAGCTCACTTAGTAAAACTCCACTTTGTTAAAATGCTTTCTAGAAAGGGAACTTCCAGCTTACAGACAGAACAAAGCCAGCAGGTCTGGTTTCTCATGAATGACTGCATATAGAAAAGTAGGAAATAGAGAGTGAAAAACACATTGGATTTTTAAGTGCCCCCTCCCCCTTTTTTTGAATAATTGAAGGCATCCTGTGTTTGTATTTATTAAGATATGTAGTGCCAAATCCAGTTTTTCTGTCTCTGAAAACAGATTTTGTCCCTGCAGTTTTGAGCTGAGGTTGTCCTCTGCATGGACATTCCCTGTGCACATCTTGCTGTACACACCCTTTTATCTCTTTGTATGAAGTTTGAAAAAAAACAAACTTATCAGACAGCATCTACAAAACTGTAACTGAGCCAGATACATGATAATAAAAGCCAGAGACCCTGGAAATAATTACATAGATTGAAATAACAGATTGGTTGGAAGAAGTGGCTGGAGACAGTTCTTCAGGATTGGCAGCAGGCGCTTCTTGCAAGTTGATAAAACTTTTATTTTCTGTCTGTGTCTCCAAATGTGTTTGAATTATGCATATTTGAATTTCCCCCTGGTTTCACAGCCCAGTACCAGGCTCTGAATAGCTGGCTGTGTCACATGCCATCTCGTATAGTCTCCGAGCTCTGTGTGTGGTCCCCATGGGATAAAGTGCTACCTTTTGGAACTTTGCAGAGCTGCTGCGAACAGTGGCTTGTGTCACAAGCACAAGCTCCCATTTTGCTGTGGCAAAGAACATATAAATAGTCCGTATAAATAGTGTTTTAAAATTACGTTTGAGCGGCACCGGGGTGGCTAGGTAATTAGAATTGCCAAATACCTTCTCTTCTGTGGACTGCAAAGGCTCCGCATTCCTCGAAGGGGAGCACAGGCAGGCGTTTGAAAGCAGAAGTTTTGCTTGGTTTTATTTTTGCTGAATAGGACCAGCACACGTCTATTTACTACTTCTGGTTAATCAGGAATGCTTTGAATTGTATTAATGCCGGCATCAGCACTGGGGCATGGAGCATTTCCATTTTGGGATGCATCTTTTGTGCACAAGTACTGGGCCTCCATGGAGCTGTATCAGGCCCAGCTTTACAGGGATTTTTTTTTTTTTTTTGGTGGGTGCGTGTGCTTGTTTTTTGAAAAATAAAGATGATCTTGCTGTCATCTTGGGGCCAGTCCTTTGGCTTTATGGACTCGTTGCCCTTGTGCCGTGCAGTGCTGTTGCTTTGACCCAGGACCCTGGCCGTGCTGCTGGAGCAGGGTCCTGGTAGCAGCCCTTCTGACCTCAGCTGCTTTAGAAAGGGCTTCCCACTGCCTGGCAGTGTGGTGCCTGCAGGCAGATAAGGCTTTTTTTATCAGCTTGCCCTTCCCTCCTGCCTTCAGGAGATTTTGTGGAGCTTAGGAGTTGCTGTGGGGCTGTTTGTATATGGGGAGCATCCCAGTCTCCATCAGAACAAGGGGGAAGGAGAGGCGCCCAGCATGTGAAATGCCCCCTCACATCTAAATCAGGGGCACAAAACCCGTCCCAGGCCAGATGGATAAATTGAATGCTGTACTTTCAAGCCATTTTTTAAACAGCCTGACAAAACCAAGCCATCACCTGCGTCGGTTCCTGAAAGCCAGGGCTCATTTGTGATCAAAGGAAAGCCCTTGTTCTTTGCAGAAGAGCACTAAATACATTCCAGTTTCGGAGGGGGGCTGGCAGCACGGTGCCCGAGCTTTGTCAAAGGCTAAATTGTACGTTCTGCATTGAAACATGCCCGGTTTAATTATAAACAAGGCAGCAACAGCAGGCAGGCGCATTTCCCCACTAGTCAGGACAGACAGACCTTGCAGCGTGTGAGCCGCAGAGATGAGATCACATCAAAACCAGCGGGGTTTGCCATCAGACATGGACGCAGGGACTCCTTGCTGATGCCAGCTCTGGGTTCAGCTTCCAATAACCTGTGAGATCTGGCAGCCCCATTAATTTTAATGGTCTGAGAGTCACATTGGCAGGATCAGGCCCTGAAATTGAAAGCACTGAGATGGAGATGGAGAGCATAAGAACAAAACTGAGAAATGCAGTTGGTTTATTTTCATTTCAAGGACTGAAGCTGATGTTTTTGCAGACTTTCCCTAGGCTACTTTGTGAGGCCACCCAAAACAGTTATGCATTTTCAACCAAAATAAAAACAACTGTTTAGGAACAAACTGATATGCAGTTGTGGCAGCTTGGAAGAAGAGAAATAAAACTCTGCTTAACAGCCTGAAGTTTGTTTGATTTATATGCGCCACTTTATTTAGTAAAGAAGAGGCTCCTATAAGCAGTGGAAAAAATTACAGCTAATTTCTGAAAGGCAAAGTCAGCAGCGAGTTTCAGACCGCCACTGCTTATATTTTGTTTCCAAATTCTATTTTGGAATCTGATAATTGAAACAGTATTTGCCGAGCCGGGCTGCAAACACAAATCTCTGCTTAAGCCCTTTCTCTGGTGCTCCTGTCTGCAGAGTTATTAAGGAACTGTAGGGCCTTTGACTGCTGTCAGATGGAAAAGTGGGAAATTGTTCTGTTTTAAGAAAGAAATGGCATGTGCGCCTCCAGCAGCAGGAACACCAGCAAAGGGGAGGGAGGACACTTATGTGTGGTTTGGGGACTTCTCTTCTTTGCCCAGGTCCTGGGTAGGCCTCTCACCACAGGGTGAACGGGGGATGTTGCTACAGCTGGAAAGAAAATAGGCATGAACAGTCAATCCTAGCTAATATAGGTTCGATGGAGGTATTGTTTGGTTTACTGAAGTTCAGGTTTCTGTCTATTCCTGCAGTCTTGGATCAGTAAAAACGCTGAAGCCGATGTTAACCTAAATCTGTTCAATGTGACAGAACAAGATGAAGGAGAATATCTGTGTAGAGCCAACAATTTCGTAGGCATAGCCGAAAAACCATTTTGGCTCCACATTCGCAAACCAAAACCAGGTAAACCACAGACTCTGTCCCAAGGCCCTGGCAACTGCAAGAATGAGCTATAACATTTTAAGAAGCTAGTGATTAAAATTACTATTCATTTTGTATTATACCCTGTCAACTGACGCTGAATGGCTTCATCTTATTTTCTTGCTAATTTTTTTTACAAGAATGTAACGCCTATACAGCAATTGCCATGGAAAAATTCCCACAATAAAATGACTGTCAAATTTTGCTATCAACTCTTCACGCTTTTATTCCTTTCCCTTCCTTACAATTGAGTGCTGATAACAGAATTGCATGCTAATGACCTGTGACGTTCAGTGCTCTGGAAAACCAAGCTGTTTCAAGATTTTTGCCCCTAAAACTGATATAATCCTTATGGACTGACTTCTGTCCCTTTGAGAAGTAATTGGGAAATATATATCAACATTGACTCATATAAGCAAACACATCAAGCAGAGAGCAGTGGCCATGTCTTGAGCTCTCTGATATGTCTCCAGCTGTTGCACCCCTGGAGGGTCTGGCACCTTCTTGTGATCAGCCAGAGTCACAGTGCAGTATCAAGGGCTGTGTAACAAATACATGGCTTTGAAATGCCCATTCTGAAAATAAATCCAAAAAAATTGACAATTCAATATTCTTCAGTGAACTAGATGTTTGTGTGTTCATCTGGTCAGCACTTGAGTCTTTCCCCACTACCTCTTGCCTCCTTTCTTGTTTCTTTCTGTCTCTCCTCCTTACTTTCTGTCTCTCCCTCCCTGTACTCACCCTACTAACTGAAAGTCAGTCATATTGTGGGGGCAATTTTTCATTTGGATGCTTTTGCTTGCATGCTTCTTTAGTGGGACAGAGTAAGAACCTGGTGAAGGGAACTTTTTTGCTTTTGACTACAGGTTGCAGAGGGGAATGAATGAATAAATGTGGAAGATGGGCCACTGGAAAAAAAAATAACAGCAACAAAAAAACACTTTAATCTGCTTTGAAATTTGCCTGTGGTGTCCTCACACTTGCTGGGAATGTGGCTTATTCTCTGTTTTCCTTCTTTCTATATGTGTGTGTTTTTTTTCCCCGTAGACGGCAGGTGTTAACACAACGGATAAGGAGCTAGAGATTCTGTACTTGCGAAATGTTACTTTTGAGGATGCTGGGGAATATACTTGTCTCGCAGGGAATTCTATTGGTTTCTCACATCACTCTGCTTGGCTGACGGTGCTACCAGGTATTTCCTTCTGTGCTGGCCTCTCCTTCCCTCTCCAGGGTGCTTTGATGTTTGCTTTAGAAATGCCAAGTTCCTGCAGACGTGTTATCCAGGAGGGCTCCCCTATGGGATTTGCCGTGCCAGTGGCGTAGCAGAAGACCCCTGTTGCATACTCATAGCTGACAGATTTTGCGTTTCATTTCAGGATTTAAATTATTATTGCAGTAATGATATAAAATGCCCAGTGTCTTTTTAGATGCTGATAACTCAGAGGTGCTCACAGCCTCTGCATTAGGAGACTGTCTTTAAGTGCCAAAATTAGTCACTTTGTCTTCCTATTTTGCCAGTGTATTCAGTGGGAGAAGGAAACTCTCGATCAGATGGTCTGGGACGCCTAAACTGGACATGTACAGTGGATCATCTTAGGGAGGAACCTTTCTGTCCAACCTCATATCTCGACCTAAAATCAGATGCACAAGTACTCGGTGTGAGTACACCGGTCCCCGCCTGTAGCATTATTTCCGCTTCACGGATGAACAGGCCAAGATAGTGATCTCAAACAGGAGGTCGACTAGAGTCATCTGTGGACAGAGCCCAGGAGTCCTGGCTCCCAGGGGCACTGAATGCTGTTTGCTCCAGCTGAAACCAATGAAAGCTGCCCTGGGTTTGAAATCTGAGGCGAGAGTGACCTTGATTTTGTGGTCCTTTCATGTGCAAAGATCTCACTGACAATGAAGCCAGCACAGAATATGCAACAGGAGGGGTCTGCCCTCCAAAAGAGGGGGACAAGGCTGTGCTGCACCTTCACGTGCAGAATGCCTCCAGCTACAGGGGTGGCATGGGCACAGTCCAGGAAAGCACCAGCAAAGTTCACATGGAAGCTAAGTGGGTGCTGTGCCTTGCAGAGGGTGCAGGAACAGACCAGGAGTATGTTCAGTAGGCGCTTGCTGAAAGGGCACCCAAAACCCTATACCCACCACTTTGGCTCACCCAGTCGTGGTTTACATTTGTCTGTCCTGCAGACACATCTGTCTCGGGATGTGTTTAGGAGGCAGGAACTTTGGCATTTCTAAGCTTGACTTTATCTGTGTGGGTGACTTGGTCATAAACACTTCTCCTGGGGCTCAAGAGGGTTTCCTCCGTGCCTGACCCTGCTGCTGGTAGAATCTGCTGGTCTTTTCTCTGTTTATTTGCCAGCTCTAAAATAGCTGATCTGATCCTGTTTTTGCTTCTGCTATCCTCTGGATGACAAATCACTTCCTTTGGTTAGAGCACTAATATCTCTGGTTTTTAAGAATCTCTTGGTCCTGTCTCGTTCAACTGTTACGCTGTTTTTACAATGTATGAACTCACACCTCCGACGTAAGCAAAGAACAAACAGGAACAAAGAAAACCACCTGAAGTGGAACTTTATATTGAAGTCAGATGCAGCGAAGGACAGTCGTCTGTGCAGCAGCAGGCTCCGAAGCGCTGCCCAGATGGAGGGGGGTGCAGGATCCAGCCCTCCTGGAGAACCTCTCCTTGTGAACCCCTGCCCTCGCTAAGGGAGGAGACATGGAGCAGAGGGCAAGATGCTGTCAGCTGTGGCACCAACCTAGCACCTGATCTGAGAGATCTAGTAACTCTTCCCCGCAGGAAGAGATCACCGCCTGGCGGGATCAGGCCCTGCATAGCTGGCACACGGGCTCACACACACTGGTGCAACCCTCGTGGTCACCCATGGCCATTTCTCCATGTGCATCCCTGGACACAGCCACCAAAGACCTGATTTGGAGCCTGCTGCTGCCAGTGGAAAAGCTCCTGCTGCCTGCCAAAGACACTGATTTATATGAGATATTAGCAAGTTAACCATGTTGGCATGACTTCATTGTAAAGTGTTCCACTGCTAACTGTTCCTCTGACGCTGGTCCACCTTTGGGGGACAGAAAACTGGTCCCACCATGGCCCCTTCCTCTGGTCAAAGTGCCTGTCCTGAAGGGAACAAGGGGAGAATCACAACTGAGCCTTGCTGGTCCCAAAAATGTATTGCTATCAGGTGGCCACTGCTGATGGGCTCATGCCATCGCCCTCCTGGCTCAGCCACCTCTCCAGGCCAGACCTTTCGGCCTCCTCCCAACAGAACTAAGTTTTCACAAAATAATTATGTAGATTTCTACTGTGAGACTTCTTCCCGTTGTGATGCCTTACCCCAGGGTGTGCTTCAAGCCCCATTGCCCATCAGGGCAGGCACTGGTCCGATGGAGATCTTCACTAGAACTCTGGGTGCACACGGCATCTGTTGTCAGTGTGTGTTGAGCACCAGGAGTTTCTGGAGGGGCCAGGTCAGCAAAGGGCAGCAAAACCCAGTCGTGCAGTCCTTGCACATCCAAGGCACCCAGTTACGTGGTTTGGATGTGTGGAGAAAGCAAGATGCGGTTCAGAGGGACAGCAAAGACGCATGAAGATGCCTTCAGTCTAGAGCAGTGGTTTTCAACCTGTGGGCTGAAGGCTGTCCAGCATTACATCAAAGGGCAGTAAAATTACCCCCAAAAAAGGCAAACTAAACTAATGTTTTAGCTACAGCTGCAGGTGGAGAACCACTGGCCTAGGAGGTTTCCCTAACTGAAGTCAGTCAGGAAATTTGTGTGGATGAGCAGGTCCTCCCCAAATTCTTTGCGTTGCATGTGTGTGGTTGCATGCGGGCAGCTACTGGCCGCATCCTGACTGCTGTCTCTTGTCACCCTGCAGCGGAGGAGCTAATGGAAATGGATGATTCAGGCTCAGTGTATGCTGGCATTCTCAGTTACGGCACTGGCTTAGTTCTCTTCATCCTGGTGCTGGTCATTGTGATTATCTGCAGGATGAAAATGCCAAACAAAAAAGCCATGAACACCACCACTGTACAGAAAGTCTCCAAGTTTCCACTCAAGAGACAGGTAACAGAAAGTAGATACAAGATTCCTATTCCCCCCTATGGTCATTCCTTTTTTTTCCCCTTGAAATTTTCTTTCTAGGTGAGAAACTCTACCAGAAAGACATTGCCCAAGAAGGACATACGTTGGCTGCAGTCTAGGAGTCTAATGCCCTTTTATTCATTTGTTTCTGTTCCAGTGGAGCAGTAGCTGGTGGCAGCTGCCTGGGGTTCATGAGCAGCTCCCAATGCTTGCAATGCAGTCGTGGATGCCACAGAAGGCAGATCTTGCAGGGGAACACTATAATCCTGGCTCCCTGGTAGAGGGGTAATTTGGGGAGCAAGAGCACGTTAAATGTGCCTGTTTCTGTCCTCACTGAGGTCGCTGGCAAACTCGAACCCATTCTCATGGCAGTGCAAGAGGGTCATCTTTCTCCACACGACTAGGGATGTTCTGCCATGTGTGATTGCAGAGAGGCTGGAGCAAAAGGCACTGTATAAAACCACATAGTGAAGTATACAGATTTCACAGCTTTGGCTGCAAGCTTGTGGTGGGCAGCTACAGTGCCAGAATAGAAGTCACTCCATAGCCTGTACATGCACACAGACACATGTATGCAAAAGCACAGAGTTATGAACGGGTTATATCACAGCTGCCATGACTCCTCCCTGCTGGAGAGCACTTGCTGACCTGTCCCTCCTTTCCACCAGTGAGGAACCTGACCACGTGTGCCTAGATCAACACATTTCTGCAAGGGTAGGGGCAGATGAGAGGTGGAGGGCAGGGGGGTTTTCCCATTTAGAAATTACCAGAAAGGTGTCAGAGATAGCTCAAAACTCCTCAGTGATCCATCCTGTGCTCATTCCCACCCGCTTGCCAGCTCTGGGAATACAGTTGGCAATAACACTTCATTTGCTCTACCCAAGCAGGTGTCCTTGGAGTCCAACTCTTCCATGAATTCCAACACACCCCTGGTCCGGATCACACGTCTCTCCTCCAGCGACGGGCCGATGCTGGCCAACGTCTCCGAGCTGGAACTGCCTCCAGATCCCAAGTGGGAACTGGCACGCTCTCGGTTAGTCAAACCCACAGGCCGGGTCCCCATGCCTCCCGGGAATGTCACCTTCCTGGTACCCGCTAACGCGCCTGCTTGTTCCTCCCTCCAGCCTGACCCTGGGGAAGCCACTCGGTGAGGGGTGTTTTGGCCAAGTGGTGATGGCAGAAGCGATTGGGATTGATAAGGACAAGCCAAACAAGGCCATCACGGTGGCTGTCAAGATGTTGAAAGGTATGGGGAGTCCGTGGAGGGCGGAACAGCATATAGCACTGGGGTTTCCTCTCTTTCCCTCTCTTTTAAAAAAATCTTTTGTACAAACAGATCCAATAGAAGAAAGCAAAGAAGGCCTTTCTTCCGCTTCACCCACGTAGCCTGGGGGTGAGGGCTGTCTCCTTGGAGAGGATGTAAAGGTGTAAATCACATCAGGAAAAGGGAATGGGAATTAACCCAGTTCTCTGCCAAGGGGTAATATGATCGCTGGGAAGAAGGGGAAGCACCTTCAATTCTAGCCAGCTCCATGAAGCAGTCTGCTCTTTACTCCCCCCATAACCAGCACTGGCTATTTTAGCACAAGCTTATGCAACAAGCTCAGGTGGAGTTTGCAGAAATTCGACTGCCAGACTCCTTCTGACCCCTCATTGAAGAAACTCAATCCAAAACTGCTGAGAGGTGGAAGGGAGGCCAAAATGGGGGAGGCACTGTGCACCTCCAGGGGAGTCCCAGTTTCCCATCCTGCCCCCACGTAGTCTGTGGTAACCACAGACAAAATCACCCTGAGGAGTTCAGCTGGAACAGGCAGGGCAGATGCTCTGGCAGCAAGCAGCCCAGGTCTGAGGTAACACAGGGTGACATTTTTTAAACAAAAATATTTCTTATCAGAAAAGGATTCTTTAGATTTTCTTCAGTCCATTCTGAAGTTGTTTTTGGAAGCAGGAACATTTCCGTCGCTCCATACCAAAGCATTTGTTTGAGGAGCTTTTCCCACCATTTTTTCTACTTTTGTAGAAAAATTACAGCTTTCCGTGCAAAAAATACATTCGTCTATCCCCTATGCCAGATCTGACCTTCTCCCATCCTTAACTTTTTCCCCCTGGAGACGACGGAGGGAAACAATCAGTACAGGAAGATGATTCCAAGTACCCAAACTGACTTTTTTTCTTTAATGTTCATCAGGATGAATCACAGAATCACAGAACGGGCAGGGTTGGAAGGGACCTCTGAAGATCATCTAGTCCAAACCCCTTGCTGAGCAGGATCACCTAGAGCATTTCCATAGGAACATTTCTCTCCATTTATTCCATTTTTATTTTTGAGGAAGTATTATCTTTTTTTTGTGATAGTAGTTTTTGTTTTTATTTTGATTCTTCTTCCCAAAGTAGAATAAAAACAAATATTGACAGATTTTACGTACTCTTTCCCCATCAAAGCCCTGCATGGCTACACAGCAATAGTATTAAATACTTAACAAAACGGTTTCTTCCTGACGTTTTCTTTCTCTTCCTCTCTTGCTTTCTCCAGACGATGCCACAGACAAGGACCTTTCAGACCTGGTCTCTGAGATGGAAATGATGAAAATGATTGGGAAGCACAAAAACATTATTAATCTCCTTGGTGCCTGCACGCAGGACGGTATGTGCTCGCTGGGTGGTGGGAGGCTCAGGGTGCTGCGTCTCACATTCCTGCGTCCACAGCTTTGCTCTTAGTGCTGTTGCATGGCTTTCTGGAGCTGATCTCACCCCAAATAGACCTGGCCACTGTATTTGATCAGTGCTGGGGGACTTTTCCTCCTTCCTCTGGCTTCCTTTGGCTTGTTCACAAACTGTGGGAGACCTTTCTGGGCCCTGCTGATGACCATATAGCTGGCATCGGTAACAGGCTCCTGCCTGTTTCTGATGTGGCTTGGCGTGGGTTGCATCTTTCCCTGAGGTCCTCTTCTATGTCTTTCTCCTTTCCTCATCAGTATAAAAGGATGTCCTGGAGAGGGGCAAGGTTTGTGACTGGCCTTTCTGTTTAGTTACTCACTGACTGCCCAAAATGTCCCAAAAGATGAGATTTCAGTAGTCAGCCTAGCCCTGCGCATGCTTCCTGTTTCTCTCATGGATGCTGATGGTGCTCTTGCTTACAGGACCACTCTACGTGTTGGTGGAATATGCATCGAAGGGGAACTTGCGGGAATACCTCAGGGCACGTCGCCCACCTGGCATGGACTATTCCTTTGACACCTGCAAGCTGCCCGAGGAGCAGCTGACATTTAAAGACCTGGTTTCCTGTGCCTACCAGGTGGCCCGGGGCATGGAGTATTTGGCATCTCAGAAAGTGAGTTGAGAAACCTCATTCGGTAAAAATGTTGGCCAGCCCCGTGTGTTCAAAGTCATGCAGTGCTGTGTGTGTGTATAGGACAACCTCAGGCAAAGTGGTGGTCTGGTCCCTTTAGAGACCAGATTTTTCAGTACAAAGGATCTTGGTATTTTTGCAGAAGGCTTAAGCTGTAGAAGCCTGTTCCCATGTGCAGGTTGCATTCGTGAGCTGTGCAGCTGGACAGCCCTCGCTGTCACCTGCAGGCCTGTTAGCATCTCCAAAATGCATGCAAAAACACAAGCAGCCCAGACCTTGGTGCCTGTCCTCAGCATATCAGCCTCTAGCACTTGTAGAAGTAATTGGTTTTCAGACGTGTGATCCTGGGGCTCGGCCAGCAGTGGTCAGGGTGAATATCATACGATGGTAGTGAGCTTCCACCTTGGGAGGCGTTACTTCAGACAACAGAATCACGCACCCCTGTCTTTCCCCCCATCTCCCTTTTGAGATTGCTGAAGCTATAGGACACCCAAGAGGAAGCTGAGACCCCGCTTGCAGCGCACGTGTTTGCGGCTGTCACCAGCACATGTAGGCTCGTTTGGAGCGGAGCTGGCGGTGGATTTGGCACGGCCATGCCCAGGATGCTCCCTGGGGAGTACTTTGTTGGCGTTGAGCCGGCTGCTGTGTTTGCTTACATCACACCGTGGGATTAGTCCTGATTTACCCTGACATCAGCCAGTGGACGATCAGGCCTTTGAGGTTGCTAAGCTGTGCACCACCAGCTGGTGTGACCTCTTTCGGGGGGCAGGGAGCGCTAAGGCAAGAGCAAGTTCAGCTCCAGATTCCAGGTGTGTTGGCCCTGTGACTGCAGTTCAGAGTGGATGGTTCATGGTGGCTTTAAACTCCCTCTCTGCACAGTGCAGGCTAATTTTGCTTGTTTCTCAGCTAGTGACGACGATGTACTTTGGGTGTATTGGGGATGTCTTAATTTGAGGATTTTTTTTACTCCAAACGTCATCCTGCACTCCTCTTTGTGGAGGAAGTGGGATAGAAACAGCTTCATGTCCCGGTAGGCACCCACAGAAGAGGAAGGTTTGATTTCTCCTCTGTGCATCCCTTTTGGAGAGAAAAGCTGTGCGGCCGTCAGTGCTGAGGCTGCGAATTAGGTGTTGCTAAGAGGTGGCTCCCACCGAGCATGCATGATGCAGTGATGACACAGAGAGCGAGGAATTAAGCAGTGCTCACAGCTTTATGAGCTTGGGAGTCAATGAAACAGCAGCTCATAAAACAACACATTGCTGTTAGTTCCAGGCACAAGCAGCTAACAAGCCCTTATTTATTGACTTGCTCACCTTTCACAGTGCATTCATCGCGACTTGGCAGCCAGGAATGTGTTAGTCACTGAAGACAATGTGATGAAAATAGCTGATTTTGGCCTTGCTAGAGATGTTCACAACATCGACTATTACAAGAAAACCACCAATGTAAGTACAGAACTGCCAAGCGCATGCAGCTTTCCTTCTGGCAAGGAGCTGCTGTCCCTGCAGCAAGTGGCTCTCACTCCACGTCTGCCCTTTTAGAGGGGCTTACGAGGAAGAAATCTGCTGTTGGTCTCACCTGGCCGTAGACAGGCTGGTCCCAGGAGTCCACCCACCATCTATTTTCTTCCTGACAGACACTGCTGGTGCTAGCAGCTGGTTGAGAGGTCTCAGTTCTGCCAAGAAGGCTGTAGACTAAGAGAAACTGAGATTTTTGCCAAAGGAGCCTTTTCCAGCCTGTTGCACTACTGATCGTGAAGGTCCCAAGGAGCCAACCTCTGGGCCCACCAGAGCCCTTGAGAGAGGAATATCACTTTTTGTGTTCCTGGAGCTACCTGACTTGCATGCATTTCTCTCTCCTTTTCACGACTGAGCTCCATGGCTCCACTACCAAGGGTGAGAAGATGGTCCCAGTCAAGGGCTGAGTCCCCAAAGCAGTTTAGATTTTCTGTAGAGATGAGTTTAGGATCAAAGGGCTGGAGAGAAGATCTGTGTCATGGTTCAAAGCCCTGCAGCAGACATTGACCTCTGAACAGTCCATGGGACATCCCTCCCCACCAGTGCCACACTGCAGAGCAGAAAGAACATCCCAGCACTCTGCAGCAACAGCACAAAAGCCATAACAACAGCGTAGTGCAGAGACAACAGTAGAAGAGTTGAGTGTATTGTAGAGCTCAACAGCTCTGCGACTGGAAGGGGTCTAAATGCTCAGGCAGTCTTACAAAGCCCACTGTGCCCATACTGATTCCTCGCAATATCATAAAATTTAATTTTTAAAAATTCTTGGGAATTTTAATTCCAGCTCAGATGGATTTCTCATTTGAGCTGCACTGGACAGCCTGCTTATGTCCCATCTCTGGCTGTCTACCCCCGTGAGACAGTGGGTCAGAAGAGGACAAAACCCTCCCATAGCCAAATTACACCTCAGACAAGGAGCAGTCCTTTCTTTGACTCCAGGGGCTAAGCAAAACCCAAAAGAATTATGATTAATCTAGACTTTGCCATCCCATTTCTTGTATGGGACAGTCATGTTAGTGACCCTGATGTTGAACGGTCCCCTGGAAACCTGGGTTGAGGCCTCCTTCAGACTTCAGTGGGATCAGGATTTGATTCTCAGAGGATCTGGCCCTTGACTTCACTCTAGGAAGTTCCCCCTCTAGTTCAGCCTAAGCTGGATTTGGACTGGGCATCAAACTGCTGCTTCCAACCAAAGGGAGAAAAAGTGTTGTCCTATGCTCTCTGCTTCAGAGCTAGCTGCATTTATGAGCAATAGATTTTGTTCCCACACAAAGATTTAGATGCTCTGGTATGTTAAACCTGCCTTGGCAGAAAAATACAGTTCACGGAGAGCATTTACTGCAGAGATTATCAGCGAAGATCCAGGGATCAAATGCTGTAATCTGTTTATATGTGGCCACTGCTGCTTTGCCCAGTGACCGGGAAGGCAGATGTGGTTGTTAATGAAAATGTTTCAAACTGGATTAGAAAAGAAGATTCAGATGGTGCCATTGTGGCTGGGGGAATATGCTGATGGGATGTTCCCATTGTCTTCCTAATTACAGGGTCGGCTGCCTGTGAAATGGATGGCTCCAGAAGCATTGTTTGACCGGGTCTATACTCACCAGAGCGATGTGTAAGCATTACTCACACTTCAAAAAAAAATAAAATGACAGCAAAATAAACACCCATACTATCCCATACTATCCCAAAGACAAACACACTGCTAAACTCACGCCGGGCTTGCTCAGTGCTGGAGCACGAGGGGATGAAAGTGCGAATGAATCAGTTCCAAGCTGCAGCTTTGAGCACTTCGTTTTGTTTTTCTGTTATCTAGTTGCTTTTAACTAAGGATAAATCTCCAGTAAGCTGTTGAAAAATTACTGGAAGGCAAGCAGGTATTTCTTGTGCAGGTTGTAGATGAGGAGATTCATCCTGCAGTCAAAAAAATTCATGAAAAAAAAAATGTGAAAATGTTACCCTTGACCTCCTCCATGCTTTGACTCATACGGTTACACTTCAGTTGAGTACATGGGATAGGCATGAAATATTCTGCCCAGCATTAGTAGAGGTGATCAGGAAATATTCAACAAATATATTCTCGGATTAATTTTGCCGCTTCATTTATTTACCTTTATTTTTCCTAATCCTCTCTTGTCAGTTTTAGTGCCTCTGCACTGTAAGCAAACAGCAGAGCCTGCATTACATGTAAATCTAACAGGCTGCTATCTTAAAGATTGCTCTTTCTTTTTCCTGACTTGAATGGAAAGTAGAGCAGTCTGGGAAGCAGTTTCAGATCACATCTGAACTTTGCAAGGACTGAAGTAGCTCGATATGCATGCCGGCTTTTTTATTTCAGTATTTGGTAGATAATGGTTTTTTACAGTAATTTAGCAGACAGGCTGCCGGCTCCCCAAGGCTCACTGCTTGCAGTTGGACAAATGAATCATTTCTATTTCTGTAAATTTCACATACTTTGGCTTTATTGATCTTAAATCATAGTTTCCATGCTTAGGTAATGCTGCATTGGGCATGACAGATAAATCAAAGCTAGAGAGCGGGAGAGAGAGCATGCATGAAAGAGAAACAGAGACAGATAATCCCTGTTTTTAAAAAGAAAATGAAGAAGGCAAAAGATATTTTTGTAAAGAGGACTTTTAACCAGAGCACAGCTGCAGGACTGGAGTGTGTAACATTAGTGCTTTGCTGATTTTTGTTGGGGTATTTTTCTCTCAGCTTGGCCAGTGAAATGAGTGTTGTAACAAGCAAGTTTTGGTATCAGCTTGCACAATTAGTGGCCTGTGGTTCCAAGCCTGCAATTCAGTGAAGCTGTGCATGAATAATTTGATTTGTTCCATTCAGTGGAGCTGGTGGAAGACCTAACAAAGAGCTGGGGGTAATAGATGGGCTGTCACCTATCTGATTAAATGCTCATTTCAATTTCAGACTTGGTGCCTGGGATTTCTTTGCTATTGAGTTGGATCAGCAGAGATCTCCAAGTAACTAGTAAAAATGGCCTAGGCAATTAGTCATGCTATTGATGACTTTGTTAGCTATGCATGGCTGCACAGAAATAAAGCAGAGTAGGGGGGAGGGGATATGGGGACGTGGAAAAAAAAAAACTCATTGAATTTTAAAGATCTTTCTTTGGTTTCCAGCTGGTCTTTTGGAGTGCTACTATGGGAGATCTTCACTTTGGGAGGGTCTCCGTACCCAGGAATTCCTGTTGAGGAACTCTTCAAACTCTTGAAAGAAGGCCATCGGATGGATAAGCCCGCCAACTGCACCCACGACCTGTGAGTGGAAGGAGGGTGACCCAGTGTCTTCCCCTTCTCCTTTCCCCGCTCCCCCTTCCCTCTGTGGCCACAGACCGCCTCGGGCCATGGCCCGGCCCTGCTTCTGGCTGCTGGGGCATCACACACCTGCTTCGTTCGATGGGTGGTGATTCGCATGCAGCTCAGGTGTCTCGTCTTTAGCACAGGTCCTTGTCCTGCTTTGAGAGCGCATATACACGTGAGGTGATCCGTGATGAGGGCTTTGCTGCACAAAACCCTCCTCCTCCCCTCCCCGAGGCGACACCACAGCCTCACACCCTCCTCACCCCGCGCCTCAGGGACGCCGTCCTTGGAGTCGGGGCCACGGCCCTTTTTGCGTCCCAGAAAATGACATAATTACGCTCAGTTCCTCCTCACTGCTTCAGCTCCAGTGACTCCCCAAGCCAGCATGAGTGGAGGAGGCCTCGCCTGCCCACGCTCAGCGGGGACCCGCCGCCGTCCCCTCAGCACCGGGCTGCTTCCCTGCTGCTCCCGACGTGGCAGACGGGGCTGGGCTGTGCGGCTCCCCTCGCCCATAGCTTTTCTCTCAGGCGGACAGGATTTTAGGGGGCAAGCCTCGCCGTGGGTGACAGTCTCCCTTCCCTGTCGTGCCCCACAGGTACATGATCATGCGGGAGTGCTGGCACGCCGTCCCCTCACAGCGACCCACCTTCAAGCAGCTGGTGGAAGACCTGGACAGGGTCCTCACCGTGACGTCCACCGACGTGAGTGTGGTGTTGATGGGGGGGGGAACACGGGGAGGGGTGGCTTGTCCCCAGGGGCACTGACGGGTCTGTCACCCTCCAGGAGTACCTGGATCTCTCAGTGCCCTTCGAGCAGTACTCGCCCGCTGGCCAGGACACCCACAGCACCTGCTCCTCGGGGGACGACTCGGTTTTTGCACATGACCTGCTGCCCGACGAGCCCTGCCTGCCCAAGCACCCGCCCTGCAACGGTGTCATCCGGACGTGACAGCCCCCCCGCCCCGGTCGGATGGACGGACGGACGGACAGACAGGCAGCGCGCCCACCCCGGCGCGAGCATGGGGCGCCGAGGACAACCCCGTAGTGAAGGATGTTTCCGTGAAACTGCTCGGCGACGCTGGAGGATTTTTNCAAAAAAAAAAAGAAAAAAAGAAAAAAATCTTTATTTTTTATTTTCCCATTTGCTGTATAAAAAGTCAAGAAGCACTGTTTGGCCTGAAGGAACTAATCTCTTGCCAAGATGATCTATTGTGTACGATTTTTTTTTTTTTGTATTTTTTATTATTTTTTTTCCTAAGTAGAATGTTAAACCTGGGGGTGCTGACCTCCAGCCTCCATGGTCGCGTGCCGAGTGCCAGAGTAGCCAATCTGTGCCTGCAATACAAAGAAGAGAGAAAAAAAAATCTTCCTTTTTTTTTTTTAAAAAAAAAGCTAATGGAAAAAAAAAGTGTAAAGAATGTAGAAATTCTTTGCTTATGCAATCTGTACATGAACCTTTTTGGTGGAGCTGAAAAGCCACGTTGCCTGCAGGGATTCATATATTTATAAAAATATCTATATTTTTATTGTCGTCGTTTTTATAGCTTCGTGATCTTATTACCCAGCTACATAGAAGGAATCTTTTTTGGAAGAAGAAAAAAATAAATAAAAGGCAAATCGTCATGGAGAAAGGAAAAGGAAAAAAAAAGAGACAGTCAAGTCATCCTAATTGGAGGAGAGCATCACCCTGCTGCTGGCCAGGTCCCGTGGGGACCAGACACCCACGCGGCATCTCAAGCCCTGTCCCGACCTGCGGGAGCAGCCGTTTTGGGGGAAATCTCACTTTCTGGTGACAGGGGTTTGCATACTTCTGCTTGCAAAGGGCGAGTTGGAGGGGAGCAGCTCCTCCAGCCCTTGGTGCCAGCAGTTTGGCTCCATCTACGTGCAGTGACTTGGAGAAAGAAGTTACGGGTACCTGTAGGCAAGAGCCTTTAACTTATATCAAAAAGGTTTATTCCAGAGAATCTGTGTATATATCTATAAATATATCCTGTATATATATAAATAAATATATGGAAAAAAAAGAATGTATAATACTAATGCAACGTAAAGCAGTACTGAGAGAGAGTCTCAAAATATGAGCATTGCAATCTAGGATATACTGATCTGGGTGAAAGAGAAGATTTTTTGTTTGTTTTATATCTTCACAGTTTTGTTTTAAAAATTGTACCTTAACATGTATATTTGTAAAGTTATTTATAGACATTAACATATCTGTTCATCGGTTTAAGTAGCGTAGCGTTACTGTAAACTTTAAATTTCACTGAGTTTAAGGGTGTTTTTTTTTTAACTTATTAAAAATGGAGAAAAAATATATTAATCAAGTTTTTCTTTTGTTTTTATGGGAAATATTGAAAGAATGTATAGATGTACAGACCTTTAACAAATTACATTTAATGTTATAAATATATATATATGTATTCATTAAAAAAATATTAGTTTATCCTGGATTGCAGTGAGCAAAGGTAAGTTTATTTTTCAATACATCACCAGTGGTTAAAACCAAACAAATAGCAGCAGAGAGATGATTTTTACATATTTCAGAAAAACAGGGCGAAGAATTCTTCCATCAGTTTAACCACTGTGCATTAAGGGGGCGTGGGTGTTTATTTTTCTATTTTCGAATGAAGGTATTCTTTGTGGTCGAGTTAATAACAAGTACGCAGCAAAGCAAAATGTTGACTTTGGATGATGCGTGTTAATTTTTTTTCCCCCTTTGCCAGTACTGTTGTATTTTGGGCTTAAGAAATACCGTGTGGGCAAAAAAGCAAGAGAAGTGACACTGTTTGCAGGGGAGATGCAACGACTGCATATTTCTTTTGCATCTAACACACTGAAAAATGCCAGTGATGCCTAATTTTCTGTGTTTAAAATGCTGTGCTATTTTGTTCCTGTATGTCAGATAGCAGTTTAAAAGCACACGAGTGAACTAGAGAATCTTAGTGTGGCTCAGGCTGATAAAGGGGAAGGTTTGGGTTGGCTTTTTGTTGTTGTTGTTTGTTTGTTTGTTTTTTGTCCAGAAGACTTTTACCTACTACCACAAAGAGGCAAGGATAATTGCATCCTGAATTCTTTCTTTACATTTTTCTCTGGTGCATATTACATATCAATGTTTCAGAATAGCAGGATGGCAGCATCTCATTTTGTTTTTTGTTTTTTTTATTTTTTTTTCCTTCTTAGAGCCACGAAATCCTTATCCTAAAATAAATAATTTATAGTTTGAGGTTACTTCAGTGGAAGTTTGAGAAGGTAGATTTCTATAGATTTTTGTTTTGTTTTGTTGGAATAAAAGAATTTTTGGTATTTTCTTACAAATGTCTGCTAATTGTGTACATTCCAAGTACTCGAAGCGTTGAGTTTCATGTACTGAAAAAAGAAAATGTACAAAACTGTGCATGATTTCAAATGTTACTAGATATTATAAATATATATATAATTTATTGAGTTTTTACAAGATGTATCTGTTGTAGACTTGTTGACTTAACATTTCTTATTCAATGCTTATATAGTTTTATAGCCTGGACTATTATCTTTAAAAGCTTAAAAAATTAAAAATTCCAATTTTGTTACATTTTATACTGTTGATGTTACAATCCACAGGTTTGCATAGCGTGATTTTTCAATGAGCAACTCTGTTCAGTTTATTTTAATACTGTATTTCTGTGCCTGACAGCTGTAGCTGTCAAAGGTGTGAGATGAACACTAAATAAAACTATTCTGCTTTTGTTAACATGGCAAACTTACTTTTACAAAAAAAAAAATAATAAAAATGTTAAATTTGGGGGTTTATTCCCAGTTGTGAGGGTCCTTTGCAAAAAAAAATCTTTAGTCTGCAGGATCTATAGTGACTAAGTCTGCGCCAGGAGGGTTTATTTTACAGCGCTGCTTCACGAATCCTGGCCAGCACAGGTTTTGTATTTGTAATTTTGTAACAATTACGGATTAGCAGGGCAATGTTATTTCTTTAGTAGTGGGTGTATTTATATCTACACAAGCCATTGTGTGCATGCAGGAAGAGAGATGTTTTGCCCCCTCTTCCCTGCAGGATTAAGCATACAGCCCCAGCAAAAGGGCAGGATTTGCTGATGAAATCTCAGTCATGGATTTCATCCAGACCGGGAAGTCTCCCAGCATGATCACGGTGGTGCAAACGACATTGCCTTCAGCCCTGCCGTGCACAAGGGGAGCCCCTGCGAGGGAAGAGAGAATGTGGATGCATCCAGAGCAGGCACCCAGCACCTCGCAGGATGCAAGGGAGCTCTGTAAATCCTTGCTTCGCTGGCAGCAGACAGGGTGCAGGGGGATGTTGCAGCTTGGGGAGCATCGGGCCAATCGTACCTGCATAGCCATATAAAATTAGCAGACTCCTACGAGTGATCCTGTTGAACTGCTTCCCAGAAACCTCAGTTTCTGCATACACGTTTATCCAACTACGTGTAGCCTGCCTGCAGTAGCAGGCATTTGTAGTTTTAAGAAAGTGGCAAGGCATAAGAGCAGCACGGGGGTGCATGCGTTGCTGCAGGTTGCATCTGCAGCACCGGGAGCAGTGTCGCCCCTGTTGCTTGCTAGCGGAATTTTTTTTTAAAGAACGATTGCATGGCGTTTAGGTAATTTCCTTGCCATTGTAGGAAAAACTTTCTGAGCACTACCAAAACGCACTGCACTGTGGGAGGAGAAATCTTGCGGCTTGCAATGGATTGTTTCCATACTTTCAGGACACTCTTTGATGGCCAGCCCCAAGCCCTGCCCCAGCAGGAGTGGCGTGGGCTGAGGAACGAGCTCTGCTTGTTCATCGTGGCAGGATGGTGAGGATGTTGTGCACCGCTGGGCACCAGGACGAGAAAAGCGGGAGAGGGACAGATCTGAGGTTAGCTGTGGTGTGTAGCATGCCCGTGCTTTATAGGTGCTGAGAAAAGTCCTCCGAGCACACAGCACTGAAGACAAAGTCTGTCTGTGGCTGACCTGTGCATGGAGCTGGCGTGATGTTTGCTTTCCCTCTTGGGTTTCATGATGTCATTCTTCCTCTGCCGGCCTTCTTGCACAGCGCTATTTGCTTGTGGGTTAGGGAGGGTGGTAATATTTTACTTTAATTGCCCTACAATGCAGTCTGTTCTTAGCCGAGGATGAATATTTGTCTGGCTGCAGCAGGCGATGTGCGTTTAGCACCATGCAAAACAATCTCAAGGACCATTTGCTAAGCCGCTCAGACGGGCTACATCACTGAGCATGTGTCCCACCACAGCCATCGCGGCTCATCCTCCCCTGTGGTGGCCGCAGATTTCCGCCCAAACCGTATTCCCTTTCCACATGAAAGAGGTATTTTTCAAAACAGAACAAATGTCTTTTTTCCTCTGTGGGTGACTACACAAACAGGGCCTCATGCTGGCCCCTGTGACCTGTTTCATAGCAACATTCAAACAAATTACTAATATTGTAATATTTTTTGTGTTCATTGGTCACAGTTCCATGGTGAGCCAGGCAGGATTTGGCAAAAGGAAGAAAAGCCTGAAGCCCTGCAGGTGTCAGTAGGAGATGGAGGCAGCTAGAACTAAAATAGCAAAGTTTCCTGGTTCCTGGTGCCATCTAAAACTCTCGAAGGAGGTGTCTCCTGCTGGTGGACTCCTCTAGCAGATTAGTTCCTCTCAGTGGGTACGTAACCTGCAGAAAGGGAAGATGGAGACATGGGTTGTATTGACAAGAAAAGGGAATAGCAAAGGTGAATGCTGGATCTGCTCAGCATCACAGAGCTATTAGCAATGGGTGGACACAGGGGACTGGCCAGAGGAGATGCCAGGCACTGAAGTGCATTCTACAGCTTCATGGTCCAGGACCATGGGCTCACCAAGAGAGAGGGAAGGGATTTGTCATACTTGCCTGTACCCTTCTCTTCGTCCACTTTCTCAGCCACACTAGCTCTGAGTATGGTTTCGTTTTCTTATGCCTCTGATTTAGTTTCTCTGTTTCATCACCATCATGTTGTTTTTCACAAGCAGCATCTTGGGTGTAGGTAACACATCAAGCAGAAGAAGCACCATGCCCTGCCCCAACAAGATTATTATCTAAAACCAGGAAAGAAGTCAGTGCCCCAGCAGATGCAATACAATCAGCTCTGAACCCTTCAGGGACATTTGTGCCCAAACACACTGCTGTGTGATCAGTTCTTCTTTCTGGTGCCCACAAAGGACCAGGCCATAATCACTGTGCCTGTCCCAAGTCCTTTTGGGGGGTCAGCAGCTTGCAGGAGCATGGGATGGGAAAAGCAAGCAAGTAAGGAGAAGAAAGATATCTTACCAAATGTGCAAGTGGAATTGGCCCAGGAATGATTTTGCTAAAGGCCACAATCTGCCTGCTTCTGCAACCAACCATGGGTTGCTCAAGGTTCCTCACCAGTGCAGACAAAAGTGGTTTGTCCACCGACAGGGAAGGACTTGAGCTGGGCGGGGAGAGCAGAGAGAAGGGGCAGAGCTGGGGAAATCCCAGGAGAGCAGGGTTTGCTGCTCCAGCTTCCGCTGCTGGGCCAGAGGGCAGTGACCGAGATTTTTATGTTGATTTTTCCCCGCCTCTCCTCTGCTCCACCAGGGCAGTCCTCTGCCTGTGAGACATGCCACTGTTTGGCCTATGGCTTGGGCATGAGTAGGGCACAAATGAATGTGAAATGATGGGGGTTTTTTTGTGCCCCTTCCTAAATACAAGCTCAACACAAGGCAGAAGAATCAAATGCCATTGCTTCAAAGGTGGAGATCCACTTGGCTGGCAGAGCCACCAACACCTCTGCTTTCTGCTGGGCTTGTCCCCAGATCCTGCAGCAATGTCAAGAGCTGGAAGAAACCCCTTGGGTGAGGGTGGTCCAGCTCCTGCCCCGTCACTGAGTGAATATGTGCTGCAACACCAGCACAGCCCTGGTGCATCTGCCCCAGGGAACGTGCCAGCACCAGGAGAGGGGCGATCACTGCTGCTGTCAGGCGGGGTTGGGCTGAGGTGCAGCTTCCCATTTCCAACCAAGGGCTACATTCAAACAGACACTGGGCACCAAACTCAGGCAGTGAAAGCAAGGGGAAGTTTGGCATCAGCAGAGGGTTGTGTACCTCCACACCTCTGTGGCGCTGGGGTGCACTCCCTATGCATCAGGTCAGAAAATCAGGCAGCACGAACTAAAACTGATGCTGAGAAGCACAAGATATGCCATGGATAAACAGCATACGCCCTCTCAGGTGATAACACACTCTGTCTAGCTGTTATTACATACATTTAGCTAAATGCCACGCACATTTGCCCCTGGGGCTCCCTCACCACCCTCTGCATCCCCTTTGAGCATGCTAGACTGATGGTAGCACTGGCTGATGTCAAATTTGTCTCAGGTAGGCACTGCGTTTGGGTTCAGTCTGCCCTGAGTTAAAGTCGACGTGGATGCTAATCAGAGCCTTACAGACATTAGAGACTAAATTACAGGGCTTTACAAGTTGCAAGCAGGGGTGGTGAATCTCGTTACCTTTTGACTCATTCTCCTTAATACGAGAGGAGCAGAACTTAAAGTATTGATGGGAGAAAATCTAGACTGAGAAAGGCAATATAAAACATATCACATGCCCTGAAGACTCCACCAAACTTGTAGAACTGGGCAAAAATAACAAATGTCTTCCTACAAGCCCTCCCTGAAGCTGCCTCAGGGAACCATCCAGTTCTGAATGTGACAAACCCAAAGTGATCACAGCCTGCATAGATCTTAGCACGAAGCTCTGCAGAGAAGCACTGTATTGGACACCCAACACATTCACGCACGTCCGGAAAGGCTGCTGGACAACCAGGATCCAGCCAGCAGTTTGCACTTTCCTGGGAGCCAACATTTGCTCTGTCAGATAGCTCCGGTCCTACCAAAAGAGCCTGAACCCAATCCAAGAGAAATCATTTCATGTCTCTCCTGGGTAGCACCATGGGCATCTTTTCACATCTTTTCATCTTTTTTTTTTTTTTTTCCCCAGTATAGACGATAACTTGTTCAGGAAACAATTCTTTGTGATGACCTTCCATCAAACACTTATCTAGTCTGCTCAGCAAAGCAGAAAATCTGTTTATTGGTTCCAACCAGTCAATGCTGATTTTTCCACTTCCACATCAGTAATATGGAGGAGGCAAGCATACACAATTTTCTCCTAAAGTAAAAATTAGCTAGTCTTTGTAGAAGTTGTTTTTGAGCAGACGCTGGTATTAAACCTGCCTTAGTTGTACTGACATGTAATCTCTTTTCATGAATGGATACAAGAGAGAGACACCTGTTTTCATTCTCTCGTGCCTCCCTGCAGCATTTAGCTGCTTCAGCTGTTTCTGTCCTGGAGAAGATTGCAAAATTGCACATTATGGTGTTTGAGGCCATTCTGGAGGAACAGACTCAATAAGCAGTGACAGGAGGTTACTCCTTTCCATTGCACATCTCCATTACAGAGAGAGATGTGTTTTGGGACACAATCATTTACCTTCCTCTCTCAGCGTAACACATATACATCTTCCATGTGGGAAGACATGTACTCAGGCACCAACGTGATGCAGATGATGCTCACCACGCCTTCACTGTGGACCAGCCTGAGGGCTGAGCAGCTGGACAGGCTCAGCTCTTGAATGTGTGTAGTTGATTCACTGTGGCCAGTGCCTTCAGAGAACTCCCAGTTCTCTGCCAGTCTTAAGTTTTTTGCCTAATACAGTCTTCTAGGGACATTTTCTCTCATTTGAGGTCAGTGAGGAGTTTGCCTTGTCTTAGCAGACAGCAATCTGGCCTCCACTGCACACCGTCTTGTCCACCTAAGGGAACTACAGTGGAGCGTTAACTATGGGACCATGGACCTTGAGCTCTTAAGAGACCACTGAAGAGGCACTGCTGAACACATCAGCAGAAAGGCATTCGGATGTTTGGCTGGAAAGGGCAGTGTAGAAACAACAGGAGAAGAGCGGAGATGGGCACATGGATGGTGAAAGCTGAGTCACCTTCGTACAGGGAGGGAAAGGACCAACCTGCCAGATAGTTTCCCAAGACAATTACAATACCTTTCCAGGTGCGTACGAGTTCACACACTGGGAATGTGCTGTTAAAATCATTTTTAACCTGCATGTGAAATGTTCAAAATTATGGCAGTTTGAATGGCATCTCAGAGCTCTTGTTATACAAGTAATGCAGATTTCTGGTGCTTATTCTCCCTTGGACAGAAACCATGTAGCCAACTCTACTCTGCACAAAAGATAAAGGAGATGAATTTCAGGGCTGATTGATCTGGGCATTATAAAATGCACTTGTGGAAACACCCTTGTTAGTATATGCATTCCTACCTAATGCTTTTGTTGGAGGTTTATGGCTTGCATGTGAAAAACTTCTGCAAACACCTCCCAAAGGCATTTATGGTCAAAATCTTGCAGAACACCTGGAAAATCCAGAATTGGAACATCTTAATGAGACCCTGCAGTCTCCCTCTTCAAAAAGGCCGATCCGTTCAGAACAACCCTCATTGCCTCCGCCTGGGGTGTATAAACACCCAACTAATAAAAATGATCTGCCAAGCAGCACTTCATACTAGCCAATGAAGTATTCCTACCCCAATAGGAGAAGTGACAGAAACTCCTGAAAATTTAGATCATGCTTTTGCAAGCGTTATCACCTTCCAGATAGCCCAGGAGAGAAAAGGAGAGGTTATGCACTATACCTCTAACAACCAGGGAATTTTGTCTGGCAAGGTAAACACCGAGGTCTGAAACTACCGTACTTGGCTCCTGAACAGCACAGTGACTACTAGATAAAAAATGCAGATAAACACAACATGCATTGAGAGGTTGGTGCTGAACGCTGAGATCCAGACAGGGGTGCAAGTCCCTGGCTGTAAGTAAGGGGTGCAACGGAGCTTCCAGCTCTCATTGCACAGGCTGACCAGAGATGTTCATAGAGGGTGAGTGGAGCAGACCAAGCTCTGGACCTCCTCCAATCCAAGGATGGCAAAAACTGGTGTTTCAGCCAAGATCAAAGCCTGTGGAGAGGCCAGTGTATCTGGAGCTGTGCCAGGTGGGCATCACCCTCTTTTTATTATTAATATATAGTTATAACCATATGCTTGCTAGTTACAATTTCAGCATATGAAGAGTTTTGCTGGCAAATATGCTGGTAAAATGGATGATTTTAATATTACCTACCACTTTTATTGACGTTTACTACTAAGGTCAGAACTCTGCCTTAAACCAGGGCAAGTCTCAGACGGGCTGAAACGTTTTGGATACACCTCTTCCACCTCCACTTATGTCCCCTCTAACTGGCTTGTGATAAGGTTTTTTGTCGCAAAGTTCTCAGAGCATAGGAGATACTTGCACACTCACACCATGTTTTACTTTTATTAGGAATTATTATTTGTAAGGATCACATTTTTTTCCTCTTTTTGAAAAATAAACAGGAGGTAAGTAACCTGAGCCAGTGGCAGCCTTCAGATACCAAGTCCACTTCATGCAATGCCCCACTATCAGCTTTCACTCTTTGAGAGTGATTTTAATGACATTTTCAGGAATTAGGTTTCCAAAAGCAAGACTGTTATTGGATATCCAGAAAACAGAAAGGTAAGTGCTGTATTCATTACAACATTACAATGTTATGTTGGCAGAGAAATACTCTTGACTTTTCCATCAGCCTTGTACTTAAATACAGAATTTAAGTAATTTTTACAAGGTAGAGGAAGGGTAAGAAATTACTGGCAAAAGGGGTGGTTTTGAGGCTACAGAATCCAAAATAATTTTGGTTGGCTGACCCAAAGCTAGTTAATTTTCCTAAATGTGCCACAATCCTCACGTAGGTGGTACTAGCTCATTCGCTTTGACCAGCTCAGTATATCACATAGATTTTGTGAACAGGGAAGAACTTAAGTGCAGTATGAGCCCAAGGAGAGCGGGCAGCTCTCCAAAAGGGATACACTCATCCTCATCATCAAAGTTAATGTGAAGAAACCGTGTAAAAGGCGACATTTTAATTGTTAGGCAAAATTTCCAGCCAAGGGAGGTTTGCTTGTGTGGGAGGGACCAGAGAAGCAGGGCCTCCATGCATGTGTGAGCATGTAGAACAGGGCAGAAAAACAATTGTTTATGCAACATTAAAACTGAGAAATGAAGCAGTCAAGAAATGCAGTGCTAGGGTTGAATGCTCAGCTGTAATGTTGCCTCCTGGTATAAAAGGTTCAGCAGTGGTGCATTTGTACATCGTCATGGATCAATGCAACAGGCAGTCTTCCCGAGGCAGGGCAAGATCTGCGAAATATGCCAGGGTTGTTCAGTGACAAGACAACCTTTGATTATCCTGCCAAAAAAAAAAAAAAAATCCTAACAACAACACAAGACTTTAATATGAGACCTCACCACCCTTACGGCCCCACCCTTTGTCCTCGCTGTTCAGGTCCGCATGAGCTGTGCCTTGGTGCAGGGGTCACTTCACACTCTCAGCAGGAGAGAATTATATATGAAATAAGACTATCACTTAGCTGACCACAAAACGTTTCTGTCTGGATGCCAGCAGCCCAGTAAGACTCTAAAACTGTCGCCGCTGATTTTAGCTCCTGCCCGCTCTGCAGACGCATGCCGGGGAGCTGGGTGTCCGGGATGGGGGCTTTGCAATGCCGCGCCATGGGCAGCCCCCGCCCGCACAGCCCTGCACACAGCAGGCTGTGGGACCAGCCCTTTCTATGCAGCATCTCCTCTGGAAGCTGTGTCCTGCACTGCAGCACCTGCTTCTTCATTATTCCCGGTCATTAGCTGATTTCTGGCTTTTGCTCTGGGATGCTCCTCGTAGCTGACACATACCAAGCCAACTGCCCCCTCTCTCAAGCGCAGTGCTGCAAGGAGTCCCTTACAAAGCCCACATCATCCTTTAGGATTCAGCCGTGCAAGACAGCCAGGGAAAGCACAGCACCACTGCTCATGGTGAGAGGTTTTTGAGAAATGAGAATGTGTGGCTGCAAAGGGACAGATCTTCCATATCCGTGTGCCTTTCAAACTTCCCAGTGTATTTTCCATATTATTCCAAAAGATCAAATCTAATGTTGATCTGACCTTTGTTTATTTTTCTTTCCTCAATGTCTGAGTGATTCATTTGGCTCAGAAAATGGATTTCACTATCATTTCAAGCAACTGCTAATTAGAGTGACTGAAACCTAATACTTAATTCCAGCCTCAAAGCAGCCAATGGCTCACATTAAATATCAGATAAGGTGAAACATCTCAGTTTAGTCTGGCTATACATTTGTTAGATTTCTCTGCAGAATTCAAGCAGGAGCAAGATACAACCAAGGCGGAGGAAATCAGTTATCACCAAGCTCTCAGTAACATTCAAGGAGCATAACCTGCTCCTTTCGTCTTAGGTACCTTGAAGTTCAGGCACTGATGAAGCAGATTTGGGGTGGGAGACCTAACACACAGAAGTAGCAAAATAAAGCACTAATAATCAGTCTCTCTATTTTACATCATAACACCCCAAGGTGCTGAAGGGAGAAAGACTTTTGCAAATTCATTTGACAAGCATTGCTTGAGGAACTGGGTGAGTTGGCAGCATGTCCCCCAGGTATGCAGAGGTAGATAGGGTGAAGTGACAAGTTGGACACAAGATGGGCTTTTCAGGTCTCTGCAAATTCTTTTAGGATGGTGCCAAAGCTGCCAAGCTTGACATCTGAGCTTCTACAGCTAATTAATGCAGTTTACAGACACTGAAACTAAGGTAGACATTTTCAGAAGGGCCGAGGGTTCAGGCACCCATTATGGTGCAAATTGAAGCAATAGCTTCATTAACTGTCGGGTCATACAACACATTGCAGCAGTAATCCTAGAAGCTGGGTTATGAGGACCATTGGCATGCAGTGGAGGATTAACTTCTGGGATCCTCAGCCTTACCCCTGCCTGGATCAGACAGCAGAAGTGTTTCATGTTTTTTCACTGCTCCCTTAAAAAGTGTAAGACTTACAATCCCAAAAAAGGCATTTTACTGTTGCCGACTAACATACGGATTTAGCTGTCTCATCTTCAGATGCTCAGATATGAACCATTCTTCTGCCTGACATTAAACTTTCCATTATTCAGTATTTGCCTCAGAAAGCCAAACACTGTTTTTCAGAGGAGGCTACAAACTGGACACAGATTATCCCAGTAATCCCATGCACAACCATCCCAATCAGCTCCTGCAGAAGGAAACCCCCACATGCAGCATTTGAAGGCTTGTGACACATCCTAGCAGCTATTTTTTCTGCAGTCCTCCTGCTTCTGTGACTCTTACTCTGGAGTACACCTAACACATCCAGTTGCCCTGGAGCCAGGGCTTTACCTGTGCTCATTCACCATAAAACCCTGTTGTTCTGTGGGAACATCTGCTCATTCGTGCTCCACCCAAACACCCCACACATTCTTCAGAAATTTCTCTTTCTACAGGTCTGGTTGCTTCTTGNTGGGGGGGTGGATATGCGTTCCTCGTAAATTACTCTCGCTGCAGGATGAAGAGTTGCAAACTAACACTGCTGTACGTTAGGAAATCTGTTCGCAAAAGGAAAGGAGCCTGACTGAGTCAGTTAAGGTGAAATACCTGCCATTCCCTCTCCATAATATGCTTCAAAAAGCATTTATGTCAATTTAGGTATTATATTGAATGCTGGTCACTACTGGGTTAATTGTGACGGAGGGGCCGTACAACACCCCAGGAACCATACCCCCCATTTGAATCCATACTTGGTGAGTGACAGGCGAAGGGATTTCTACCAATGCTTCCACCTTGGCTTCTGTGAAATGGGCTGTGAATTCAGGGCTGGTTTCTGGTCAGCCCTCGTTCCTTAGCTCCCTGGGGGTGATCCACACCTGATAACAAAGATTGAATTTGCATGGAAGAGCAAGAGCCCTGCTCTGGTGGACATGGAAGAAGACACTGAGCCATGCCAGACAAGTACAAGATATGGGGGTTTTAGCAGCTTTCTGTATTGATAAACCCCCACATTCACAATTCCAACCCAAAGAAGCAGGTCTACTAATTCTTATTATTTTTCAGTCTAAGTCACAAGTTAGACCTCTTTTTATTTGACTTCTCATTGTTGAATTTGGAGGGTTCCAAATTCAGCTTTTCTTTGCAACTATGAAGTTTAAACTTCATCTAATGTCATCACCCCAGCATGTGAGGTTTCCAAGAAAGGAAGCAAAGAAGACAGTTGCCAGCTGTGCTTTTCACTCACATTTAAGAGCTTTTTTTTTTTTTTTTTTAAAGAAAAGTGACAATTTTCAGACCTGAAAATGTCTGTAAGTTTTGAAAATCTAACTAATGGTTCAGTTCTGTCTGCACTTGCCCACCTTTCCTCCATTCTGATGATGCCGGTGTTACTTGGAGTAGCATGACCGTTTAAATGTGTGCTGGTGACTTGCCATTGAAACACGCTGTAAGAGCCAATATTTCAGTCGTACCTGTGTGTCACGCTTGATCTTCAGCCATTTGAAAGCAAATGAATAATACTTTAATATTTTTGTGGCTAGCTGTGCTGGATTTGTTGCTAAAACTTCTCCCAGATGACCCAACACTCTTCTTTGGAGCTTCATTTTGAGTTTGCAGTGTCTGTTTTTCTCTTCAGAATGCAAACAACAGTCTCTGTCTGAGTAGACACAGGTAGAAGACCTTCCTGAGCTTCTTATTTTCAGTCTCACTACTCTAGTTAAGTTTCACAAGACTGAGATATGGCATTGAGCACTGCACAAATGCCTGGCACCCAGCTCCTGCCCTCCAAATGAGTGCTCTGGCAGGGGCTGAGATAGAAAACCAGTCTGTAGACAAGTCAGACAAAGAGTATAGGTCCTCCAGCACCCAAAAAGCCCAGCTCTGACCTCCAGTCCCCTCCAGTACTGTCTCTACAGACCCAATGCAAAAGTAATACCCCTTTACTTAGTCCTTCACAGAGTTACATGACTGGTCTGAGTGTTAAGCAAAAGGGATCATTTGTAGGAGTTATCTTCAAACAACTGGTTACTCAAGAGCTGCCTCTGGTTGGATGCTCAGTGCCAGGAAGGCTTGGTGGACAAAGTTTCTGTAAAACCTGTTCAAATTGCAGCACTGTGCTTCTTCCCTTCACTCCTGCAGTTTCAATTAATCTGGCTTGATTTAATCTTTCATAATTGTGCAGTGCATTTTTATTCAAATTTGCCTCCAGTCTTCTACCAATTAGTACATCCATGCATAAGGGATGGCAGTACCTCTAATCTCGACGGACTGCCTCGCTCACTTGTTTCACCATCTTCAGCTCCTAAAGTGCTCTGGGTGTCTGCCAGAAGCTGATCATTTCTCCCTCAAATTCCAGACCATCTTGTGAAAAGCCTTTTGCAATCACACGAGTACTGCACTGAAACATCTCCACATGCAGGCAAGTGCTGTTAAGTCATCCATGCAGCCATGCATCTTATCAGCCATGCTTTTCCCCTGTGACTCTTAGAAGTGGTTCCCATAGGAAGCCACGTGCTGGTTTTGGCTTGCAGGAGAGACTTAACACTGAACAACTGTATTCAAGTTGTTTGAACTGGGTTCCAGCTCTGTCTCTGCCATGTTTAATAACCTCCATAAATTGCTTAATTTCTCTGTAAGAGTAGAAGGATGGTTATGCACGGTGCTCTCTGGCTTCCCTGTTATCAGGGTGCTAACACTCAGCCATGAATTGGGTTGACCGACAGCTAACTGCTATCTGGGTACAGGCTGCAGATGCATCTAGGGGCCATTGCACACCTGTTGGCTTTTTTTAGGGAAAGACTTTGTCAAAACAGTCTTCAAAGCCCATTTTTCTGACTCAAGATAGATTTACCAAGTCCCTTAGATGTGTATGCATTGCACAAAGTCAGGTCAACAAAAGTAAGGAATGAGAGGCCAAGCACACAATCAGCACACAGCTCCTCACACTGTGCCCAGGATGCCCTTTGCCACCTTCTTACTATTTGCATCCAACCTGCACTGATGTTGGAGGAGAAATTGAGGGATTAGTAAGTTTTTCTCTGAGTTTCCCCACTGTTCCCACTAAAACGTTGTTGAGGTAAATGAGTTAATGCTCTCCTCTCTAACAAAAATCTTCATAGAAGTGGATGGTAGCTGCAACTATAATGAACAGACACCAACTAGAGATGAGTAAGTTATGTACTTTTTACTTGTCTGGAACTACAGATTACCTCTACAGTGGAAAAGTTCATCTTAGAATATATATTCATTAGCATGATTAGATCAACACCACCACAATATTCAATATTACTTTGCCTTTGGCAACAGCAAGGACATCTGGGCAAAACAGCATTTAACATTATGCTAGTTATGGCATGTCAGATAATATACTTTCCAACGTAAGGCAGTCTCCTACAACAGACAAGCCATAGCAAAGAAACCAGTTTCAGTGGTCACTGAATAAAAGAAAGTCTTTCTAAGGTTATACATATGGGATGGGTCAACACCCACCCCAGCAGGGGCTTCTCACAGCAGGGGCAGTCCTGTGCAGTGGCAGCTTACAGGAACAAGCCCTAGAAAACCACACCACCGGCATCAACAGGAGCTCTGCACACTCCCAGCAAAGTTTGAAATACGGAATTCGGCCGTGCTGGGAGCTCTCACCTGTCTTGGGAGCTCTTGGAAGTTGATTTCCAGCTGAACTAACAGCTCACGCCCGCTACAAAAGAACACCAAATCAGTCTGTGTCTGTGCGCTGGCCACAACCACTCTCACAAGCATGACCCATCCGGACATGCCCTGCATCTCTGCGGACCTCGCCAGACCTGGGGACTCTGTCTGCACCCCAGTTTCCATCCAGTTGTGCTCCTTCCACACCTATCATGCTTTCTCAGAGCTGATGTTGTGAAGATTTCAGTTGCAAATGCTGTCTCATATTATTCACTTAAAAAGCTTTCTTACTTTCAAATGCTTCCTCTCCAGTGGTTACAAGCACTCTGTAGGAGCGTAAGGAGATAGCAGATGAGGTGCAAATGCTTTAATTGAATATCCTACATACTCAGGAATACCTTCTTTGTCTGATGGAGCTAGCAAACCTCGCTGTGCCTGGAGGATGTTTCCTCAAGCTGCTTATGCCCTATACACATAAAAGTGAAAAGCGTCTGTTAGGTCAAAAATACTCACACACACTGTAACCCCATTTGGAGATGTAGAGAGATAAAAGCGGACAAAAGTGCTTTATGACAACAAAGAAAAAACTATTCTTCAGCCATAGCAGAGATCAACATAGGTCAGTCAGCGCAGCAGCATTAGTGCAGCACCAGAGACCCAACCGGTGAGCATCACAACAACGTGGGCTTCATTCGATGAGCTACAGGCTACGCCAAGCCAACTCCACCAATGCGTAGGCCACCTTCAGAGGCCTCTGAAGGCTGCTGTCATCATCTGAACTACATCTACTTATCATGCGTCAGGGTACAGGCACCGCTGACATTTTCCCCAGCTGTAATCCAGTCCAGGCACTAGCAGTGGGAATTGTCCTGCACTAACTCTGCCCTGCCAGAGGATTCCCCAGTGTATGGGAACTCTTTCTCTTGGCAGCTTAGCCAGTTTTTCTGGTTTGCTTTGCATTGCCATAGTGGAACAGAGCAGCTGGTATGGCTGCTCCGACTGACTGACTCCTACCCGGATGCCTAGGAAAACTACTATGGGAGCAGACATGAAATTCAAAGTTTCAGAAAGATCTACCCTGGCAAACAGCCTCGGCCAACAGCCTACGAAGTCCATACAGCAGAAGTTACCTTTCCTTCACAGTCAGGAGAAAATTCTAACCAGCGTTTCAATCTTTGCCTTATCTGCCTGCCCAGGTGCTTGCACGGGTCCCTTCACCAGATCTGCACACTGCTTTCTCTTGCTCTCATTGCAAAGATGGTAAATTAAAGCACAGGCTAAACTAGATAAAGGATCAAAGACTCTAAAAGAGCCTATAGCTGTAGGAGTGAAGATAGGGGCTTAGCTGAGCAGCACTTCAGGACCCCCAGCCAAAATCCATCTTTTCCTCCACTGTGGAGTGACTGAGTACACTGCCTAAAGACCTACGCACACAGGATATGTTGCTGCTTTCTTACATGCACTCCTCCTCCTCTGTGCTCTCCCCATGTACCAGCATCCCATCTGTAGACCCAACAGGAAAGAAAGCCCTCTATAAATCTTTGCAAACTCTTTCTGCAGAGTAACCTCTGCATTTCTTGCTATTAAAAGACAAGACTTGGCTGTATGGATACAGTCCCTGCAGGCAATTATCTGCTTTTGCTTGCTACAATTAACTCTTCTCATACCTGTAAGTCCTTTCCCCCATGACAGGTATCAAACCTTATCAATAGGTCTGCAGAGTTCTCAATAAGCCTGAGTTCCCAGGTTGCGATGCCAGAAGACAAAGGCGATTTCACCACTCATGATCTTTGAAAGCCTGGGGCATCACATTGACCTCCCACCCTACCTCCCCTCTCCTGGCTGCACACCTTTGCTCTGTTCCCTATTAGGGGACTCCTCCATGAACCAATTCAATGCATTCGACTAGAAGAAGACCATTCTGCCCCTTAAAGAAGGGGCAGTTCACTGCTGGGCTACAAGTGAGCAGCTCAGAGAGGGGGCTAGCAACACCAGAGGGAGCATGGAGGGGCCATGGGACCACACAGCCTGGGGCAGAGGTGGGAGGAAGGAGAAGAATGAGCTAGGGGGTTGTCCTAGGTGAACTCTTAGTTTGTCTTTGGAGGGGCTTTTGGGTTGCCTGAGGAGGGAATCCGGGGTTGTCCTAACAGGGGCTGTTGGGTTTTCCCGGTGGGAACTCTTCTCATCCTCCAGGTGTTCTCCATGTAAATGAACAGGACAGGTTTACCACCCCATGCTGCTAGCCCCATGGCAGGGGCAAGCGTTTCCCCTCTCTAGCTGAGGACAGAAAGGGAGGCAAGAAGCCCCACACTCCAGGGGTTCGCAACCTGAATCTGATATGCAAAGTGTCCCTAATAAATTCATGAGCTATACCAAGACAGATCCCCCCACATCGTCAGAAACAGCAATACCGCAAGAGAAATGTCTTTCCAGTCACAAGTTTCAAAATTATTTCTATTTGCATTGCAATGAATATGCCACTGGCAGGGGTTGAAACTCAGGAGTTAATGTACTGCAGGTTTATGGTAAACGAATGCTTCTGGAGCCATAATTCATGTTAATTGACAGAAGCTGTCTGCAACACTATGAAATATGCACATCATAGCTGCAAAACAGGAATCCCTGTGTGCATTGGAAAACAAACAGTGCCTTTTGCTTCCAAGCGCCGTGATTACTTCTCTTTTTCACATCAAATAAAAACTGCTAGTTACATCCGCATCTGAAATGAGGTGTGACTAGTCAAAGACGCATCTGTAATGAACCAACCAATGCAAGAACTGGAAGAGGAATGTACCTGAGAAACTGTGGACCATTCCCATCCTCTCCACACTTTGACCATAAAACACACTGAGCAACCAGTGAGCTCAGGGCAATGAAAATCATCAGGCAATTACCATTTGTATGACCCATTTTCATCACTTCATTAAAAAAAAAGGACCAACTGGGGCAAACTGGCTTAGCTCCATCGACTAGAGCACAATCAGCCCCCTAAGATTTGTCTGCTTGGAAAACACATATATTCTGTGAGTAGAAACACTTTTAATGACTGAACTGGATTTGCAACCTTATGGATATGTTTAGGAGAAGAGGTTCAGTTCCTTAGTGAGGAAATTAGTTTGAAAGCAGTGAGGGAATGTACCCAAGGACCTTTACTGGGACAGCTGAGCCACCGATAAGTTTGTGAGACACAGAGATTTGTGAAGTGAGATTTGAAATGTTGTGCACAGAAGGTCCTTCAAGGCAGCAAGGGAAGCACCCTGAAAATTTCCATTTTGCCAAAGTATGTCATCACATCAAAGCACAGCCATCCTGCGAAGACATTTGGGTTTGACAGTGGAAGTTGGAGGAATCCCTAGCCAAGAGAGACTTTTTGTTATGGTGTGGAATTTTCTTTTAAATGAGCTTTTTGACACCAAACTGATAATATTATCAAATTATATTTTAGGAAACCATTCTAAAAAAATCTATCTTGTTCCTATGGAAAATGAAAACTATTTTGGAAGCTATGAAAGCTGTCACAAGCAGAATTATCTGTTTACATGAATATCTGTAGGGGACGATGTTTGGCCTAAGAAAATCCATCCTAGCACAACAAACCCAGATAATGGAAGTTAGCTCTCACTGGAGCTGTAAAGAGTTTTTCCCCATTCCTTTCCCTATTAATGTTACTGAACTTTAGTAACTTGAAGAACATGTATTGAGAAGCAACGTCCACCATTTAGATTATACACAATAAAGTTTTCTTTGCCACCACTGAGGTTAGTCAGATTTCTTGTGCAATCATACATCATGCTGAACAAATCATTAAAGACTGCACATTCACCAGGTTTCTTGTCTTTGAAGAAACATGCCCCACCATCCAAAGCACCTTTCCATCACCTCCACTGAGTTCAGGGAAAACCCCCACGGGGTCCGAGCTGGCAAAGCAAAGCCTGGGCAGACACGGGTTGGAGCATGGTGTGGAAGGGGAGCAGGTAAGAGCCAGCGTTGCTTCATCACGGAGATTGCACAAGGCTCAAGAGGTGTGGTCACAGGATGAGGGGCTCATCTAAGTTCTACTGGGTTTTGCTTTGAAATAAATTTTTACTTAGTCCTGCCTATATTTTTCTTGCTTTAATGTACTTGTCATATGTTTTGATAAGCCCCAGGATCCAGCTTTACGTCTTGCACTCCTTATGCACCGGGAGGAGTAGTGGGTGTCTCGTTATTCATTCACTACCTGATGGCAGGACTCTGCCAATCTCCTGATGACTCAGCCATTCCTTATTCCCAAGAGGGATCCTGGTGCACTCAACAGAAGCACCCAAGGTTTGAGGCATTGCAAGGCAGTACACAGGGCACAGGATTTGACCCAGGACATCATTATTAAGCCTTAACTTGTCCCTTTTGTTAGTAGAGCCATTCTGCTGCTTTGCTCCTGCGCATGCAATAAAGAAAACCCTGAACAATTCCTTCCCCAAGAGGCCCATGAGCACAGCCCTGCAATCACCACTCCCACAGCTGTTCCTTAACTTACACAAGCAGCTCCACGTGTGGATGAGGTTGGAGGATTTTGGGGATGAGACCTCAGGTAATCCTGACCTGACCTGACTCACAAGGGGGAGGAAGGAATTCAGTCCAGCTGGCTCTGGAGGTGGTTTATCTTGCCAGAGGTACCTTATGCCAGTTCCTTTGAAAATACAAAATTAATCATCTTTCTGATTAAGTTCAGATACTCCTAGATGAGCAAGAAGAAATAAGACAAAGCTGAAGACACTGTCAAAAAGGAATGGAAGAGGAACAATAGGTGCCAGGGCAAATTGTTCTCATCTGGGAGCTCTGCTGAAAAGATGTTAAATTGCAGGAGGTTGGTGTTTGCAGCTGTGAACCTTTCCTCTCCCACCCCAACCCAGATGATGAGTGAACGCAACCAGGGCTTTTCATTTTTTTTTTTAACCTGATCCTGCACCATTCAGATCAGCCGGGCTTTGTCATTAGCCCCAGGTTCACAGGTGGGGAGTGAACACAGACCCCTACATGTCCTGCCTATCCTGACTCCAGTGAAAAGAGCATTTCTGAAACATGTCAGCTAAAATATTTGAACGAGCAGGTTTTCAAATCCCAGTGTGGACAGAAGGAGCTGCTTTTTAGCAGGTGTTAGCTGGAAAAGATAAAGCTGCTCGGTTGAAAATATGTCATCTTTCATTTAGAAATGTGTCAGTACAAGCGCGTTAGCACCTTCACGCCAAGTCTGGACAGGCCCCGGAGGAGGAGAACGACTGAACAGCGAGGCGAGGGAGTGGGAACTCACTCTGTGGGCAGCCCAGTACTGCAATGCTTTGTGTAGGGGAGAGAAAGCAACTCTCCTCCAACAGGAGTATTTTAAAGCCAAAGAGTTTGGGAACGCAGTTTGCATCTGCCAGCATTTTACACCTGCTCCAAGCGATGTCTGAGGATCAAGTCTGAGGCAGCTGTGGCCACATGGAGTCTTTTCTGCGCTAGGATTCCCAAGGCTGATGCTATTGTGGGAGCTAAACCAGGTTCAGCAGTGGTGGGATCAGGAGCCAGACTCAGCAGGATGGATCCAGAGAGGAAACGGGTGAGCTCTCAAGAGCTCAATCTCTTCTTGTGTTAGCCCCTCCTGTTGTAGCTGCTTTGGTATACAAGCTGATATTCTGGATCCCGCATGCTCGGAGCAAAGCCCAGCCTAGTCATCTTCACATCCCTCCATCGATATCCATAACAGAGCTTCAAGTGCAGGGTTTGCCTGGCTTGTATTTCTCCATGCAAAGTGGCTGCACAGTCCTGTTCACTTGGCTTTTACCCAAGCAGCTGCTGATACAGTCCCAAAGAGACACAGTAAAAAGGTTGGGGGAATGCACAAATTCAATTTAATGTGGAATGAGGGACCAGTTAATCTGATCCCCAAGGAGCACGAAAATATTTAATTTCATGACAATGTTGTGAGGGCTCCTGTTCCAAGACAAGAACAGCTCTCGTCCCTTGGATCCAAACTCCCTCTGTGCAGACATGCCCGAATGGGCAGATTTGAAGCCAGCTCCCAACCTGCTGCTTGCAACCAGATTTTGAGACATATTTATGTTTGGCACAAAGAAATGGGTATAAACCCAAGCCACAGAGACATCTAATAGGAGCAAAGACAATGTGAACTGTGATGCTCAGATTTCCATCCTGTTTCCTGGGCCCACCACGCTCCCATCCTAACAAATCCAGTGTGACTCTTCAAGTGGAGTTTCCTCCTGAATGGTTGTAAGGGATTATTAAACATGTTCATGAGGCTTGAATGGAGTTACAAGAAATAAGTGGTCGTCAATGCCAACGCCTCAGTACCCAGGACAGATTTCTAGAGCTATATCCCAATCTGCAGGTTGGAGGAAGAAACACTTAACCTATGTACAGGGAGAACAGAACCATGAGAACATTAATCCTGAGAGTTCTCTATTAACATCAGCACTAATTACCATCACTGCAGCTTTAAACCCCAGCCTGTTCCTCCAGGTCCTCATTAGCTCAGAGCTTCCTGAGTGAAAGCACTGCCTGCCTTGCTGCAAAGCCTTGTCAGGTCTCCTAGCCCTCCTCTCCGCACTCTGTGCCCCAGGTATCTGGATCCTGTGCCGACCCCTGTGCCAATTACAGCTGAGACAGCTGTAATTGTGTTGCCACAATACTGGATTAACAACACGGAGATTCTGAAGGTACATTACGTTTTTTTATTTCCTATTCAATGAAAAAGTAGTTTCTGAAAACTACAGTTTCATCACCCCATTTAAGGGGGTGATCAAAGTTTTGTTACTTGCATGACCTGTGCTGCCTCCTCCTTGGATAAAACAAGAAAAAAACAATTTCCTGCCCAAATCCACTTGGTATACACAAAGTAGGTAACCCTGAACAGGGACTTCCACCATCACATATTGTCAGGACAAATTGAACGGGTTGTATCAGCATAAAGCACAGCAGCCACTGGCACCTTCACCCAAAACATGTCCCAGGGGGGAGGTGGAAGTTCTCAGCACCATGGAAGCTACAGCACCGGGCCAAGAAACAGCTAACTTGGCTCCAGCTCCTCCCTCAGGGTAAGGGGACTTAAACTCACTGCTCCCGCAAGGCTGCTCTGACCAGCACCCCAAGGAAAAGCCTGAGAGAAACCTTCAGCACAGGATCTGGGGCCTCTCTGCAGCCAGGAAGCCCTAAGTGACAGTCAGAAACGAGAGCAGGCAAGAAGCAATTTGCCTATAGCCTCCTGGCTGCAGCACTCAGCTCTAAAGAAATGGAAGATCAAAATCATTTAAAAATCAGCCCTTTAGGAAATATAAGACAGCCTCAACTCTACCTCCAGTGATTTTACTTGAATGACTCAGATCCTTCAAGTGCCTCAGACTCCGAAATCCTCTGAAACGTTGTGTAAAGGTGAGGTGTGGAGAGGCAGAGTTTACTAAGAGCAGGCATTGACTATGCTGCGGATTTAACCCTTTCCAGCAGTTCTTGTTTATTGAATATATTCTCAGTAAGGGACAATGACCATTTCCAAGGAGTTTATAGCCCGGATGCACCATATAAAGGGTGATCTTCACACCAGGATGCACAGCACGTTGATGGTGGGAGGCTATGTTAGTCTGTCCAACACCAAATCCCTTCCAGGAGGTCACACTGTTCCTCCAGAAGTCCGAAGACTCAAGCAGATGAAAGGCACTTCATCTCCTGAGGCAAACAGTTCTTCTGAGTCATCTAGGGACAGATTTAGATGCATGGAGGATGCAAGACTAAGTCAGTGTATCAACTCTGTGGCTATTCGTCAAGGCAAAGCAACTTATCCTCCACTTTGGGACACAAGGAGGGACAAACCTTGCCACTACAGCCAGCTATACCAGGTGCAGGATGAACCTCATGTAGGATGCAACTGAACAAGCCCTTCAGGCACCATCTGCTGCATGTGGCTCGGTCCTCTCGAGTCTCCTCGAGATGGAGACAAAGCAGGTATGTTGACGATGTAGTCACCCACAAAGCTGGGGGTTTGAATGAGAAAAATGATGGACCGTGAGTTATTTAAAGCAAGGACATTATTTTTCCTTTACATTTGTACAGTACAGGACTGCAAAATAGAAGCACTTGTGCAATAAAATGAGAGTAGTAACAACAGGTATGGCTATTTTAAGGAATCTGAATGAAATATAGTACATTTATGTTGAGTAACAGTCACGGTTTCCAGAGTTCTATTAATAATGGAATAATTTGTCAGAGGAAATTACATTTCAGAAGTTTTTATGGACACTGGGTGAAAGAAGACAAAATACAACTTAGATGTAATCCTACATTCATAGGAGAGAGTAGAGGAGTTATATTTTTTCTTCTCTGGTTTCTGTGCATGCTCAGCCTTTTACCCAGGGGCATTATCTCTCTTTAACATGTTAACGTTAAGGCTGCATACTTCTCTGAAAGATATAAGTCAGTGAAACACAAAGTACTGAGCTTAATACAAAAGTAAATGGGTGAAATTCTGTGACCTCTGTATTTTAGAGGGGATGAGACTAGATGATCTAATGGGCCCTTCTTGTCCTACTGTCTGTAACTCCATCAATGATGAATGACTTTTTTGGATGTGGGTTTTTTTTTTTTTTTCATATCCTATGCAAATTGTTTTTGCATCTTCGCAAGGAGATAGGAGATTTAGGGACACCAAATTGAATTAAAGATCCATATAACAACAAATAAGTAAATATGCAGTGTTTTTGCTGACAAATTGAGGGTATCACGGATCAGCAGTTTTATTATAGTCTCAGAGAGAAAAGATCAAAAGACAGATCAATGCATCGGCTTTTAGTTGGTTTTAGATGGCATGCTAAGGGATTAAAAGCTCAAAGGAATTCCCTTCAATCTCAGAGAGTTTCCAGAACGTGTAACCATTTTAGGTCAAATTATAATAATTAACTTGAGATAGCATGTTGACTGGAGAGGAACTTAGCCAAAAACAATTCTGCGCATCACTAAATCCTGACTTTTGAATTCAGAAGGGAAACTTGCTTCAGCTCACCCACAAGTTTATACAGGCTCAACCATTGAGAGGGAGGTTGATCCTTGGAAAAAACAAGAGCTGAAAGTTGTAACGCTTCCCAAGTTAGATAGGGAGTAGTCCCAAGTGCATGATGTATAATGCAGCAGAAAGAATGCTTAAATATATATGGGCTCATGCTGCCATGCAGATAGACATGGCCTCTTAAAACTCTGATAATTAATCAGCAACAGGATCATTAATCAGCACTTCTGTGTTCTTCAGAGATCCTTGGGAAATGGTAAATGTAAATGGCAGGGGTTATTTTCTTGTAGGCAACACATTTTTGATAATGAATAGATGGACAATTGACAGAAAAGAAAGTAATATCTCAGCCCAAAGCTGAGATATTTCATTCTCATTAAACAGCTACAGTATCGCAGCCAGGTAGGATGGCCTTGCTGCAGTAGGCAGCGCGCAGCCTGCGTCAGATAAAGAGCAAAGTTATACTGAGAGGAGAAATAGTTGTTTTGAAGGCCACAAGCAGCTGGTTTTTAATCAGAAAATACCCATCTGTTGTTGCTGAATAAGCAGAGTTGAGCTCAAACATCTACACTGGCCAGACTTAAGTTGTATTCAATTTTATTTCCACCCACATTCCTCAAAAATCAAACTGTCATTGCTCCCTACCACTCTGCAGGCTGCTTCACCCCTTTGGAGAATATGAGGCAGCTGGAAAAGTCATTTCATTAAACAAACAAAAAAAAAGGCAAAAACAACAAAAAGCTGGCATCTAGGCTCTGGCTTGAAGAATTAGACAGTCTAACAATCACCGGGTCAATTCACGTTAAGCTGAACAAAGAGCAGACGGCAACAAGAAGATGAGCTGAGGGGCTCGGTGGCCACTGCCTGTCCCTAATTCTCTGTTGACTTTCGCCAGTGCCTCGTCAGAGGGGGGCTGCAGCATTTGACCCCCCGTTCCCAGGCGCAGGGAGGGAGCTGGAGACACATGCGGCAACCTTAAATAGGCGACTTCTTCACCGCGTGCCCCGGCCCTGCCATGGGTGACTGCTCTCCCAAGTCAGCCTATCAGGAATTTATTGCCTCTTCTCCATTACCCGGCAAAGAAACTGTCACACAGATGTTGGTATTGTAACTCATTCAGTGTCACCGTGGGGTTCTCCACCATTGTGTCCCCGCACAATGGGGCGGCATTCAGGGAAGGGCATGGAGGGGATGCGAAGGTAGCCCCGGGCCGGGGCCGTGCTGATGCGCTCTTTGTTGGGCTCCTGCTCCAAGGGTCTTGCCTGCCCTTGCACTCCGTGAGCCGGAGGCAAGGCCCAGAGAGGAGCCAGCAGGAAGGAAGGATTTTCTGCCTTTTGTGGGCTCTTTCTGTGCTATTTTTGTTCTCTCGGACGGCTTTTGTTGCCCAAGGTAATGATCCTTGGCCCTCATTCATATCTCTGCTTTTGTCTGGGGGCCTTTGTAGGCAACGCAACGTGGATGGAGCCCTCCAGGCACAGCACCAGGGCTAGCCCTTGTTATTGATATAGCTACAAATAACCAGTTACAGGCTATGGAATCACAGAATCATAGAATATCTTGAGTTGGAAGGGACCCACAAGGATCATCAAGTCCAACTTCGGCTCCACACAGGACTACCTAAAGATTAAACCATAAGTCTGAGAGCATTATCCAAATGCTTCTTGAACTCCAACAGGCTCGATGCTGTGACCGCTTCCCTGGGGACCCTGTTCCAGTGCCCGGCCACCCTCTCAGTGAAGAACCTTTTCCTAACACCCAGCCTGACCCTTCCCTGACACAGCTTCTTGCCATACCCTTGGGTCCTATCTCTGGTCACCAGAGAGAAGAGATCAGCACCTGCCCCTCAGCTCCCCCTCATGAGACCACCACAGGGTCTTCCCTTAGTATGAAATCATCATTGTCAGAGTATCAGTGACAGGTTATGCAGAGGGTTTCACAAAGGTGTAGGAGATATAACCCAGCTCTGCAAAGCACCCCCAAGAACACACCCCAGCAACCCAGAGATGATGGTGTCCCAAAGCCTGGTCAGAACAAGCATCTTCACAGGCTGTCCCACAGCCATGGTCTCCTGGGCTTCTTTAAGCGTACATACACTCCTCTCTGCAGGGAAGGACAAGAAAAAGAAAACGGGCTTCCAGGAGTGATGTAGACCAAAACAAAACTCTCCCCTTGACCCTCTGCTGAGCCTCCTGGTATGATGCTCTCATCCCTTTTTGTGATCCTGCCCTGGCTCCCGCGAGGGGACAAGCTGCCAGGAAGCACAGCCACACTGCTCTTTGAACACACATATACACATATTGATGTGAAACAGCAAAACCAGCTTTGATCCTTAACAGAGGAGCATACTCCAAGGCCACGTCCTTCCCCCACAGCGGCACTGCCAACACTGGTGACTTCCTCACCATGCTCAAGACAGAAGGGCAAAATGGATGGGGACAGCCCAAGGTGACATAGCTCCACATTGAAGCTCCCCTGACACCCAGAGTGAGCTTTGCTCCAGCTCCTTGTGCTGAGCTCCCCCAGGCTCCAGACCTGCAAACAGTTATGCAAGTTCTCACATGCATAATATTAGGCATATTTGTTGTTGTTTCTTTTCAGGTTCAAGGCCTTGGAGTGTAAGCTCCGGAGGGTAGGGAGGTTCTGCACTTCAGACATCTAAGGCACCACACCCAGCCATNTATAAAATACATATATATTTTTTTTTTAACTCCCATCCATCAGCTCAACAGCAACAACAGTGCCAAATGAAGTCTTTCCACTTGTGCAGTTTTTACAGTCTAAAATTCACCACGTGTTTAACCACGACTCCTTGGCCAGTCCCTGCAGCACCCAGGTTCCCAGGTGGTCCCCAGCCCCAGCACCAGCCAAGCCTGCAACTGTTTAGTTTCTAAGCCCAGGGCAGTCAGACCAGAGTGGATACAGGCCAAATATAATATAGACACACACAGGCCTATATTATATAAAATACACACACACACTTGCACATATTTTATATAAATACATTTACATATGTATATAAAAATATATAAACTCACATACAATGTGTGTGTTTAAAATAGAACCCCCAATCAGAAAATAAAATATTTTACTGCAAAGTGAATAGATTTTTTTAATGCTTAAAAAAGCGCATTAAAATATAACTAGAACATTAATGAATCCCTGTTCAAATGCCGATGAAATACAGTGCTTCTTACTGACTGTACAAAAAATTTTACTGTTTATTTATATCACTACTAATAGGAAAATCTCATTTGGAGTGAAATATAATACTTGGTACAGAAGGGGCCTAAGTCTTCATGGCCCACCAAGCTGTCCTTAGCATCAAACCTATGGTACGGAGGACCTGAAAGCCTATGGCCTTGCTGAATGCAAGGTTGAAAATCAAAAATGAACCACAGAACATAAAGTTCACCCTCCTAGTGGAGTCCTTTTGCCCTCATGAGGCTCCTGAGCCAAGCAGTTGACTCTGAGCCTGCCTTCCACACCAACCTTTTTTTTTTT
>VXAL01014212.1:0-15115 GCA_013399475.1 Chauna torquata | reverse complement strand
GCAGCCCCCTGAGCCAAGCAATTGTCTCTGGGCCTCCCTTCCCCACCAACCTTTTTTTTTTTTTTTTTAAGTTTTCCCCTTAAATGGGTGCCATCTGCTGCAGAGAGCTTCCCAGTGCCCCCACGGGCAAGGTGGCCTCCCCAGATAAAACACTTCTCCATAGGACCTGATGTAATGTCCATGATGATTGTGATTGAAGAGAGGACCACCTCCACTTAACACACCCTGATATTCAATGAAAAGACCCTGACTGGGGATTGGGCACCTAACCAAGAGAGGGATTCTTGATGGAGGTAGGTTTTGAGAGCTCAGACCTTCAAACAGAAGCCACAAATTGCGTGGGCAGGTTTCCTGAATCATTACACCCTGTTATTAGGGCATTCAGCTGGGAAGGGGAAAGACCTGGACTGTTCCAGTGGCAATTTAATTATGTTATACAAATGGGAACATCTTTAAAAGTTTTAGAGTCTGGGAGAGGCTTTGAGAGCTGGGTTTGGACATTTCTTTGGGGAAAGCAAGTTCAAGTCTCATCAAGCAGAGGAAAAACATTCACTGGAGTCTCCCATATCCTAGATGAATACTTTAATTATTGGCCTGGGTGCAGGGAGGAGAGGGGAAGTACATTACTATTTCGCCTAGTTCTTCCACTGAGAGAAGTGATTAACCCTTCTTGGACACCAGACCACATCCAAGCTTTGGGCCTCCAATCATAAGAGGCATCTCTAGTCCGTGTGGAAGCAACATCCAAAGCCAATGGTAGACACTTCTCTGAGGTGGCGAGATTGGGATGAGGGTTCCATTAAGCTACTCCTGTGGTCGGTGGGCAGAGATGTGCTTCTCCAGAAGGCAAACAACCACCAAAGATGTAAATTTCCCTCCAGAGGGGTCTGTCTCTCTGCTGAAGGAAGAGGGATCCCAGGCAGCTAGAGTCCTAAGGCAGGAACCTTCTCTGGTGCTGAATGGAGGTGGTATGACTCCAGGTCTCAAACCTCAGTGTTTCCTCAGCTGTTCCCCTTCTGAAATCCATTAATCCCATCCCATACGGTGCCCAGTGCACTGCATGGATGCTCAGTTTCCCTGCATAAAGATGATTCACGCAGTGACCCTAAACTTTGGCTGCATGAGAGCACTAGCATATATAAAAGTTTGAGCCAAGCTCTTGAAAGCTAAAGGGAAAGAAAACAAACTAATATGCTGACATTGCACTGTAAAATGGAGTAATCAAGAAAAAGAGCAATGCTAACATGGCTTAAACAGTGCATGAATTAATATGATACTGACATTGAAATGCTCTGAAAAATTGTGGGAGGAATCCCTTTTCCTCTGAAAAGGGACCATGTCCATCTATCTGGACATGGTTTTGGGCAGCTGGCTCCCTTAGTCCCTGCTTGAGCAGGGGCTTTGAACCAGATGACCTCCAGAGGTCCCTTCCAACCTCAGCCATCCTGTGATCCTGTGAGTTCAGAAGCTCATGATACTCTGGACTAGCTCAGAGCAGCAGCATGCTAGGACAGGACAGAAGACCCCTTCCAAGTCCAATGAGTAAGTACTTCTAACCAGATTTAATAAAGAAAGTTTTCAGCATGTAGATATAATGATGGCACAGCCCAAGGAGATAAAAGGAGAGGGCTGACGTTCACAGTCAAAACAGGCTAGTCTGAGTCAGTTTGTTATGTTATGATGGATGTATCTGAGCTCAGCTGAAGATGATTTTGAGATTCCTTGAGTAATCTTATGTGGCAAGCCTAGCTAATGGCTGTATTCTTGTTTTGTGTAAGTTGTAGTTCATAATCACCATTACATCTTGAGGAAAAATACATTAAAATCATTTTGCTTTGTGAAGGTTATTTTAGAACAAAACAAATACTGGAGGCCCTCAGGGAAAAGGCTTTCTTAAGCAAAATTACTGAGCACAGTTTGCGTTGATTAGGTACCTCTAAGCCCCCATCAGGAGATCTAGGGACATAACTCAGGCTGTGGGTTCCACTATTTCTCACCAACTGCTCTTGCCTAGAACTATCATGCAACCCAGATCAGCTCAGCATGCAACAAGAGCAAAGGACCCCCAACCATAAGCTGTGTGACAGCCTTCCTGAAACTCTCCATCAGTGACCAGATCAAACACCCACCGAGCTGGTGGAAGGAATCTCATTCTCTTCAGTGGTCTTTGGATCCTGTCCCAAAGGGAAAGCAATTTCCGTCACAGAAATGTGCCTGCCACCTAGCTCATTTATTGCTCCTTTGTTAAATGTGCTATAAAGACTCACAGAATAAAGTTCCAGAAATCATCCAATATCAACAAGCTTCAGCTGGAGTGATTAACCAAAGCCTAGGAACTTGGACAGCAAGCATATTAATGTCTTCTGGCCACTAAATCTTTCTTGCCAAGCAATAAAAGAGCCAAAAAATTTAAGTAATTAGGAAGTTATCACAATAACTTCAAGTCCCAGAGAGGGAGCACTAATTGTTTACAGAAGATAGGCTGCAATGAAGGGATGATTAGAAATATGTCAACTGCAGAACTTTGATAGCAGCAAATCTGTCTTGGCAGGGGTGAAGGAATAGACTACAGACAAAAACATCAATCAAATAAGCAGAGGGGGAATTACTGGCAGCTCAGCCTCAGAGGTTTCCCAGTCCTGCAAACATCTACTGTATTGGTCTGAATGTAAGATGGCATCAGACAAGCCTGGTATTTTGCGTAATGGGAAACAAATAAAAAAGAAGCGGGCATGGCATGTAGCCATGTTGTTGCCTTTCACCCAACTGGGACCATCCATCCAGCTGGCAAAGCAGAGACCCTCCTTGACAGGGGCACTGCACACAGTGTGTGCCATTGCAGCCCTGAGAAATGAAGGCAAGCTTGGGCAGCATCCCATTCTGGTTTTCTGGACCCTGTGGGTGCTGTTGGCATTAGAGGGCATGGGTACGGCCAGAGGACAAGCTCAGTGTCTGTGGCATTCACTCAGTATCATCACATTTACACAGTAAAGTGAATTTTTGCAATCACTTTCTTATTTTTTGGGCCAGTGCAATATATACAGGGCTATGATGCTCCGCAGCCCTGTTTCTTGCACGGCTGTAGCCCACTGGTAAGTGTGTATTAATACCCATAGCTTTGTGCCAGATCATACATACAGGAGCATAGGCCATGCCTACAGGAACAGGTGAAGAATTCAGGGCCACTTTATCTGTAGGAAAGTCAAGGCCAACCGCCATCAGCTTCTCTGTTGCTTCTCTTCACTCTGGCTGTGCCAGGCGCTGCTTGAGGAAGCTCAAGGCAGCCGTCAGAAGCACGGTGAAATCACACACGCGAACAACCCATGCAGAGAGGCTGATAATGCTGTTTCTCTCCCTTCCACAGCTTCCAGATCTGATCGCCTCTGTTTCTGTGAGATATTTTGTTTTTTTAATTGTCAACACTGCAAACCCTGCCTGGAGCCCATTAAACTGTGTCCATATACCCCAGGATTCACGTCCGTTCTTAACGGGCTGTCAAGGGAGGGAGGAAATAGGAATCAGTTGTAACGAATATTAACAAGGTGCTCTAATGAGACCTCTGGGCACAGGTCAGTGAAGCACCCTGCCCCTTTGCCTGACCAATGTAGCTTGTGTGCCCTGCAGGGTGCCCCCAGTCCAAGCTGGCCAGTTAAGCTGGTCAGCAGAGGACAAGGCACTTTGCTCTTCTGATGCTCCTCCAGACACACAGAGCTCGTAGCCAGTACCAGGAATTTCTGCCAATGACTTCAAAGAGGGCAGGATTCAACTCATCGTTTGAAGCCCGGCCTCGTTCCCTGTCCTTAGGCTAGTGGAGCCATGAGAACAGCTCAGAAACCTCAGCTGCTTCAAAGCGCATCTGCCGACCTTGGGAATCAAGAAGTGCCCTGAAAACACACCTCCCTGTGCACCTGCAAAGCGCTGGCGACCCGTTCTCACTGCCTGAGAAGAGACAGATGCCTGTCCTCCTTCCCAACCGTACTGTCTTGAAAGGGCTAAGTCCCCGCTATTTCACATCACATCCCAGCTCTTCCTACTGTGTACTGCCACAAAACCTGTGCCAGCCCAAAGGCTTTTCCCAAGTCAAGCACCCATAATCAAGTGAGTAAAGACATGAACCCACCTAGGATGTGTGACCTGATAGTTTGGCTTTCCTGACAGCAGTGATAGAAAAACAGCACAGAAATATTTTTTGTAACATTATGGCAAGTTCCTTTTTAATTAATGCTTTATTGCACTAGTTCAACTTGCTTTGCTGCTTGGTGGTCATCGATACGAAATCATTCACCCCCAAAGGTACTCATGATTCAGATGTTTTCCCACAGTGCAGTGTTTCTCTCTCCACCCTGTCCCACCCAGCATGAGGACTCCCCAGGGAGTCCGTGGGGACATTTTGCAGATGAAGCAATACAATGCCAGAAGTCCAAATAAAACAGGACAAGGGGCCATTCCCCCGCCCTGGGCACACAGGAGAGGCTGGCCCAGCACACGTTCTCCCCATCCCAAAAGCATGAACTTTGGGAACAGCCCCGTGCTTTTGCATCCCCCCAGACAGTCCCAAGACACCAGCTCAGAGAGTGCACGATAATTCAGGCCCAGTCCGTGCCAAGGCATTTGTTAACACTGAAACTGTGCAGATGGTCATAGACCAGTGCTCAAGACAATGATTTGGCCACGTGTGTCTACTGATGGCCATGGAGTCCTGGGATCTACTCTTGCTGACCTCATGCTGCCCGGTCAGTGCATGGCCTGTTACTCACAGAGTTTAGAAAAACAAAAGCCCCTTTTTTTTTTTTTTTTTTTTTTGTATGAAAGAGGCCCAAAGGGAATTTCAGAAGGAGGCTTGAGACACTTAATGACTCCTTAGAAGAGCTTCAGGATGCCACTGCATGATGAAGCATGTAGCCTTGGGAAAGCTCCTTTTCGTCTCTGGGCCTCTGTTCCCCATCTACCCAAAGGGAAAAACAGCTTGTTTCTTTTTCACGAGGGTGTTGTTAGAGTTGCTACATCAAAGACCACAGGGTGCCCAGGCACTATGGGGATGGGAACCACATGGGCACCCAATCTGAGATGAAAACACAAAGAAAGGCATTTTCAAACAGAAGTAATCCAAGTCAGTTTTGTCATCTCCGACTTCAAAGATATAAGCGCTATTATTTTGTCTGCTCGGGAAATGGAAAAACATTCTTCTTGTCCAATACACATTCATGCTGACAGCCGGCAAAATTTTGGCCTATTGAATTAATTAACATCTTTTTTAATTGAGGTTCCAGATTTCACCCAGCCTGGCTTAGGGCATGTCTACACAAATGGGTACAGACGCATGCAGGCTCCTCTGTCTGCCTTCCAAGCCAGCTTGACTTGAGCTGGTTTCAGCATCATGCCATGCTCACATGAGCTATCTGTCTACTTGAGGGGAGCTAATGCACACTCCTAACGAACTGGGTATAATATTTATGCCCAGAACTGCATGAACATGGCCTCACGGCTTCTAGATGAAGCTGGCCTGTGTCCAGTTGGCTAGGAGAGCAAGAGAAGAGCTCACATGTGTTTGTATCCATCCATGCAGGCATGCCTTTATATGCCTGTTTTCATGTTTACTAAATACCTTTTTATTTGGCCACCCACTAATGGAAGCATTTTCATGACAGCTTTTAGAAACTGCACAGCTTTCCATTTTACTATTTCCTTGTGCTGTGCAAAGCCAAAATATTGTGGTGTTCATGATAATCAGCAAAATCAGGAATAGAAACATACATGATTATGACAGCATGAAATAGTAACAAATTAATTGCATTTGTAAAATGTTTTTGTTTCTGATAATCACAGGTGCTTTTTGCAACACAGGCTTTATTTTGTATGTGGGTGTGTGCAATGATCTATTATTTTGGCAGATTCTTTTAAAAAAGCACATTCATCAGTCCTTACTTCAATAAAACACTCAACCAGAGTAAATTCTACAGGACATGGAAGTATCCATGGAACGGGTGCAGCCACGGGAAAACAAACCATCCCCATTTCATCTATATTAAGGTTCAGCCAAGCCTGGGATAAATACACACACAGAGCCACAGCTGAAACAATCTCAGAGTATTTGCAATGATCGCTTTTCATCATATGTCATAGATAGGTTCAGAGCAAGCCCAGTCACTGGAAAGAAGTTTTTTGAAAATGGAATAATAGGGAGTTTCACAGAGTATACAGAGGAAAAAGCTTTTCACAGAAAGACAAATAATTCAGAATTCACAGGAACATTATTTACAATTAATGTAGTGATTTACTCGGGGAAGGAGGAAACTTGCAATTATTCACTTGAAGTGGCTTTCTTTGCATAAACATTGACCAAGATAAAGTTTATCAGAGGCATTCTTATAGCTTTTCTATGCAATTGTAGTAGTCCATGGAGGATTAGTCATTTGGCAGTTAATGGGTTATTCAGATATAAATTATACCAGTCAATTAAGTTTTTTTAACCATTCACTGTCCATTGCTGGAAAAATGTCAGTGCTCCTCATAATCCCCAAAGTCTTTGCTTATGACATTGGTATCACTATAATGTTGACAAGAAAAGGAAAAATGAAAATTCCTACCAAAATAACATAGTTATTAGGGAAAGAAATTATAGGGAGAGGTTTGCAGAATCTGACCAGTTGAAAAAAAGCCCAGGAACACAATATGCATATAGTAGCACTAAGACTTCCCTCTCAACAGCAGAGTTTTTAGGCCCTTACTCAAGGTCACCTCCTAAATTCAAGCATATGGGCATTCCCAGGGGGACAGCAGTGTTCAGAGCTGCTTCGTGAACTACAGAGGTGAGGTAGATCTGCCAGTCAAATGAGAATGCTTTTGCTGCTTGTTTCAGCGCCAGATAGCAACAGTTTGTACAGTGATCAGGAGTGCTCGCCACTAACCGTTAGCTGTTACAACAATATAAATAGGATTTGCAATAATGGATCAAGGCAGCATCTAGCCTGTTATCTCTGCTGAAAAGAAATGTTTCATAGAAAGGTAAACAGAACAAACTCCCCAAGACTTGTGTATTTTACATCCTTCCTGTAGCCCATTTCTCTGTCAAATGCCTGTACTATTCATCCTACTATGACCCTCCGAAGTGAATAAGAATCCTGCATGACTAAAATGCAGGTAGGTTTGATCCTATGTGAGAGCTCTGTCCATCCTCAGATGCTGCATAGACAGGAAGTGGAAAGGGTTTATCACCTGAACCCCTATGTGGAGGCAGGAGGTGTTTCTGCAGCACCAAACCCTGCCATGGCACCTAATCTTGGAGAGACAGAGAGAAGAACATGAGATTTGTGCTCCTCTCAAGTTTGCTATTGTCATATCCATCCCAGAGGAATCAGCCAGGATTGGGTAACCCATAACTTTCCGCCCCCAGGCAGAAACCTGTCTGCCGTGACATGTGGGATTGAACCAGCTCCTCCGTGCTCCCTCCAGCAAAGTGAGCCTCCCTCCCCTAAAGTCACCATCAGACATGGCCAGCATTGTCCAACTGCCAAAAGCAGCCCTCTGTGAACATGGCAAAAGCTGACTTGAGGCATCTGAGCAGAGGCTGGAGTGGTGATGTTGAGTCACTAAATGGTTCACATGATCTTACAGGTGAGGGGAATGTCAAAGAAAATCACTACACCCTCCAGTACCTCCAGTCCACTTTTTGGAGCTTAATCGGAGCTCTTCAGAGTGCAGAAAGAAATAAATTAACAAGGTTGGACACTGCACCTGTCAAAATAAAAGATTACAGTCATGAGAATTAAAGTACTCCTGAGTTCAGTCAAAATCTCTTTTAAGGGGACGAATTTTCTAATCACCTATAGGAGAAGAAAATACCCCGTTCTCACTGTCAGTTGCTTGCTACTGATTAATACGAAAGGGTAGAGGAACATAAAAAGCCAAGGACATAGAAGACTGTAACTAACCAGTTATTCAGGTTTAGCTTAAAGGATTTGGCCTGCAGCAATAACTGACTCCTTGTCTGAAGACAATGTGCCTTACAAGACTGAGAGCTCAAAGAGCTGTGGGGCAGTGTGAGCAAGAAGACTTGAGACAGTTAAGCCAACAAGGTGGCCACAGGAACAGCTCTCTGCATGGACCAAAGCCGAAGGTAAAGTAATACCTCTAACTGCCATGGGATATCTAGTAGATATGACGAATTTCAGCTTCTGACCTTAGGCCCAGAGTGGTGGAGTTTGATGCAAGATGAATAAGGAGACATTTACTTAAGCCAACTTCTCCTCTGAGGGCCTATCCCGTGGGCTTTTTCTTGGGACACTAGTATCAGCAATATCTGTATTTTCGTTGGCTTCACTGTCCCTTTAGTCAGGTCCTACATCTATGTTTCAGCTGGCCATCAAGCACAGGCTGAAGCCCACACGAGTCCAAGCTCATCAGTTGTCTTCGTTGCACAGACTTTATCTCAGATTCAGGTTCAAGACAAGCTTTGGGGAGCAAAGGCTCCAGCATGCAACCACTTACAGTGGCCACAGCGTGCTGTGCCGTCTGCCACCTTTTACCCCTCTGGTGAGGTCATTTGGTCTCAGTGATCTCAGTAGTACCAGCTACTCCCGTGACTGGAAAATACAAGTTAATCTGCTGTTATACAGCATGAGCACACATGCAGACGTGCAGGTCCTGTAGCTGCTATACAGAGGTGCATATCCAGGTGCAGAATCAGTCCAGGGTTTGCTCATAACTTGGTCCCCGCATCAAAGGATGGTGTGGTCTAACCTGCCTGCTCAAGGGCCGCAAATGTACGAGGATATCTGCAGTGCTGGCAGATGCTTCCTGCTCTGTTGCCTTTGCCATTGTGGCAAGGAAGGCTGATACAAGCGGACGCACCCTCTGGACTTCTTTGCCACATAAAGGGACACAAAACAGAAGAACAGATAATGGTGTTTATGCAGAGCTTTCACAAGTTTTGGCAACAAAAAGTTATAAACAACTGTTACTTTGGATTAGTTCATTAAAAGACCTTCGTAAGATGGTCATTCTTTGTACATCAACGGAGAGTGGCAAGAGGAGGATTGTTTTGACATTGTGCTTCTCTTTGAGCTTGATATTTATCCGCTATGAGTACCAAAGGATGGCGTGCGCTGTACCAGGTTCTGCAGGTTTTCCCACCAGATAGGTAGGTGAATAAAAGTTGTTGTCAACCACCACCCAACCCATAATTGCTTTGCCTCACTGCCTTGCAACAAAACACAGCCATGCCTTGTCTCCTAAAGGATCTTGCAGCAATATTTCTGACATGCATAAGTTATTATGTTGTAGAAATAACTCTCTCCTTTCTGGAACTGAATACAACCCCACATTCACTCTCAAGTTTTACCCAAATCTTCCACCAGGATTAATTCCACTTACAAATACTGGTCTGCAATTTTCTGTCTGCTGTCAAGCTGGACTGGGCATCCAAGAAAGTTTTCCCTTGGTTTTAGCAGGAAAGTCTTGTCCTTCCTTCTATGGACTCCATCCATGGCTCTCAGCAAACAGAAGGAAAAGGTTTGGGCTTCATTCTCAGGAAAGTGATCCTGCTCTATCCCATCTGGGCAGCTCTCCGCAAATCAGGAAAGATATGCAATACTCACAACTGGAACATTCATTTTCTCTTCATGCTCCACAATTGCCAAAATAAACTCTCCACAAGATAGAGGCAAAAAAGTTATTAACACAGTGAGTTATGCCCTGATTGCTGCATTCCTCTCGGCATTCCCCGGGGGCTTGCTCGCTGCATGGCCCCGCAAGGAAGTGCTCTGCATGCTGGGCTTGTCTGTGTATCCCTTTCAGGATTTAACTCTATCAACACGTTCAGGCAGCTCAGCAGGGCACTGGATGTTGAGGGCAGGTATGTAGACCAGAGGTCTCACCCTGAGCAGCAGTCTGGATGCATCCAGGGTGCTTGTGCATGGACCAAGCCTGGGGGGCTGGAGGTGGTTGCCCTGGGATGCTCACCGCTCCCACCCAGACCTGGAGCTGCTCAGCTGCCTCTGTTATCTGTGACACCTCCAGGCATGAGAGGAACTGTGCTTAGCGAGGGCCCTAAGCAAAGAGCCAGGTACAGAGACCTCCTGCCTCCAACTGTGCCAGCTCCCGGGGGTAAACTGGGGTTTTCTCATACACAGTGACGGTACGACCTGCCTCTCGCATTATCCCTCTCCACATCTCAGGCAGCTAGAGACTGACCTCAGCCCAGAGGCAGGAGATTTAATATCCCTTCCAACCACCAATCAATTATATCAGAGGCGGAGGTTTGTTTGTTTGTTTTTTTTAAATAAGAATCTGTTCCGTATTCAAAGCAGAATAAATTCTTGGCCATCCCAGAGCCATGACCCTACAGGCTCATGCTGCATGAAAGCATCTACCTTCCTATTGCTTTTGAATTTCTCACTGCTTAATTTTACTGAATCTTTCCTTACTTCTCTTTGCCCACACTGAAAGGAAAAGCAAAAGCTCCATCAAGACCATTATGTTCCTTTTCTTTCTTCTTCTTACCAGGATAACTTATCTCAGCACCTCTCTGAGGCGCAGTGGCCAGCACCTCAGGGTGTGTGCTATACAAAGCCATGCTGCTCATTGCAACAGGTAATACAATAATCTCCCTGTTTAGTCTCCACCTCATTCCATTCTCTCACCTCTGTTTGTTTTCTCAACTGCAGAAATGCACAGAGCAAAGCTTTTCCTTGCCTACAACTTTTTCCTGGTTAAAGCAGTGCATTGAAAACACTTTTCTTGACGTCCACTAACCAGACTTTCTTGTATCATCATATTCATATTTTTCATTCCTGTGGCTTTAGTCACTTTTTCAATTCCTGTTTAACAACTTAGCATGTATGGAGACATGACTGACAGGTTCATATGTTCTCTACCCATCCTTATGTTCTTTTTACACTGCAGTACAGCCTGGGTTACACTTTGCTTCTCTGGGTGGCATGGCTAAGGACCAACACAATCTTCTTGCTGTTGGCACCTCTCTCTCAGCACCCCAGCGAACTTCCAGCTGCCCATGAGCTTTCCAGATGATCAATTTAATTCCAGTGGAGAGATGTCCAGGTAGATAACCACCTGGAGAGATGTCCCAGGTGTATCGTCCTTCCATGGACCTAACCTCCTATGCTGGTCAAACCTCACGACCAAATTCAATATAATGTATGGACACCTCCTATTAAAAGCGTGATTGGAAATTGCTAAGGATCAAAGCCCTGTAGCCGTCACTCCCCTGTCTCATCAGCAAATGTAATACACATGCAAAGTTTTTAAGGGCAATACCTTAATATCAAGAAAATACTAAAACCTACTTCATACTGGACAAGAATAGAGTTCTACCACATGGATGTGACAGTTACTCCCTTGCCATGGTGACATAATCTCCTTAGCACTTTCATGACCACCTATCAATAACAACTTTCTTCTACAAGCAACTGTGAGAACTCAAATAGAAAACCATTTGCTTTGTGCTCCCCTTCTGCTTTGCTGCCACATCTCCATGCTGTGGGACACAGCCCTAGGTTGCAGTGACAAGGGTGACCAACTGCAGCAGAGCTGGGAAATGGGACTCTGAACTGCAAAGGCAATCTCTTGGGAGTACTCATGTCCGGTACTTCTCAGCGCTGCTGGCTGCAAGGAATTCACTTCTGATGTCCTTTACCATGAAGACATGCACCTCTCCCTCAGCTGACCTCATCCCCTCCCTCCTGTTCTTGCTTCCAGCTATTTATTCACCCCAAAGAACTTCCATGGCTGGCAGAAAGACGAGTCAGCTGTGAAAAGCAAATCTGCCCTTGCATGAAGAGTTGGGTGCAGATGTGTTCATGCTGCCTGTGCTCAGTGAGAGTCTGCCAACCTATCAATTAAAATCCAGGATCCCCAAATATCAGACACTTGCTAGGGCAAGTGAGTGGTTTACTTGGTCGGTTGACCTCCTCTAAGGCTGAAATCATAGCTCACCAAGATGTCTTCAGGGTTGTTTTTAAGGGACAAATTCTCCTTCCCACATGAAATAGATTTGCCTTGAGCAGAGGGTTGCCTGCCTTACTGAGGAGAAAGCTTGTTTGCTTTTAGCTGTGCATGAAAACAGTTTCTGTCCTCTGAAGTTTTACGATATCTCCAGCCTTCCAGAATGATATATCAGCTTTCTATTAAACACAGTTACGTGTTATTGTAAGGAATGGATGTCACAATATGTATAAAACACTAATCTCCATCAATCTTAGGTTTCAAAGTGGGAAGAGGACAAGTTTCTGACCAAGCATAAGCCAGCAAAGAATTCTCAGATTGACAGGGAAGTCTCTGGAACATACAAGTACAAGGAAATATCCTTGATATTCAACATGTGCCTTGACATTCGGTCACCACAGTGTAGATACGAACTGGAACTGAGGTCAGCTTCACCTGGTCCATAAAGATCAATCATATGAAGCCCTGTGGTAATTCTGGGCTTTGAACATGAGATAATTGTAACTGAAGCAAACATTTTATTTCTCAAAGCTCATTTCCTTCTGCCAACAGGGCTTCTAAGAGCAGGAGTGGGGCTGCCCCTGCCTCATGTTAGTGGCTTTGCTAATAGATTAAGGTGAGGGTTAAAAATCCCTTTCTAGAGCAAACAGCAAAAATTTTTGGCTGATAAAAAAGTTTCTACTCGAGAAAAAAGAATCTTCAGCAATGACAGAAGAAGTGCTGAAGATCAAAATAGCAGTTTAGCAGCACAATCTGTGCTGAAGCAGCTGCTTTTTGAGTCTTCTAAGGATTTTAAGAGTTTTGCAAGGCTGAGCTAAAAGAGGTACATGACATGCAGAGCAATCTCTGTTATTCTGAACAGGTACAGGGGGTTATGTGATGTGCTGAAACTCCTGAAACCATCACTGGCAGAAGCAAGAATACGGTATCCATCTCTGGGATTTGTACTTTAACCATTGAATAAAACACACAGGCTACTACGCTGGCTCTATCTGGTATGATAGCTGGGGTGTGGTATTTGATAGTGAACCTGATTTCAAGAGGGAAAAAGTATCCCAAGTTTCCAGAGAAGGCGACTATTCACAGTTTCTTTGCCAGGGATCTGTGCAGGTCCAGCTCAGCAAAGCATCTTCCTACAAAGCAGGCACCAAGCAAGAATGTTCCCACCAAGTACGTGTAATCAGTATGCAGAGACTGTATAAAAGGAAAATTGGAAAGTTAACCTAGGCAAACAAAATGAATGGCAGATAGCAAATAAAAACAAATATAAAGATCTAATTTTACGTATCATGGGAAAATTCCACCAGCTCAAATGTCAGGATACACATTTAAATGCAGTTTAAGCAAAAAGGGGTTGATTTTCGAATCTACTTTCAGTGTTTTTACCATCACCATTTGAACATTTTACACGGGGTTTAAAACTATGGCACTGAGAGTAAAGCAGACCTACTAAATTAAATCTGACTGGCTTTGATATATGAGAAAAACCACCTAGCGCAGAAGTTAATCCACTGCGCTACAGCAGCATGGTGACGTTAACTTTATATCAGTGCTCCACATGCCCTCTGTGCCTCTCCGAGCCTCAGCGCAGGTCGGCACTGTTAGCGCCAGTTTGGCTGCGCCCAAGGACTGCTCGCCTGGGACGCAAGGAGGTGGGTCCCCAAAGAGTCAGATGGGAAATTAACTCACACAAGATTAAAAAAAAATGTGCTGTTTAAAATAAAATGCCAAACGAGGGGGTCCTTACGAGCAAGCTTCACTGCTGTTGCAGCACAGGGGTTTCCTTCCATCACAGAGAGCCGGTGCGCAATGGGATGCCGCAGAGCTCGGCCGGAGGGGATGACCAGCCCAGGGGTGCACCCTCGCAGAGGTCTCCCAGCACTGCCGGGGTTATCAGCGCTGCGCGTCCCTCCACTCCGAAAATCCTGCTGAAGTATGCAGCCATTCAAATCAGTTTTATGTTTCTCTGTGTGGACAGACAGCTGTGGCTGTGGCTCTGTGCAAGCCTTGCGAGGTAGCCGAAGTGGATCCGGCCGCTGCCTGATGACATCTCCACTTCCAGGCTGACTTATTGCTGCTGAGATTTTCTGGACAGAAATGTGTGCTATGCGCACAGAGCAAGCTCCAGGCTTCAGGGCAAAACCATTCTAATCAGACATGCTCTGCACGTGGCCCATCCACACACTGTATAGGGATTTTGGTGCACATTTCAACCAGAAAAAAGGTTTTTTTGACAGCCAAATGTGAAAATTTGAGGCTTTGTCAATGTTCCTACCCTGCATCTCTCCACACAGCTCTCTTGATGTGTGCTGGTGGATCTTTGACCCGGAGAGACACATTTTAGTGATCAAATGTCTGTCATTTTACACATCATACAGCTTCTTGCACCACATGGATCTGAATTCAGCAGCCCAAGTGATCAGGTTCAGATCTAGGTCTCTCCACCTGCCCTGACACACCGCTGGTAGTTATGAAGCAAAGGTTTGGGTTGCAATGACACAAAAGAGCGTTTTCAGCCCAGTGTCATGGGGCTGCCAGACAAAGCCGAGCGCTCTGAGGTACCCCAGAGCAGCTCCTGCCTGAGCCCAGACCAGGGCAGAGGGATCAGAGGCACAGGGGGGTTGAGCAGAGTTTCCTGGGGTTATTCTTTCTTAAACAGTAAATTATAAACTTGAGCAATTGATCCAAATCCCATGAAACCAAACTTTTAGCTGATTGAACATGCTAGTTTTGCAGGCATAAAAAAAAATAAAAAAGAAAAAAGAAAAAAGAAAAAAAAAGAGAAAACACCTAAAAAAAAATCCTCAAATGAAAAATAATAGCAGCAGCCCACACGAGGTCAGCCCCCACGCATGGGACGTGCATGCTATCACAGCATCAGCTCCGCACACGGTTTGTCCCATGCAGCAGAGAATGACCCCCGCGAGACAGTTTTAGGAGATGAGCTAATGCTCCTCCTTATCTCACAGACTGTGCAGGGTGCCCAATGCAAAGGCTCACGCGAGGATATTGTCACAGCCCCAAGCTACCCTGTATAAAGCCACAGGTATGTGGGCTCAGCTATGCAGAACCATGCAGGAACTTCTTCCCTCCACCTCAGATATTCCTAAACAATATTATTTTTTAACAATAATACATTTTAAAAAGTAAAAAT
>VXAL01014208.1:0-27342 GCA_013399475.1 Chauna torquata | reverse complement strand
AAACAGTTGTTTGACCTTAGACAGAAGCACAAACACATTCAGGAGACATGATAACAGCAACACACTGGTTTGAGCATCCCAAGGATATTCAAAGCTTTGAAGAGCTATTGCAAATAGCCTGGAGGAGAAGGGGGAGGTGAAGGAGAAAGGGAGGGTGAAGAAGGGGGGGAAAGTGTCCCCACTTGTCTCCCCCCAGATTGGCTCCCCGAGGAGAAAAGGTAAAGAGTGCAATTATTAATAGTTACCAAAAGATGGTTCTCAAAGTACAGAGATGATCTCAATGCTCAGTACAAATACCAGATTAGTCTCACAACTGGTGATTTTATCATATTATAAGCCAGCATTACACAGTACAGCAAAATGACAGCCTTAAACCAGCCCCCAGGGATGATAAACAGCACGACAGGGAACACATACAGTAAGTAATGTGCTATGCAGCACAAATCTGAAAACAACTCTGAGAGTAAAAAAAAAGAATAAAAAAAAATCAACACTGTGACTGGCAACTATTAAACTGATACAATGCTTATAACAATTTTGTTTTAACATATTCTGGTCAGATCCATTGTTATCTCAATCCTTCGTGACCCTACATTGGGCGCCAAAAGGACTGCTGTGGTTTAACCCAGCAGGCAGCTGGGTTAATAGACACAGTAATCTCTCATTTGTAAACAGGCTTCTAAAAATGCAAGATTTAGAGATAGAAATATTGTAGTAGAAAAAAGGAGAGTCACATATTCTAGCCACTCAAAGCTTCACTCCAAGCATAGTAATATTGGTACGTGAGATACTAATTTTGGTGTATATCAAACAAAAAGCTGTTTTCTTTATTACAGCAAGCCGATGTACTGTACCCCTTTTCTCTCTTAGTGATGTAATGTAAGTGGCCATTTCAAAGACTTTTGTGACAGCAAAATTCAAATTTTGTTCTTAGTACATTTCCTGCTCTTTTTTTAAGCAATGATTTCTGAGCACTTGTCATGAAACAAGCCTGTATGTCTGCCTATTAAAGCATGTTGGGATCAAGACATTCTTTTTCATGGTTGCATTGGTACTCTGCCATTGAAGCAGAACAACTTGCATGGACTTGAATAATAGTGTTAGCAGCTTCTGAAAAAATCAAGTGTTGTGATTGCAAAGGCTAAGTAAAGCAAGCCTTTCTGGGCCTTGGCACCAATGAGGAAGTATCTCTATTCACATGCCCCCTTCACTGGCTTAGGGGATAGTCAAACTACCTTCCATGCCAGTTAGATGCTCACCATAGTCCCCAAGCCCTAAATCACTGCCTCATTTCATGCTTCAGCACTGGAGGCAGTTACCTATCCAGTTCAGGAATAAACACATTTTGCAACTTTCTTCCTCCCCAGACCACGTACATTAGTGTTTTGTTCTCCTCTCCATTAAAGCACAGAGGTAGAAGCCAAAGCACGGAAAAAAACACCTTTTTGACCTGGGAATAAAAAGAATCCTCTCTTATGACCTACTGCCATAGGCAGTCAACGCAGATTAAGTTCAAAGCACACAAATGATGAGTCACCAAGAAGCTCTGAGCAATAATGAGTTTTGTTTAATACCAGATTTCTGCTTTTAGGTATGACATCCAGTGTCACTTAAAGGGAAAAGGTGCAAGCACTGTCACAGCTCCTACTTGAGAGCTGAACTGCTTGCTGCTGTGCACATCCCAATAAAAATATTGACTAGTCTTGACCTGATGCAGAATAAGGCCATTCCTGACCATTCACTGCACAGCAGCTGCTATACAATAAGGTTTCAACTCACTTCCAAAGCTACAGGTCACTCATGAAGAGCATTCTGACTCACCACTTACATAAAGTAGAAACACTGTCCTACTGTCTGCCAGAGTTTGAGACATAGTGAAGGTGCATTTTTGCCATTCAGCTTTAAGGCAGATATTTAATGTCATATGAATGGCTAATTTAAGCATGGAACTTGTATATGTATCAAACACTGAAATATAGGGAGAAACCCTTGTTTTAAACACAGGAAAAGGCCAGGAACAGATTCCCAGCATGGCTGTAGAGATTCCAAATTCAACATTTTTTTTATGGTACAGCATTGATTTCTCCTTCAAAATTTGCCAAGACACTAACACGTAAAATCAGTCCTGCACTTCACATTTGATGACAGTGCATGTTTATAATTTGTTTTTTTTCAAGAACAAATTTATATTGCGTTATTCCAAACAGGAAAAAAAAAAAAGAAGTCAGGATGCCTAGTACACAAGCACATCCCTCTGCCATGGTTTTGGCTGGGATAGAGTTAATTTTCTTCCCAGTAGCTGGTATGGTCCTGTGTTTTGGATTTAGGATGAGAATAATGCCACAGCACACTGATTTTTTGGTTGTTGCAGAGCAGTGCTTACACTTAGTCAAGGACTTCTCAGCTTCTCATGCGGCCCTGCCAGTGAGGAGGCTAGGGGTGCACAAACAGCTGGGAGGGGACAGAACCAGGACAGATGACCCCAACTGGCCAAAGGGATATTCCATACCATGTGGCAACACATGGAACGATAAACTGTGGGAAGGTGGGGAGGGGACCACTGCTCAGGGACTGACTGGGCATTGGTTGCCAGGTGGTGAGCAATCTCATTGTGTGCATGACTTGCTTTGTATATTCTTTTACCATTATGATTTTTCCCCTTCCCTTTCTGTCCTATTAAATCGTCTTTATCTCAACCCATGAGTTTAACTTTTTTTTCCAAGTCTCTCCCCCATCCCACTTGGTGGGAGTAAGCAAACAGCTGTGTGGTGCTGAGCTGCCTGCCACATGAAACCACAACACTCTCAAAAAGATGGTTCTGCAGTTAGGCAAAAACTGAGCTACAAGTAATGCCAGATGGTTTTGCCATTGACTATTGCTACTACTGCAGGCTGATGCAAAGCACATGCTACAACTGCAAAATACAGCATGCAAGTCTTCTACACTCTTTTGCTCTTCTATGAAGTTTAAGACATTATTCATCCAAAGTACACTTTTGTAACATCTAAAACATCTCAGAAATAATCATACTTGTGATAACAAACACACACCAGACAAGTCTTCCACTCCCACAAAAAAAAGTGGTACTAGTAGAGCTAAAGGGATTTTGGCATTTGGGTTCTTTTTTTAGTGGGTTCTTTAAACATTTACAGCAAGCCTGGCATTTAACCATGCTGGCTCATTATCTGGAGCTGCTGAAGTCCTACTAGCTTTCCACAGGAAACAAATCCAGAAGGATGCAAGTGATACCACAGAATTCCTGTTTCACTGGTGCAGTAAAAGGCCATTTATCTTTTGTACAGTAGCCAAGAGAAAAATTGCAGTGTTCCAGTAGTGGATAAACAAAACTTCAATATTTAAAAGTGTTACAGTCAGGTTGGTTAAATCTAGTCTAGGCCCTTCCTCCAAGTATTTACAAGTAAAGATGACATCAGACATATTGTCATAACAATCTTACTTCAGAAAGCTAATATAGTTAGCATATTACTAACCAACTAACGCCCCGTTAATCTATCAGGGATTGTAACTGCTACTATAAGGCCAAGACAAACTCATGCTGGCACTTGGAACTGGTTGTAGAAACCAGCTGTAATTAATATCTACAGGCAGGCACCAGAAACTAATTACTATCTTGTTTTACTACCACAAATATATTGAAAATATGCATATATACCTTTTAAACTACTGATCTCCAAGCTCACAATTCCTGCTTTGAGGAATACAATGTGTATTTTCCCAAAGGCCCCCAAAGGATAATCAAAGGACAGTAGTTCTCCACAAAATCCAACCTACCCCTAAGTTTTTTTTTTTAAAAAAGCAGCATGCTACTTTTAAGTTTAAGGGAAGTATTTCCATGCATGTAGCACAGGATCATCTCACTTCGGTAAAAAGTCCCCAGTAAAGCCCCCACAGTTGAAGCGCAAAGCAGAGTAAGTACTACCTGCAGCAATCACAACTTACAGCATGTAATTTTGCTAGCCATTATGCTAAAATACACCTTAACTAAGACAACTTCAGTTTTATTAAAAAAACTTTATTTATCGCAAAACCTAGGAGCCTCTTCTCATTCCCAGGTGCAGAGAATAGAACTTTGGTACTAAATGCACTCTTCAAAACTGGATCTAGTTACACCAGAAATATCTGCAAAACTCCATGGCTGTATGAACAGTTTTTGGAAAGCCAGGCTTAGCAGCTCAAACAGAGCAGCTTTTCCATGCTTTGGATAGACACAACATGGAAAGCGTACAATATAAAAGCAACACAAACCATGAAATCACTTCAGTTCAAGTTTCACTAGGAATGTGTGCTTACCAGACAAAACAAACTTTACTCATCTTTAGATCTCGTCTTGTACTAGCACAGCTACTAGTATGCAACAGACAAAAGCTCAAGCTTTATAGCTGTGACAAGGAAGTGGTGAGAAATGTTTAGATAATAAAGCAACTCCAGGAAAGGAAAGTTGGCATCAAGTCACATTTGAACATGCTCCTTGTGCGTGATCCAGTTCATCTCAATAGGTGTCTAAAATCGTGGTAATTCAGAGATGCTTTCACATTCAGTCACACTTTAAGAAAGGACAATGAAAAACTAATGAATTTCTTAATGAAAACCTCTGCTTGGCTGACTAGCTCACCTCAAGCACAAAACCAAATTTATTTCAAGAACTCCCAAGTCTCCTGCTAAAACAAAGTAGTTACTCCAGCAAAAATAGGTAAGTAGGATAAATTATCATTTCCCCAGCATTCTCCCAGAAGTCCATTCACTGCAATAAACACAAGAGCCTGAGTCACCAATTTAATTTTATACAAGTCAAACTACACATTGTATAAAGAGTACAAGGCAGTTCTAATGTTTCCTATTGCATGTTACAAAAATCAATTTAGCTATAAAGGGGAATTTCTGGGACGAGTTCTATTCCACAATTTAAATGAATTGGCAACTGTGGTTTAGTAAAGCCTTTGTTAAGGCTAGAACTCTAGCTCAAAGAGATGACACTTCCAGTAAAGTTCAGGTTCACACACAATAGGATTGTAGGTCTATTATGAAGCAAAATGTTAACATAAATCGATCAAAAGAGAGGGAAGACAGTTTTATTTAGCTAGTTTTCATATCCAATAGATATTTTGAGGCTGACAAACCATACAACATACTAGTGACTTGAACCACATCCAAGAGACACATTAGTGTCCGACAATTGTCACTTGATAGTCAAGCAAAAAATGTCAGAAAGCTTTCATTCTTTTAAGTTTGAAAAGTATGATTTGCAGCAATACTGTATGACACAGGTTACAAAGTACCTTTATTACCTTTAATACACTCACAGTTTGGGGGGAATGTTCTTTTGGCAAGTTAAGATGCAACACAAATGCTCCAACTTGAGTTTATTGCTGGTCTAAAGTTTCCCTAGCATTGTTACCAGTTTGTAGTTTTGCAGCCTGCTTCCACAAATTAAGATAAACCGGAGAACTATCTGACCTGCCCAGCAAGGCAATCCTGCCTTTGGTAGCAAGCTGTAAACCTACAAAGCCAATGATACTCAGTTCTAAAATCATGAACAAAAAGGAAAAAAAAAATGATACTTTCAAAAAAAGCCCAGATTTAAGCCTGCTATATTCAGTTCATTTTTAATATAAAAACCACTTTGCACTTAAGAGTAGTTAAGTTACTCCTGCGGAAATGCTATAAAATCAAAGTTTTAGCTGAATTTCTAAAAAAAATGGGGGGCTTTTCCTGCTTTGTACCACCATCCGATCTCGTATTTTCAAATTTAGGATACAAATTAAACCTTAACACCTCATTACTTAGTTCTTAGGCCATTCGCTCCTGCAAGAGAAAAAACCAACTTCTGAAGTACTAACATAACACTAATGGCCTGACAAGTAGGAAAAATGTTCCATAATAGTGTGCAATGTAAGAGGAGAGTTCTAGTCTTAATCTCTTGAACTAGATCTTGATCGTGAGCGAGACTTTGAACGAGATCTGGAGCGGGACCTCGATGCAGCTCTTTTGGGTGGTGACTCTGAACGAGCCTTGGCAGATGGCTGCTGCTGTGGAGAATTGGAACGAGACCTACTCCTTGACCTGGATTTAGACTTAGCATCTCCTTTACCATTTTCTTTGGGAGATCGAGACCTGGACCTGGACCTGGACCGAGACTTCTCAGACTTCTCCTTGGATCTGCTGTGAGAGCGCGAACCCCTGTCAGACTTGGGTTTCGATTTGCTCTTTGATCTAGACTTCCTGCTTTTAGATCTGGAACGTGAGCGGTCTTTGCTTCGTGACCTGGATTTAGATCTTTTGAAAAGAAAAGAGTTTACTGTACATGAGCTGAAGTATACTTACAGCCGTTCTAAATAGTACCAATTAATAAACAGCAATTCCCATACTAACAGAAAGCAATGCATTATTTACCTGGAACGACTTTTAGAGACACTGCGGGACCTACTGCGGCTGCTCCTACTTCTACGACTTCTGCTTCTAGACCGTCTTCTAGATCGTGACCTAGAAACATTTAACAAAGAATTTGTCCTTTATTCTGTCTGGTGTGCTCTTCTATGCTATCTAATACACAATAACTCTTAAAGAACTTCTGAAGACTACAGCCACATCAAGAGCATACCACTAATCCACCCAGACTTGATATACTGTCAATGAATTACATCTGATGTTTCATATGTGAAAAATTCTCAAACCCGTTTTTGCTGTATTACATAAAGTAATTCCTTCCACATCCTCAGGAATTACTGTATTCCTAGAATATTAACTGAAGGTAACTATTGTAGGTCAGGCTACATACACCCGCTCTTAGTTTAACTTGTCTTGATGTAGAGACTGACATGTCCCAAATGTTACCTTGATCTGCTGCCAGAGTAAGATCGCCTATGGCTTGACCGTGGCTTGTCTTCAACCAGTCTGATCTTCCTTCCATTTATCTCTGTGCCATCCAGTTTGTCCAGTGCACGCTTCATGTCCGAGTATGATCGGAACTCAATTACTCCTTCATTTGTACGTTCTTTGTGAGCATCTGCATAGGTTACCTCACCAGCTTGCCTCATGAAATCCTTTAAAGAGTAGACGAGAAATTACACAACCATTTCATGTGCTTGTACTCTGCAACTACATTAACTTGAGACAAGTCCGAGCAAATGTAAGAAGCATTAATTATGTGCAAACACTTCTCAATTACTTCTACCTAAATCAAAATGAACATTTACATAAGAAGGAAGTTATTGCTTCCTGCTAATCACAACATGCTCTATGATAGAACATTAATACATACTTTCAAATCCTGCCAACTACAGCGACTGGAAAGGTTTTCAACAATCAGTCTGTACTCTGTACGAACAGGCGGTCCATATTTATCTCTTCCAGATTGTCTCCGACTGCTATATCCGCCACCACCCCCACCTTTATTGTACAAAGAAATAAAGTTAGATTGTCTCCTAGCATGAAGAAAACTAAAATGTTCTGAAAAAGTTAGTTAAACAGTTATATTTACTGGAGTAGGACTTTATTTCTCTATGCCTCCAATAAACTTGCAATTTTGCCATAATCTATATTAATGGCAAATCAAACAGACTAAAATCCTACAAGTCTGTCCTCCTAAGATCTGTTAGAGAGTGACTGCTCCTTATTAGATTCACCTTGCTAAGTTTTATTTTACAGAACATTGTAAAATATAAAACTTAACTGATTACATGCATTTCTACATTTTACAAAAACGTTTACTAGTTACACTAAGTACTTACATCACAGTATGAGGTTTTTGGTGGTGGTTTGGCCACAAAACACGCAAGGTAACAGTCACCTAGTTCAGTTTAACCAGTTTTGTCTAACCCTTGGAATCCTCACCATCACCCTGCGTCTAATGGCAAAAGGCTGCTGTCGTCATGGCTTCCGGTAAGGTCAGCCAAAGGGTCATAGGGCAAGGGTCACACAATGTATGGAAAAGCCATGGCCAATCAGGAAAGGCAGTCATCTTAGCCTCAGTGGACACAGCCTCAGCCCCACTGGTCACTTTTAAATTGAAACATCAAGGACTTGTTAAAAAAGTTTGAAATTGAACATGCAACAATTTTAAACAACATACATTTGATTTTCTTTTTTAAAAAAAAAGACAGATTCCCACCCCCCCCAAATACCAAGATTCTAGAGATTACTGAAAGGTGAACCGTAGTACTTTTATTACAGTACTAGGCCAACTAAACTATACACAGCTCAGCTCCTCAAGAAACTATACAAGTTAGCTGAACATAGAAATGTTTAAAATATCCCCCACTTAAGACAAGTTTCCTGCTTGAAATCCTCCCCCACCCATTACATGAAATTTTACAGCTGACTGCTTCTATCCCAACTATGTAATGGTATTAATTCATTAACATTAGTGATGGAACATCACTTTTTATCTAAATGTTCTTAAGAACACTGGAGCCTTTAAATTAGCAGAGCATGTAGTTTCTAAATAACAAGAAACCCTTTCTAGAACAAGGCCCCAGATTTGCAGTGAGAATTGTTTCACATATTTGCACTCATAGGTTTCTTAGGGGGTATCTGAGTGCAACGTTGGTGCCAGGAAAAAAAAAAGTCTATTAACACCATGCCTGCAGACAGCTTGCTCCCAGCGATGCACCAGGTATCCCCTACTATCACACTTGCAGAGATAGTGACAACCCGCCCCCACAGCCCCACGGGACTCGGTCCCATCCACTCTATCACCCCAGGCTCTGCCCTGCCAACACAGCCGAGCCGCCTACCCTCCCCTCCAGTCCCTCGCCCGAAGCAGCCCTGTAACCAAGCAGAAAGACGGGACCGTACTCACTGCGACTACTGTAGCTGTATCCGTCCCTGTCGCGGCGGGGACCACGGGCGTGCTCCACGATCACACGCTCCCCACATAGATCCTTGCCGTTCAGTTCGTAAACGGCATCATCGGCGTCTCGGGAGTCCTCAAACTCCACGAAGCCGTAACTGTGGAAAGAAGAATTGGCCCGTCAGCCACAAGCCCGGCCCTGCACGCACAGACGTGGGCAGGGTGGGGACGACGCGAGCGACGGCCCCGCCTGACTTCTCCCTCCCCCCACCAGCTCCCCGGGGGCAGAGGCTGGCAGCGCAAGCCGCGCCGGGACAATAGGAGCCAGCCCCGCCGCAGCGCCCCCGCTCCCCCCGCGCCGCCGCCATTTTGAGTCGGGCGCCANGGGGGGGGGGCGCCCCGGGGCGGCGCGGGCGGGAGCCGCGAGACCCGCCGGCAACGGGGGGGGGAGGGGGGGGGGCAGCCGCTAGGCGCGGCCCGCCCGGCCCCGTCGGGGAAGGCGAGGCGGGGGGAACGGGCCTGAGGCGTTCGCCTGCCGGCTCCCACCCTACAGCCCGCAGGACGGCGCTCACCCGTTTTTGAGGTCGACCTCGAGCAGGCGGCCATAGCCGCTGAAGAAGCGCTGGATGTCCTTCTCCCGGACGTGGTAGCTCAGGCGGCCGATGTAAACGCGCGGCATATCCGCAGCCGGAGGGGGAGGGAAGGGGAAAGGGGAGGGAAAGGAGAAGAAAAAGAAAGGAAGAATGCGAGGAAGAAGCGAGAGGAGAGCAGGGAGAGGGTGCTGCGAGGCCCACGAGCTGCCACAGCCGCGGCCTACTCCGCAGCACAATGGCGCCTGCTGCCCGCGGCCGCTTTTATAGAAGGGGGCGGGGCCGCTGCGGACGTTACCGCGAAGGCGGGAGGGGGAGGGGAACGCAGGCTGTACGTCATCACGCTCCCACGCGCAGGCGGTGGAAGGGAGGGAGGCCGGCGGACAGCGCGCTTACACGCATGCGCGGAATTCGGGGTGTGCGCTGGCTGGGCGGCAGCCGGCACTGCTCATGCGCTGAGCGCTGGCGGGCCCCGGCTCGCGGGCCTGGCGGGGTCGCTCTGCGCACGCGTGCTGGTGTCTGCAGGCCGGCTGGGCCCACAGGCGCGCCGCCGTCGCGGACTCGGGCCTTCCCCACGCGCCCGCACCCTGCGAGGCCCAGCGGCTGTGCCGCTGTGCTGCTGCTTTCACCGCCGCCGAGCTGCCCGCAGCTCCCATCGCAGCCTTCCGTCCTCGGTGGCTGCAGGCCGGGCCGGCCCGTCGGCCGATGTCGGCCGGCGGCTGTCGCAGAGCCCGGCTTTGTCGGTCACCTCTGGCGTCTAGTTCACCCAGCTCTGCATAGTGCTAGATCTGACAGGGTGCTGACAGGATGGGTGGGTGGGCTGGTTCATGGGGTTGTTCTCATTGAAAACAATGCCCCGTGAGTTGGGGTCGCTTGGGCACTCAAAGCAAGTCCCTGGGATTAGAAAACTACATTTCTGTAAATACCCAACAGGTCTCTCACAGACTGGGAAGCCAAGGGACCCTTGTCTGTCTAGGTGCTTTCCAGACACAGTTACATGGGAGCAAAGGTTTATACCAGACCAAAGTTAACAAGTTCCATGTCCTGATTTCCTTTAGATATGTGTAATAATAAGAAAAAAGTTCCCAATACTTTAAAAGCACTGTTTTAGTCTGCTGGGCTTTTCACAATAGTACTATTTCATAGTATATACTGTGTACATTTGATATAAATGTATATCAGAAATACTTTCTAATACATATGTTTTATATTGTATACTATACAAGAAGGAAAGACCACATTTACTCCTGAATTTTCTCAGCTGCATGAAAAGCAGCTCATGTTCACCTAATGCTTCACCTAATCTAAATTATGAGCATCAATGTCAGTAATATAACCCAACAAAGACACCAAGATTGCCTTCAGTTTTCAGGATGTTGCTCCGCTCCCTGAGTTAATCTGCAACGAAGCAACTACAAGAGGTTGTGTTCAAGATGTGGGGGAAATCTTTTAGTCTCATTTTTTCTCCTTTAATAAAAGCTTGATTTGTATAGTAGAAGAGACAATGGGTGACCTCTTTCTCTTCCATCATAATGGACAGTGTTCTGAAAATTTCATGAATTTACAGGATGTTTTCTGTCTGCCTTAGAAAGTCTTACACAGATTATACACTAATTTACATGGCTGCTGTATTTTTTTACATACAGTAGCACCAGGAGATATTTTGACTTGTGAGTAAATTTAACCATTACCCAGGCTGTAGTGTTCGTCAGCTCTGTGTAGGGAATTTAAAAGGCTTTGTTTAGTCCTGGATAGCCTAGCACAGAGGGGAACATCAGAACATGTGCTGTACCTTGCACCGAGTGTAGTGATACGAAAGCTGTCCTGGAAGAGTTGAGGAGTGTCTCACACACATGAACTTTCAGCTGTTCTATTTGGAGAACAAGCTCTGAAGCACCAGTGCCTTCTAAGTAACAGGCTGGGAAAAGTGTTACAGCTATTTATTGCTAAAATGCAACAGTGCCCATAAGACTCTCCCATGGATAGCAATATCATTATGCTGAGTGTTGTATACACAGCGCTAAGGGAAGACTTCTCTTACCAAAAACTTAAAAAATATATAATCCATTAATTTAAGTCATTTGTGTCTTTGAGATAACTATGGGTTATAATATCTGATCATAAAGGTCCTTTCCCCTCTACAACTATATTCCATTATTTTCCACTCCTGTTCTCTAAGAGGATAATGATTCACTGACCCATATTTTGAAAAAATGTTAGATATGATTATTCATCTGAAATTGTCTTTGCTGGCAACCACTGTGTAGGAGAGCTGCATGCTGACATTTGGTGGAAACAACCTGATTGGGTAGTTCTTACTAAAATGTCCTGAGCTTGGTTTAAGATAGTGTATAAGCTTATACTTAAGTTCAAGGATAAGGAGGAAAGCCAAGCCTGTGCTTAAGGGCTTCCCTGCAAGTGGATGCTCTTCAAGATCAGAGCCTTAAAATAACTGCCTTTTCTGAAAGGACTGCAGCTCTGTACTTTCCTCACAGTCCATAAAAGCTTCTCTCTCACAGGTGATGACACCTGATTTCAACATCTATGCCTCTTAGTGTAAAGAATTTCTTTCCTCTCTCCAACAGGAAAAAATAAATTCTTCATGACAAAAGTGCTGTCCATGCATCCTCTGATCTCTGAGACTTCAGTTGGTGTTTATTTCACTGCTTTTTCTTGGGAGAATACCCCCAGACAGTGCCTCAGAAATGGAGAAAAAACAGTCTGTTCAGCTAAGGGCCACATGGAGCATAAATGAACAGAGGCAGTCCCAGCACTTTCTTGCTTGTGTTTATGCCTGCAAGGAGCTGCACTTGAAACCTGCCTATCCAGGGCACAGTGGTGTCAAATGGTAGCAAACAAAATCAAACAAGTGAAAGTTGGTCCTTCTGTAACAAGACTGATCTGACAAACCCACCTCCCAAAAGCCGCATCAGGTTGCAAAAAATCCCAAAACAAGAAAGCAACAAAGTGTAGAAGAGAGAGAGGTCTGTAAAGGGACAAAATGGCATTATGAATGCATTTTTGGGGTCAAGGGAATGTCTAGGAAGGGAAAGGACAGACAGTTGCCTGATTCTGTCTCTGTTTGGTCTGGCTTATTACTAGCAACGCGTCTTGCTGATGAGGGGAACAGAGCTGCCAGGACCTTTCCAGTTCTGGACTAGCAAAGCACAGGTGCAGAACAGCACATGTGCTGAACCCATCCAGTAACAGACGAATTGTGTAGTTATTTGCACATGTAACAGTGCCCGTTTCTCCAGAGAAGTATCAGTACCTGTGTCCTATATGCACACATCCAGTAAGGATGCAGAGGATTAGACCACAAGGGATACAAAGTCCCATATTCATGGGATACTGATACACCAGCATTGGCTGGCGCATCTTTCAGGCCTCTGAGGGCCCCCATTATACTCTTTGGGAGGACATATCAAAGCTCTTGGCAGGTGGCCAGAGAGAGAGGTTTGCTGAGGCCAATGGAAAGTGAGGGAGGAGTCATGCTAGGATCTTGCAGCCTTGTTTTGTTATTCTGTTCCTGTATTTGAGGAAGGATAAAGGGTCTTCAGGGTGCCTCCGCACTGGGCACTGTGCCCTGTGTCCCCCTCTGGTGCCCTCTCAAGCCATTTTCAAATCTTTAATTTCCACACCTCTGCCCTTTTTTTCACTGGTTGTCCCCCATAGTCAGTTGCCTATTTTTCACAGTTTCTTTTTCTTCTAGCATTCTCCCACCTCAGGGGGCTTGATGGCTGGGTTAAGACCATACTGGTGCATAGGAGGAGAACGACACAAAATCCCCCTATTCCAAGGCCATTTAGGGACCCATCTGACCAGCCTTGGCTGTGATTAGAGGTGTTATCTTACTCCTTCTCTCATGGTCTGTTGGTAAGCCTGGGAGGCAAGAAGTGGCTGTAAAGCAGCAATGTAGTGACCAGAGATGAACCTCGCTTTCTGTACAGGCCAGGCACGCTGGTGGACATTGCTCAAAGGACATGCAGATAAGATCCAACTACCTTATTTATCCTTCTGGATCAGTGGTCCCGAGCCAGTTCCCTGATGTACCTCTGTTTTGTCCTATTTTTATGCCCTTGACTTATTCCTGACATACACAAACACACACAACAGCATCTTCAGTCACTGAATCATTCACCTTTCTCCAGAGGGACATGTGTTCCTCTCCCCTGGGAACCCAGGATAAATGTCTCAAATGCATTAGTTTTGTGGCCTGACGCACCAAATCAACTGGCTTCGTAGAACTGTAAATTGCAACTCTCTAATTCAAACCTTTGGTGTTTTTTCCTGGGCACTTAAGACAAAGAAAGCAACAGAGAAAATGAAAAAGATAAATGTTACAGTCTTTTCACATCACTTCCACAGTGGAGGGTGGGAGGAGCATCATAAGAACAAATTACAGTTGATCTTTTATCCTCCTAAGAGTGAAAGGCTCTAATCTCTTGGAACAAAGGCTTGAAGTCTGTAATTAATCATAATCTGTGAGATACAAAGCAGAGCTCTGGTAACCTTTTAAGGGTCTTTTATTGTTAGTCCAATAAAAAGTATCACATGTAATTTGTCTGTCTTGTTGAGTACTAATATTTGGCTAGTGATTATTTCTTATAATCTGTTGTCAAAGGAGCCCTCAATGAGAAATTGATGATCTTTCTCCAATTTTGCCGGCAGCAGGTACAGACATGTGTGTGTGTCTCGTGAAAACGGTATAAAATATGCATATCATGAATTTATTGTGCATCAGCTATTCATTGCAAGACTGGCATCTCAGGACGCTACAGTCAAGTGTCTGACTGTTTCTGTTACACTTTCCTCTCCCATCAGCTATTCCTGTCACGTCTCTCTGACAGAGAACCCAATTCTGAACCCAGGGTGCTGCTCAAGAGGCAAAATGTGCGTGCTGTCAGGATTTGGGGGGGGGGGGTCACATTTTTGCGTAACTTCTTTGGGTGAATCCCATAGTCACTGATACTGGAGGGCAAGTTTGGATTCACAGGCAAAATGTGATCTAATTCAGTTCTGGCCTTTGGCAAGTGTGTCCAGGTTACCTGAGGCCAAACAGCCCCTCATCACTGGGTATTTCACTGCTGACATACCAGCATCTTGATTTTGTGCAGGGGGAATGGAGGCTTGGGGAGACCCAGGAAGTATGAGGTCTCCCCATAGCTGTCTAGCAGGCCTAGAGATGAAACAGAGCTGCGTAGGGTCCTAGTTACTAGGGCCCTTGGACCATCTTCCTTCTCTCACATGGCTCCTCCTCCCCAAATTCAGGAGCATAGCAGGGGATACAATTCTGTTCGTTAGAATGAAGGGAAGAAAGTGAACGGACAAAAGAAGTGCTGTCTCAGAGACAGGCCACTGCAAATTAGCATGCTTTTAATGGATGATTTCCCATTGATTTTTAGTCCTCCAGATGCATCAACCTGTTAAAAAGTGAGAGTTCCAAAAGCTGTCATCATCCAGTCATGGCACAAACTAAAAAGTGTTTTGAGGTGAGCTGAGGCGCGAGAGGTGTTAACAGCTCCCACGGGCTGTTGTTCAAGCAGCTCATTCATCTGCTGTGCCTTAGCAGCTCCTTTAGAGCCATCACACTAGGTCAGACCAGCCACTGACTGCTGGGCTTTGGACCAAAACTGGAACTCCTGACACATACATGCAGATCTGCTGAATTGACTGTGACTGTTTCTGTGTGTTAATGGTTAGAATGTGACTTTTTTAAATTTTTTGTTTGCTTATTTGTTTGATTTTTTTTTTTTTTTTGCAATGTATGTTTGGGTGTCCTTATATGCCTCATGGGTACCCCCTGGCTGTAGTCTTTGAAGTGCCCGGTTCAGGACAGCAACAAGTGCAGATGCACACTGGCTTTTGTGGCTTTCAGTCTCACCCAGTATGGATCTGAAAGGGTATTTATACAGCTGGGACTTACATACAGGCAGAGATGGGTATCCTTGGGCAATGAAAGTGTTTGCTCTTCTCCCCAGTAGCACTGTCCAATGTGATATGAACTACTAGCATCTCCTACATGGTCATTTTACATGGTGTTTTAATAACATGTCACAGAATGCATGTGAAATCTTTGGCTGAGCTTAGACCAATAAACTTGTCATCTGGGATATCTCCAAGCCTGAATCCCCAGCCCCTGTGACCTTATAAGAACATAAAAGGTGAGTGCTCAGTGAGGTAAGAGTGAATTTTCTTCTATGCCTCCTATTCAGCATCTGATGTCACTGGAAGAGCAGGGCAAGGATTAACAGCTTGGCTTTCTTTCAGTGATTCTCCTGATGAAAAATCTCACATTTTGAACCTGTTGCCCCCAGGCAGAATAGGGCCTGGGGATGTTGGCACTGACTGCAGTCTGTCTGTCTGTAGAGGTGATGAACATCTTTCACATTCTGGAATGTTGATGAAGTTATTTTTATTTCACTGGCATTTTGATTTTTTTTTTTTTTTTTTCCCCGCTAGCCCTCATTACTGCCCTCCACTGTGACTCACTGCCATGTTGTTTAGCAATGGTACTGACTGCCCAGCAGAGGGGTGCAGAAACCAACATACAGACAGCAAACTCGCTCCCATTTCCCCCATTTTCGCATCCTGCTCTCTTGGGCAGGCAGCTCCCACTGTCGTTTCACAGGACACCAGGCCCATTTGCAGCAGCAAGGCTTCATGAGCCACGGCAGCCTCAGGGTTGAGAACCATGGATTCACAGGAGCTTGGGGCACTCATCAGCTGAGCCACAGTGCTGGAGCCAGCCCTTCTGCCCTGGGCAGATGTGAGGCAGCATGGGGGTGGCAGGGGAAGGGAGAAGGAAGGGATAGGAGCATGGTGGAGAGGATGAGAAGAGGCTTGTCAAGCTGGAATCTTGAGGCACTGTTGCCCAGCACCACCAACCTGCTCTGGGCACAGCTCTGTGAGCTGATTTTGCTGCTGTGCTACAAGCAGTGCACAAAGATGACACCAGCCAGGTGTCTGCCAGCACAAGGGTTTCTGGCCAGGAGCACAAGGTGAAAGAAGTCACCGGGAAACCCCCTCTGCTGCTGCATGAGGTCTGTTTTAGGGACTAAGAGTTCCCAGCCTTTTCCAGGTGATGGTTAGAAAAGCAAGTTGTCCTTGCCTGTCCTCTCCTCACATGACCTGTATCCCCAGCACAGAGCTGCAGGCCATTACCAGGCCTGGTTTTATTTGGGCATGGCTGGACACCTTCAAGAGCTGACAAAAGGTCCATCTCTGTCCACACCAGGGTAGGCCAGCAAGTTTGAGGCAGTGTGTGTGCATATCCCTCCAGGTGCTCTGGCTGTCCTTAGACCCCACCAATGATTTGAGTGGGTCATGAATTGCCTGTGAGTGGTAGTACTGCTTTGCCCACCTCTTGCATCTTTTTTGTTCCAGCTTTGCACTCATGCTTGGCTGTAGGCTGGTCTGCCGTTCAGACAGCTGCCCATAGTGTGTGTTTTCCTGACGAGACACTTAGGGGCCTTCAAACTGTGTCCAAATTTCCTTCTCTCCATCTGCTTTACAGCCTCTGTCCATCTGCTCTCAGTTCATGTCAGTCCTGGCTTAAATTTTTTACCAGAAAATGGCTCTTCGGAGGCGCCAGCACAAGGAGCCCGCTGGGGCACCCTGATAAGCATTTGCCTGGGCTGTGCCTGCCCTGTTCCCGCGACATTGCCAATGCTGCCTGCCAGCTCCGTTGCAAGGCGGTAGTGGTGCATGGGCTGGGGCTGAGTGTCACTGCCTGGCCACCATGGCATGGCCAGGGCTTGCCTGCACCCAGCCCCACCTGACCCACAGGCAGCCCCTATGCTGTCACCATGTCCCTGTGCCTATCCTTGTGCTGTTGCTGTATCTCCTGCCAGCCCTGTGGAAGGCCTTGCGGCCAGTCGTGCACTGCTGTCCCAGCTCTCCATGTGCACAGCAGAGATAAGGATGCCGGACCCTGGCACGGAGCACTCTCAGGGAGGGGGGTGGGACGACCCTGGCCTCAGACGTGGTTTTCCAGGTGGGTGGGGATGGGAGTCCAAAACCACAAGTCTGGTTTGCAAGTGATGAATTGAGTCCCTTTGCATGCCATCTTGGGGGCCGTTTATCCCCTTGTGCAGCTATTCTCCTTGTCCCCTGGGGTTCTGCACTTTTTATTCTGTATAAAAAGCAGAAATTCTCTGGACTCTAGGAGCTGGGGCGAGTGGAGGGACTTGGTAGCACCGTGGAAGAAGTGTTGACTCATTAAACTGATGTCACAGAAAATGCTCTTTGCATTTAGGAGGTTAATCACAGCTCTCTGTTTAAAAGCCTCTATAACTTCTGTGAATCCCTCCTTTGAATCTTTCTCTATGCTGCCCATGATACTTGGCCTCCCTGGTGCAGGCTGAAACTTACTGAGCATTAAAAATTCCACTCCCAACAGTATTAATAAAATCTAAAACCTTCTGGGCTGGAAATTCAAAGAGATGATCTCTCCCTGAGAGAAGCAACCTGTCAGAGATCCTTCCAAACCACGGGCAATGAGCAAGGTTTGCAACAGGGGGAAGGATGTTTCTGGAAGTGTTTCTGGAAGGAAGTGGAGGGTTAAGGCTTGACAGCAGAACACCTGACCTGCTGGTTCCCCTGGCATGGAAGTGGTGGCACATGGAGGCTGTGCCGCGCATGCCCTTTGGTTTGTCGTCACTTCCGGCTGGGGCAAACCTTGCTGGCCTGGTGGAGGCTCTCCTTGGGATGCTGGCAGGGATTTCACCTGGAGCACCATGATGAGGCAAAGCAGGAGAGTGGGGCCCTGCTCTCAGAGGCCCTGGAGAAGTATGGAGGAACCCCAGTCTCAAAAGGTCTAGTGAGCAGATGTTGGGGAAGAGCAGGCAGAATATGAAGTGGTGGTGGATGTGGTCATGACACTCTTCCAGTACAGGGTCAACGGAAGCATCCCGACACACGGAACCTGGGCGAGGCTCAGCGATGGCTTTTGTGCATTGGTCCTTTTCTGTCTATAGAATGGGAGAGCAATTCATTCACTCAGGAAGGATCTCAGAGCATCTCTATTGAGACTGGAGACTAGCAACCAGTTCTCATCTGTTTATCCTGAAAGCCAGACATCTAATGAATGATATAAGACTTTCACGCACATTGCAAGGATAAACATTGTCAAATAATTTATTCTTAGATCTTTATACATGAGCAGAGACAGAGGTTTATTCTCAGCAGTGCGAACTGCATTCCATGAAGGTTATATCTTTGGGCTTTGGATGAAGATGTCTTGAGTTTGTTTTTGTCTGCTACAACTTTACGTGATCAGACTTCAGAATTAAGCTGGTAATTCCAGCAAAACATTTCTGGCCTATGCCACGTGTGTGAGAAAGATATTTAATGCCACACGTAACTAAGCAGAAAGATGACTGATGCAGGTAAGTCCTTGCAGGATTGAGCAGTCTTTTATGCTGTGCTTACAGAGACCAGGCTGGAAGTTTCTACTGAAATAAGACCATTTTTGTAAACTTTAAATGACACAGAATGAGAGATCAGCGTGTTTGTGGATGATAGATTTCAGATTTCTTAAGAAATAGTAAGATTTGTAAGAATGGTTTGTTAATTTGCCTTTCCACAGTTTTTACTGAGTAGATAGTTGCTTTGTTTACTTCCATTTGGAAGGCATTCCAGCTTTTTATATATAAAAGGAAACAACTTTCATTTCAGGCTTAATTTTACTCTTCCCACATCTTGCTGACAAACTTGTTCATATGAATGGTTTAGTTTTCTCTGAGTACAAACCTAGGTAAAATATTACTTGGGAGTCATTTAATACAGTAAATCTTGTAATGGTGGTTTTGTTGTTGTTTGTTTGTTTGTTTGTTTGTTTGTTTTTTCAGTAAAACCTGAAATGCATCAATTGTTCGAGAAAAATAAAAACTGGGTTATCAACCATGCCTGTAAGCATTTGCCACATGGTATTAAAACATTGGAGCTGGCTGCACTCCTGGTGCCTTGGTGGTGTCTGTATACAGCTGTGCAGAGAGCTTACGCAGGCTCCTTGGGGTCACGGTAGGAGATCTGTGGGTTTCAGCTGAAACCAGGTGTGGATCTGAGATCTTTCATGAGATGGCACAGAGGACCTTGAAAGGCTCTTGCTATCACTGCAGTGATCTTGCCACACATTATATCTATAGTCATGTAGGTGATATGCAGGGGTTTCCCCACTGCCTCCATGTGGTGGTTTTAACCAGCTAAACAGCTGAACTCCACCACAACTGCTCGCTCACTCCCTCTCCTCAAAGAAACAGGGGGAGAAAATATGATGGACAAGGGCTCAAGGGTTGAGATAAGGAGAAGGAGGTTGCTCACTGATTACCATCACAGGCAAAACAGACTCAGCATAGGGAGATTAATATAATTTATTACTATCACTAGCAGACTAGAGCAGTGAGAAATTAAAAGCAAACTAAAAACACCTTCCCCCCATCTACCCTCTTCTACCTCCTCCCCCCGCACAGTGCGGGGGAACGGGGAATGGGGGCTACGGTCAGCCCATATCACTTCGTCTCTGCCGCTCCTTCGTGGTCGCTCTCTGTTCCCCTGCTCCAACGTGGGGTCCCTCCCACAGGATGCCGTCCTTCCCAAACGGATCCTGCGTGGGCTTCCCACAGGCTGCAGCTCTTCAAGAGCTGCTCCAACATGTGTCCGTACCACGGGGTCCATCCTTCAGGAGCAAACTGCTCCAGCACGGGTCCCCCACGGGTGGCAGCTCCCACCGGATCACCTGCTCCTGCGTGGGCTCCTCTCCACAGGCTACAGGTCCGACCCGGAGCCTGCTCCTGCAGGGGCTCTCCATGGGCTGCAGCCTCCTTCAGGCCAGATCCACCTGCTCCACCGTGGTCTCCTCCACAGGCTGCAGCGTGGAGATCTGCTCCGTGTGGTACCCCATGGGCTGCAGGGGGACAGCCTGCTCCACCATGGTCCTCACCACGGGCCGCAGGGGAACTTCTGCTGCGGCGCCTGGAGCACCTCCTCCCCCTCCTCCTTCACTGACCTTGGTGTCTGCAGGGCTGTTCCTCACTCCTCTCACTCCCAGCTGCTATTGCACAGCATTTTTTTCCCTTTCTTAAATCTGCTCTCCCAGAGGCGCAAACAACATCGCTCACTGGTTCAGGTCTGGCCAGCGGTGGGTCTCCCCCCACGGAGCTGGCTGGAACTGGCTCTTCTCTAACATGGGGCAGCTTCTGGAATCTTCTCACAGAAGCCACCCCTGTGGCCCCCCTGCTACCAAACCTTTACCACGTAAACCCAATACACTCCAGCATCCAGTCCTGCTCCAACAGGGAGCTGTCATAAGCTGGGCTGAGCCCTAGAGGAAGATAACCCACAGTCCTCTCAGTCAGGGTTATTGCATTGATTGTCACCATAAGAGTCCCAGGAAAGGCCTGATTACCAGGGACAGATACTCAACCTTTTTGAAAAAGTAGGTATCTTTGGTTATTCCCTGAACCACCAACCACTTCTGAAAGCTTCTTAAATGGTCTGTGTTCCATGTCCGTGTTGCAGTCCTTGGGAATGAAGCCTTGAGTCAGCAAATAAAAGATTTAGGTGCAACTTGGCCAGATGAATCTTTAGGAACCTTTAAGTTCTTACAGCAAGTCCAGCCTCCTGAGATGCATTTTAATTTGCCCTAGTCCATGCCTTAATGCAGCCCTGGCTTATAGTCCTTGTAAGAAACAGCTGCACAGGTGGATACACAGGCAGGGCTGTAAAGAGAAAAGACTGCACAGGGTATGGTGAGAAGTGCTGGCATTAGAGCTGAAGCCATTCATTCATTAAGCCATTTGCAAGTACTGTGGGAAAGATGTTTAGGCAGTATAGGAGCTGGAGTGAAATGGTTGCATTTCAGTCCTGCAGTCTCACACTGTTGGACAGGGAGAGTGAGGGCAAGTCAGAAACTGGCCCAGACCCTGCACATCCTGTGCCCTCTCTGGGATCATAGAGTCATAGAATATTCCGAGTTGGAAGTGACCCACAGGGATCATCGAGTCCAACTCCTGGCTTCACACAGGTCTACCCAAAAATTCAGACCATATGACTGAGAGCATAGTCCAAACGCTTCTTAAACTCCAACAGTCTCGGTGCCATGACTATGTCCCTGGGGAGCCTGTTCCAGTGTGCGACCACCCTCTCGGTGAAGAACCTTTCCCTGATATCCAACCTGAACCTTCCCTGCTGCAGCTTGACTCCATTCCCTCGGGTCCTATCACTGGTCACCAGGGAGAAGGGATCGACGCCTGTCCCTCCGCTCCTCCTCGTGAGGAAGCTGTAGACCACGATGAGGTCTCCCCTCAGCCTCCTCTTTTCCAGGCTGAACAAACCAAGCGACCTCAGATGCTCCTTGTATGTCTTCCCCTCTAGACCCTTCACCATCTTTGCAGCCCTTTTCTGGACAGTCTCCAATAGCTTCACATCCTTTTTGTTCTGTGGCACCCAAAACTGCACACAGTACTCGAGGTGAGGCTGCACCAGCGCAGAGTAGACTGGGACAATCCCTTCCCTCAACTCCAGCTAGCAATTCCGTGCTTGATGCACCCCAGGATACGGTTGGCCCTCCTGGCTGCCAGGGCACACTGCTGGCTCATATTCAACTTGCTGTCTACCAAAACCCCCAGATCCCTTTCTGTGGGGCTGCTCTCCAGTATCTCGTCCCCCAGTCTGTACATATAGCCAGGGATAAGATATCCCTGAGGCGTACGTCAGGGTGAAGTTCAGCCCAGGAGGTGACACTTTCACAAGCAAAATGCCTCACTCAACAGTATGAAAAGGCAATCAGCCTGTCTTGCATGCTAATACCAGTGACCCTTGCAGTTCCTCTGGTCTTGTTTATTTGGAGACATCAGCACCTTCTAATAATGCTGAAGGTGATGGGAGGGGATGGTAAATAGATTGTTTGGCCTGACACTGCCCCATTTGCAAGCATTTAGCCACGTCCTCTCAGTCCTCCTGCAGGCACAAGGGAACTGGGCCAGCAGTGCCCGAAATCTGTGCTGCTTCTAGCAAGCCCTACGGATGATGCAGGCTTCCTCCCCACAACAGCTCACGTTGCAGAAGTGGACCACTCTCAGATAGGTACTAGTGCAAAAGAAGTCAGCTTGCAAATGCATCTGCACTTCCTCCAGGTTCCCTGGGTGCTGGCAGCATGCTGGGAGACCAGGCATGGACTATGACTTTGCATTTCACAGTGCTATACAAACACAGAATAAAAAGATGTTTGCTGTGTGGGCCAAGTAGGAAAAAGCTTACAGTCAGCAGGCAAACATGAGGTCTCTCCTTCTGGGATAACGTAAGGGCTTTCTCCAAACCTCTTAGCTGGCAAAAGGCTTTCCTTGCTGGGATTGGGCACTTTATAGTAAAGAGTTTGGGTGTGGTTCTTCCATCCAAACAATTGTTGGCTGCTGAAGCAGTCCTTTATTTAAGCAGCTAACATGTTTTTTTCTGTCCCATTGCTTTCTTTTGAGATGTGCTTGGTGCAGCAGCCACAGCCTTATCTCTGAATCAATTTCAATTCCTTAGATTCTCCAACAGCATCTCCCCAGGGCCCCAGCTGACAGTGAACAGCATTGATTTCCCCAGGTGACCAAAACAAGCATAGAGGCAGGTGGAATACCTCCAGCAGTCACAACATCAGTACTAAGTAGATATGACCGTTAGAGGAGACGGTGGTCCCTCCAGCCACTATCTGGCTGCTGCTGACCCCAGATCATCTCAAACTCTTTGAAGACCTGGCAGCACATATTAGAGAAACATGTTTCTCCTGAGTCAAAAGAAAGCAAAGGAGGGTAGTGGCCATAAGAGGTGACAGTCTAGGAGTTCTCCTGCTCATGATTAATGAACTGCTGGGCTTGTGACTTCCTGAGCATCCTTCCTGTATCTTTGCCTTCTGAGGCTTGTGGGGAGGGGAGAGGAGGGGAGGAGAGGGGAGTCCTGAGCACAACAGGTGCGGAAGGCCACTGCCATGCAGAGCTTCACATGGAACTACGGGGACTATGGCATCCACAAACCAGAAAAATAATTATTTCCCCCTCATCCAGGAAAAGGGGTAAACCTTGATGCTTTCCTCCCTGCCATGTGCTTTAGGAGCCTTTGGCATGTCCCTGTGAGCAAGGTTTGCTTTTGCTCTGAATGTCTGCAGGTTGAAAAGAGCATCTTGTCTCATTGGGACTGGAGCAAAGTCAGTAGGGCTCATTAATAAAACAAGGCGGTGGGAGAGAGAGGAGCTTTACCTGGGGGAGGGAGGATAGCTGGTGCAAGGGCTCCATGTGGCATCTGGGGGAATGGGATTAGCCAAGTATGAACTCCTGGTCTCACCCCACTCACTGCCAACTCCAATTCAGGTGACCCAGAAGGTCCTGGAGGGTTTGTGCCAGGGGCACTGAGATGGGGCCAGAGGGAGAGAGAAGTCTGAACACCCCAGCAAGACCCCAGGTTCTCACTTGGGTGTCAGCAAAGGCTGGTGCTAACGATCGTTTTGCCTTCCTGCAGCAGAGGTGGACACAACCTGCTCGGTGCCAGCTGTGGGTAGTGGAGCATGCACCGGGGAGCTCCCAGCACAGCGCTCTGGGTCTTGTGCCTCCATGCATGTCTGTGAGTGCTTCTGCTGCTGCAGAGAACAAGTCTAGGATCCCTTCTTGTCCTGGATGTGTCTCAGCCTCCCTCTGTGGGCGTTCATGGGATGAGGTTTAAAAGCTTGGCCACACAGCAAGTGTGGGATATGCTGAGTGGGTTAGGGCCTGAACTACTGGTCAGCCATTGCTGGGGCACTGCAGTCATCAGTCTTCTCCTTTGCCTTGCCCGGAACTGCTGTGCTCTTCCCAGCAGGGCTCAGGGGCTGGTTTGGGAATGGTTCCCGCACAGTGGGGAAAGAAGCCCTCCTGCTCTCCCAAGTGGTTCCATCCCCAGCATGTGAAAAAAAACGTGTGGTGTGCTTCAGGCACACTTACCCATGCCAGCTGGCTGCCTGAGTTCCTCACATGCAAGAGAAGCAAGCCAGCTTCCAGGCCATCCTGGGGGGAAGATGAGCCCAGTATGCCACATATGCTTTCAAGGACTGCAGGGTGTTTTCCATTCCCTGAGCAGGCTGCACCCGTCCTGCCTGACCTGTCACTTGCCTTTGTTCCCTGGACAGGTCGCTAGCCCTCCCTGAGTGCTTGGGGCTGAACACATGACCCATCTGATTGAAATGGCTCAATAATGCTTCCTGCTCAGGGACAGGCACTCTCATAAGACCTCGCAAGGCACCCTTGCTGTCATGTGTGGGGCCTGGAGGTGCCTGAGTGCAGCACCGGGCAGTGAGCAGCTCCCCACCATCCTGCAGGTGCTCCATGGGGTGAGAGCTTCTGCGGAAGCAAAATCCCTGTAGTGGTAGCCCTGGGTCTACTGGAAGCAGTGGGATGCCTTTGTGGCCAGGCAGGTGGGTCACGAAGAGAGGGGTACTGTGGCAGGATGTGCTCCCAGGGGAGGTGAGGGGGAGCATAGCACAGCTCCTAACCTTCAGAAGTGTCAGTATCAATCCCCTCACACGGTGACTACCAAATAGAGAAAGCAGGAAGAAGTAACTGAGGTGGCTGTGTTGTTATTTGGGCTGCAATAAAATTTCCCTGTGTAGAGACAACAGCTCAGCCTGTCCCATCCTATTGGCACATCCAGTCTTTCAATGACTTATCACAGTCCAGGGAGTTTCCCTGGTTTTTTTCTTCCTGGATGGGTTGCTGTAGTCATCAGCTTCTTTGGGAGTGATTTGGGATCAGGTCATTTTTTCAAGTCTGCTTCTTGCCTCTGCCCCATTTCACATCAAAGGGCTTGTCTGGTTGCTAATATTAGCCTGGGTCTGTGTAGTCAGCTCTTACCGGAGACCCAGAAGTGCTCATCTGATATCTCACATTCAGCAGCACTTGAGAAGACAGAGAGACTATCATCTGGGAGGATGCTCAGATCACAGAATCATAGAAAGCTTTGGGTTGGAAGGAACCTTAAAGACCATCCAGTTCCAACCCCCTGCCACGGGCAGGCATGCCTTCCACTAGACCAGGTTGCCCAAAGCCCCATCCAGCCTGGCCTCGAACACTTCCAGGGATGGGGCATCCACAGCTGCTCTGGGCAACCTGTTCCAGTGCCTCACTACCCTCATAGTGAAGAATTTCTTCCTTATATCTAATCTAAATCTACCCTCTTTTAATTTAAAGCCATTACCCCTTGTCCTATCACTACATGCCCCTGTAAAAAGTCCCTCTCTAGCTTTCTTGTAGGCCCGCTTTGGGTACTGGAAGGCCACTATAACGTCTCCCCAGAGCCTTCTCTTCTCCAGACTGAACAACCCCAGATCTCTCTGAACACCTCTCAGCCTCTCTTCATAGGAAAGGTGCTCCAGTCTTTTCATCATCCTCCTTTGGACTCGCTCCAACATGCCTATGTCCTTCTTATGGTGAGGGCCCCAGAGCTGAACGCAGAACTGCAGGTGGGGTCTCATGAGAGTGGAACAGAGGGGGAGAATCACCTCCCTTGACCTGCTGGTCACGCTTCTTTTGATGGAGCCCAGGATATGGTTGGCTTTCTGGGCTGCAAGCGCATACTACTGGCTCATGTTGAGCTTCTCATCAACCAACACCCGCAAGTTCTTCTCAGGGCTGCTCTCAATCCATTCTCCGCCCAACCTGTCTATGAGTTTGGGATTGCCCCAACCCAGGTGCAGGACCTTGCACTTGGCCTTGTTGAACTTCATGAGGTCCCACGGGCCCACCTCTCAGGCCTGTCAAGGTCCCTCTAGATGGCATCCCTTCCCTCCAATGTGTTGACTGCACCACATAGCTTGGTGTCGTCGGCAAACTTGCTGAAGGTGCCCTCAATCCCACTGTCCATTTCACTGCCAAAGAGGTTAAACAGTGCCTGTCCCAATACCAACCCCTGAGGAACACCACTCTTCACTGGTCTCCTCTTGGACATCGAGCCATTGACCACAACTCTTTGAGTGTGACCACCCAGCCAATTCCTCATCCACCAAGTGGTCCATCCATCAAATCCATATCTCTCCAATTTAGAGACAAGGATGTCATGCGGGACAGCGTCAAATGCTTTGCACAAGTCCAGGTAGATGAAGTCAGTTGCTCTTCCCTTATCCACCAGTGCTGTAACCCCATCGTAGAAGGCCAGCAAATTTGTCAAGCATGATTTGTTCCTAGTGAAGCCATGCTGGCTGTTGCCAATTACCTCCTTACTTTCCATGTGCCTTAGCATAGATTCCAGGATGATCTGCTCATTGATCTTGCCAGGCACAGAGGTGAGATTGACTGGCCTGTAGTTCCCCAGGTCTTCTCTTTTACCCTTTTTAGAAATGGGGGTTATGTTACCCCTTTTCCAGTCACTGGGAACTTCACCAGACTGCCATGGCTTCTCAAATATGATGAATAGTGGCTTATCACCTTCATCCGCCAGTTCCCCCAGGATCCATGGATGCATCTCATCCACTCCCACGGACTTGTGCACCTTCAGGTTCCTTAGATGGTCTCAGACCTGATCTTTTCCTACAGCAGACAGTTCTTCATTCTCCCAGTCCCTGTCTTTGCCTTCTATGACTTGGGCAGTGTGGCTAGATCACTTGCTGGTGAAGACTGAGGCAAAAAAGTCATTGAGTACCTCAGCCTTCTCCATATCCCAGGTAATCAGGTCTCCCATTTCCTTCTGAAGAGGGCCCATGTTTTCCCTAGTCTTCCTTTTATCACCAACGTTCCTATAGAAGTTTTTCTTGATGCCCATATTTAATTCTATCAAAGCTTTGGCTTTCCTAACCTGATCCCTGGTTGCTCGGACAATTTCTCTGTGTTCCTCCCAGGCTACCTGTCCTTTCTTCCACCCTCTGAAAGCTTCCTTTTTGTTTCTGAGTTTGTCCAGGAGCTCCTTTTCATCCCTGCATGCCTCCTGGCATTTTTGCCT
>VXAL01014204.1:4495-16483 GCA_013399475.1 Chauna torquata | reverse complement strand
ACAACTCTGCCAATTCCTTCTTTCACACAGTCCAGAATGCCAGGATTATCTCGAATGATTTCACTCTGCAAGCACAATAGATTAGTTACAACTTGTGTTGTCCATTTCAGAAACATGCTGACATTTACCACTGCTGAATTTTATCTTAACATAGTTAAATCTTTGCATGCTACCCTGTCTACACAATTCTGTTGATATTATGAACTCTCGATAGCTCTAACATTCTCGATAGCTCTAACATTCTCGATAGCTCTAACATTCTCGATAGCTCTAACATTCTCGATAGCTCTAACATTCTCGATAGCATTCAGGTAAACTTGCTTTTAAAAAAATGAACCCACTTTAAAGAGTCTTCATTTAACCTATATTCCAATTATTTGTTATTACCAAATACGACTTTCAAATTACCACTGAAAGTAGCAGTCTGTACAACAATCACCATGTACTAAAAATGCCTACCTCAGAACCCAAATACTAGGAAGCATTTACCTAAGTTAAAAATTCTCTGCTTTAAGGACTATAACTCTAGTCTTTGACCTTGTGTGTGCATAATAAAGACTTTCATAACGGAAGTTGAGTTGAAAGATCATCTTTACTTGGAAATTAATAGGTTCAGCTATATTTCCATTCCATTTTTGGAATCTAAAATAGCACTCTACTTCTTTTCTGAGAGAGAGCCTGAGTAATTTTGTTCACATACTGAAGAATTCACTTAGTAATTATTTTATCATTATACCCCACCTATGCTTGCAGGATTAAGCCAAAGACATAGTTCCCCCTTCTAATGTTTATACAGACTCAGTTTTTTAATCACAACTGTTACAACCAAAATTCAGGATCTGCGAGTTCTCCTCAATGCGCAAGTCCATGCTGGCAGTGTCCTGATCACATGCAAGAACAAAACTAGAACACTTGTCAGTACTCTGTACAAAGAAAGTCTGCAAAGAATTCATGATCAGTCTGCCAAAAAAAGAAACTAGTTCAAATACTTCAGAATATTTTGTTGATCCAGCCTTTAAATGTAAGTACTACATTATAACCCCTGAGTTCTCTCCTCTCCCTTACATCACTGTAGTCACTGCACTTGAAAACTATGCTTGATTTCGTCAAACACGCCACCATGTGGCTTGAAATGTAAAAGACGAAAGCAGTAACATGACAACTACAAAATTCTACCATTTACAGCTATTTTGATGAAATATGTTTACTTGGAGAAGCGTGTCTAACTGTTAATAGTATGGTTTATCAGAGTTAAGACAATCAAAGTTAACATGAAACTGTTAGCAACAAATCCCACAATCTTTAACTTTTGTACTTAGTAATTGGTAATTGTCCTCTTGCAGTACAGGAATATAATGTAAGCCTGGTAAGACAAGCTGTCTCTCTGCAGTGATGAATATAACATAAATACATTATTCACAAATGCTAACATTACCTCTGCTGTGTTTCTAATAGGAAAGTTGATGATTATATTTCCAGGAATTGAAATACAGCACAGATACATCTACTCAGTAAAATACTTACACACAGCTGAACCCACTAAGCCTAAAATCATGTTAGATTTCACTAGGATTACTTTCATAAACAACACTTTACAGAGATGACTACTTGTTTAAAAGGCTGGGGGAAGATGCTGTTTTGGGTTTTCGCTTGTTTTCCTATTAAGTATTGCTTCCTAGCAAAAAACTTTGCATCTATCTTGTGACTGGAACACAGACTCTTAATCATGTCTGGTCTACAACATATTAGTAAAAAAACATACCATGTCCAACAACAGAGCTAATATTCCCTTGCTCAACAATACAAGCAGTGCCTGAACAAAACATGCATTTCTGTGGCTCCATAGGAATTCAAGAAACAGGAACAGTGTTCTATCACTGCTTCGAGTTCCAAGATTATAACACGCTCAGGGTCAAGCGTTTCCTCAAGATGCAAGAGCTTCCTAAGTCATTTTCTCAGAGGGAGACCAATTAAATCTTCCCATGGTTTCCACTCTCAGAGATCCACTCAGGCTAGACTTCTAGAACATTGTTTCAAAACGATGCAACAAGAGAGAAAGGATGTTTCTTAGACATGGAATAACTTTAGAGAATGCAGGCTTGTTGTTTGGAGTCTAACTACCCCATCCTCCCCATGGACACACTTTTGATCTCACCTATCCTGTTAGTACAATATGTTGCCAGATCAGGCAGGACAGCCTTCCTAGTGCCTTCGGACTCCTTTAAGAAGTTTGGATCCTCTGCATAGAGCAGAATCTTGTCCCTTAACAGTCCCTGTCTCTACAGTATATTCTGAAACTAAGAAGTTACAAAAGTCAGCCTTTTTGCCTCTTCTCCACTGGAAACATACCATTTCATAGACACACAACCAACAGTTCAACTGTAAGTTTAAGAAATTGGGTATAAATCTATCTTGATGGTACTTACAACTTGCTTGAATGAAAGTGATTACTTTGGTGATTGAATGACATCAGTGACTATCCTGCACCACTTTCCACATAAGAGATCACTTTACAGTAAGAGTACTACTACCAGCACAAAGACACTTTCATAATTAAGAGCAAGTCATTTTATGGAGATAGCTGCAAGAATTACCCTGGACTGTAGTTATATCCTGTCTATCTTTCCAGAAAGGGATGCAACAACTCAGTGAAAGATAACCTGCACTACAGTGTTATAGGTTACTCTGTACTGTTAGAGAGCAAGTACCTTAGGTGACATATCCAGATTTTCCTGAAATTTATTTTGATGGCTAAGGAAGAAGTAGATGAAAGCTTAAAAGCAAAAGCTGACTGGATACAAGCAGCTCTGAAATGGCACAGTTCACTATTATGACAAAACCAAGTTGAATTACTAGAAAAGCTTTATAATTGTTACAGGGGAAGGGTCATACTAATAACCTTCCTAGCAAGCCTTTTAAAACCTTCTTAAAGACTTCTTTATGATTTCTCTTCTAGAAGTTATAGATGTAACTTGTTCTTATTTCATAGACAATATATTCTAACTATCTGTATTAAATGTGCTTTCTAATTCTGGACTTCCACTTAAGATAGCACAACCAGTATACCCATCAGAATAAATGCTTTTTATCTGAGTTAATAAGTCATACAGCCTCCAGCAAAACAAATGCAACTACTGCAACATAAACCCAAATCCAAAGCCAAAGACTCACTTCTCCACATAATCTAATTTATAAAGAGAATAACAGTATCTTTTAAAATGCTGTATATATTTGTAAGTTACCTGCACAGTTTCAATCAGGCTTGCAGAATAAAAAGGCATTGCTATCACATGGGTTAATCTGTTGAAATTAAAATGAGAATTACAGTCATGACAATACTTGAATTTTAGCCAAATCTTCACCTGAAAGTAGACACAGTTATATACCAAGTCATGCCTGAGGGAAAACTAACAAACCATATCCTAATTATTAAAACACATTAACAAGTCAGGATGTTCTGAAATTCTGTTAAACTCTATTCTCATGTCTATTGAAGTCTAAGACATTGGAATTTAATTATTAGAAGAACCTGAAGTTTTAAATTAGTCTGGGTCCACACAGATACAGGGATCCAGTAAGAGAAAATTTGTGAAACTGGCACATGCAATCTACATTGCTCAAAAAAATCAGATTTTGAGAATTACCATTAGCATCCTGTCAAGCAACCACAGCTGCAGATTATACTACCATACATTTACTAGCTTTACTTTTATTAGTGTTTAGATAACAAAACATAAGGTAATAACAAATGCTATACTTACCCTTTGAGTAGAAGGTGCCCACCTATCTGTCTGAGGTTCCATTTATGTGAAAGCTCTCTAAAAAGAAAAGCAGCATTTACTGTACTATAGATAAGAGCAGTTACTCTCAAGCATTTCTTTCACGGCTGTCAACATCCAGTTTTCATATTGGTATAGACTATTAGTCTACAGATGTGTCTTTCCACTATGGGAAATCCTGCAGTCACTTATGCATATTTAATAAATCATGCTCAACTTTTAAAAGTTATTCAGGTCTGCTAGATATTTTAACAAAAAAATTTTTGATTATTAGTAAGGTGTCTGTAGCTCTCAAGTATTACCTTTAGTGTTTTGCATTTATTTTGTACCCTTATGTACTACCTCTTAAAGCCATTTTCAGGGAATATTGGAAATTTTATTGTCTCAGTAGTCTTCGTTTACCAAAATACATTCTTTACTGTGTTTTGGCTTGGTTGTGTTCTTTAGTCAAGTTTACTGGACTAAAATCCCACAATAGCTCAAGGTGACATTCATCAGCCATATATTTGATAAATATTCTACATATAATGCAAAGATATTTCTATCTGAAATGTTGGATATATTTGATCTGAATTTTTAAAAATAAGCTGTAATGTGTTCAGCTTTAGTTCCTGTCCAGATGTCACACTGGCACACTGCCTGTAGTTACAGCAACTCTAATCCAAGAAATGAAATTCTACTCTTTTTCTGAAGAATTGTTGGTTACTAGGAAGTATCACTATCCTAAATACACAGAATTTCATTTCCTCTTCAGGAGGAAGTGAAGATGATTAGATATTATGGACACTTGGATCACATCCACTGAGCCACAATACTTAGAAGATGTGGAAAATGAAACCAGCCAAGTTAACATGTGAAAGCCTAATGCACCAATCCACTAGGTAGAACCATTCCTGCAGTGGGGGAACAAACACAGAATGAACTTGTGTAATCCAGGACAACATTCAACTTGCCACAGAGATGTTAATGTACATTTCTAGACCCCTTCCCTAAAACAGGGGGACGCTTTTATGGTATCATGATATGGAATTAGAATTGCCATTTCACTTTGTGTCCTTTAGAGCTTAATGATGTAGTTAAATGAACCTTTTAAACACCTATGTTGGCACTGCTGCTATAACCAATATAATCTCCACCTCCCTGTGACAGCCCAACAATGCATGCTACCCCTAAAAATAAAGTGAGGGCATCCAGTAGAAAAAAACTGTATGGAGTGGTGCATGTACAAGACAATCACTTTAGCAAGATCCCTTCCCCAGTCTGGATGTGACTGCTCACACACCATGGTTGCACAAGGATGTGGGTAGCACCAAGGAAGGTGCTATCTTTTGGTAACTTTTGATTATCTCAGTCTCCTTGCATTTCACTAAAAGTTTTAGTGACTTTATATAATAGAGTCTCTCTTGTGAGCTGCTTATTCTGAAAGTATCTGTAACAAAACTGACAGCAGGTTATTACAGTTGTCAGCCCTTACTGTTAAGCTCTGGACCATTATAAAACAAAACATTGATAAAAAGCATACAAACTAAAAGGCTTTATCACACACATCTCAAAGCTGAAAGACATCACGACTTTTTACCATAATTCTGGAATTATAATTCAGCATTCAAAATAGGAAGTCACAGATCAAAATAAAATGCTAAACTACTTAATATCTAAACTGCTTCAGCCTAGGATGGACACTGTGAAGCAGAATGGTGAATCTCTCTTTAAAAGAAGTCACTTATTTTTGGTTGTAAACCCTTTATTATCAGAATAAAGAACAATGTACATATAGCTGTTGGAAAAGGAGAACAGAAGACAATGCTGACAGCCACACGGACTATTTATTTAGCATGTTTTCTCATTTATTAATGCTGGCCATTCTATTTTCTCACCTACCAAAAAGCAAGCTGTCAACGCTGGCTCATTAGCTATGCAGGTTCTCTGTATTTAGATTAACAAAACCAGGACTTCTAATTTTAGTCATGATATTTGCTCATACCACAAAATACAAACAAAAAAACAAATTCTTTTGTGACAGTGGAATTATATTGAAGACCAATTTGCAGTATTATTGCTGTAGTCAGACCAATAGGCAGACATAATGGCTCCCAGAAAGTCTCTCATTATTTAATTACAAGGTTGTCTTTGCCAAGACAACCCTACTATGTTGAAACCACCTATTCAATATCTGACTGTTCTAAACAACTCAAATTTTTCAAGTCTTTACATTTCTAACAGCTTGAAGAGAAGCCACTGCCTGATGATCATTCTGTTAGAAGCAGTTAGAAAACATGCAATACCTTGGCAAAGGTGTAAATTCACTGACGATACCTTCTGTTCCCAGGGTTATGCCCTGAACAATGAAAGTGCTACCCATTCCTTTCCAAAGAGCTCGTGGACCCTGTGTTTTGAAATATACAGTTATATTCATGCAATGTAATACTCAAAATCTTTTCGCTATCTTATTCATTTTTATAAAATTTCAGCAAATCCAAGCTGCACAAGGGTACAATTCTACCATTAAACTTCAGTATCACCAAGTCCAGGGGATAACTGATTTTCAACTCTGGAAAAAAAACTTGTGTTAATAGGTAACTTCAATTGCCAACAATCTTGAAGGTATCCATCTCACTCTGTGCCATAAATTTAATGCTCTTTCTAACGGACAAAATGAGCTCAAGATGTCGAAGTGTTTCCATAAGGGATCCAGAAAGTCTTTTTGCACTGTCCTCTGATCTTAGTATCAGGACTTCCATTGTCTCCCTCTCCCACCCCCTCAAGACTCAAGACTGGAAATTCATACAATACTTCAGAAGTACTATTCATTGTATGAATACTTCACACAATGTCTTCAGAAGCAATCATTTAACACTGGATAATCTCTTCATCCATGTAAAGATATTATTTTTGAGAATCCTAATTGAAAAAAATTAGGTTGGGGGACCTTTTATTTACTAACATCTACAAACCTTCCCCACTAGGTAATATACTTCATAAGAAAAATTTAAAATTACCTTTTTGAAACACTTCTGCAGCCATAAATATAACACTCCCCTACAACAGCCACATGTTTAACCACCAGTTCCATAAAGAGTTAAAGATGTCAGTATACAAACATGCTATAGTAACCTTCACTGCTCAGATACAGCCTGACACCAAACACTGACCTGTGTTTTATTGATGCTGTACATAATATTAACAATAGTAAACGGAGTGAGATGATAATTCCGAGCATGATAATTAACCTGTTGAAAATATAAATGACATCAGTTTTAAACACACTTACAGAAGTTACAACTCCGAAGAAAAAAGCACTTCCAAAAATGAGGACTTAGTTTCTGTAAAGGCCAGCTAAAGTGACCAACATATGAATAAATTCTCAATGAAATTTAGGGAAACAGGCAGAGCTTTTAAGTGTTTGTATGCTGAAAACATAAACAACAAAGAAAGCATAAAATAGAAAATATTTGAAATGAAACACCCTGCTAGTTAATGGGATCTGAAAGTTGTTTCAGAGGTGGTAAAGAACTTATTTGCTGTAATTTGTTTTCCATTGTCCAAACAAAAAAGAACAAGAATGCTCAAGTTAAATTTCAGAATGGAAAACGTACACTACAAATAGAAATATGACCATGTTGCAGCACCTCCTTAAGAACTGTAAAGCTTCCTTATACTCTACAGAATATGATGACAAAAATATCACAGTACACAGAAAATCTGACTGGATGAGGTAATATAAAAGATATACCTGACATTGACGACGTAGAACAATGCAAGGATGTGCCAACACATTTTCTGTAAATAAGCTTTAAAAGAAAAGTGTATTTAAATTATTGGAAGGAATTGTAAATTTATTAGGAAATCCTTGTTATTGTTCTCTAACAACATCAGATCAGTATTTGAAAAAGCTATATATATGCCTTGTGAATGAATGAGGCACTTTGGAGGGCTACCTCATAGCATTCCAATACTACAAAGGAACAAGTATAAAAATACACGATACATATATGGCCATTTTTCTAGTGAATATATGCGTACATGTATGTACTTCTCATAGGCAAAACAATGCACAAAAGTTCTTAAACCTTCCCTCTGCAAAATATGAGGGAACAAGACAAGGCAGAGGTAGGATACTGGGAAGATTAATTTCCAGTTTTATGTTAATTCTGCACACCACAGGATTAATGAAGACCTTCCTTAGCAAAGCTAGAGTATTGGTACTAACAGCTAGTTTTGAATTTCAGTTACGCATTTTTCGTCAGAAAATGCTACTGCCCAAAATCAACATTCCCCCTAGCCTCTGAAACAGTATTCAACCAATCAAGCTTCCACAGGAAAAAGTGTCTCAGTTCTAAAATACGATTTCTTGTCACAGCCACATAGAAAAAACTTTTCATTTCATCTCAAAGTATCTGAGTGACATTTATCTGCATGTGGTTCAAGTCTGGGATAAGGTTTAGAAAAGCAAAACCTCCAGACTTTGCCTGAGTATTCCAGGTAACAGCTCTGACCATCAACTTACTGGATCATCTTGGGCAAGTCTTTTATGGGGGGATAATATTCTGTATAAACAAGTATTAATTGGCCCAGAAAAGTACTAAGCTTGCAGTGTCATAAACTATCGAGCTAATTAGTAGTTTGCTACTACCAAGAGATGTAAAGCTTACCTCATACTCCAGTTGCTATCTATTTAGCCCTTCTGGTAGCCAACTCAACTATCCTAGCAAAAACTAACCTTCTCTTCTGGGTGTTTTCTACAAGATTTCTGACTTAAACCACATCGCAGAAGGTCTGACAAGCACCTGATGTAGTGCAAATGGGAAAGTAGAAGCTGGGAGACTTGATCTCAGCAAAGATACAATGTTGATCAGCTCTCTTCCCCAAAAACCACATGACCACTTTATAGTCCTTGTAGCCATGGTACCCAGGATGTGGAAAACTTCATCATGCTTGATTAATTTAAAGTACATGCTTCCAAAGGACAAGTGAGCCATGCTAACACCTCTGTGTTCTTGAAAGAGATCTGCATGTTCCTACCCTATGGCTCAACTCTTGCTGTTCTCACCTGAGCTCATTAGCTTGATAGGGTTGGAAAGAAATCAAACAACTCTTAACATGTCTGGCCTAGTTTCTAACCCCTTCAATTCTAACAAAGAAGTTGATCAATGTGCAAGCTGAACCACTGCAAGGGAAGCAGTAGGAGATGGGAGACAGGCAGTTTCATGAGATGGGATGATCTAATTTAAGCAACTCATTACTTGCCAGATATGGTCATTCCTATTTTATCCCTTCCCTCTCTGGTCCTCTGCTGGCACTACTTCTAGATGACTAGCTGGCTCTTGCAGAGAATCGGCTCCCAGGTAACTCAACCTGCCTCATCAAAAGGGCAAAAAATCATCCAGCTCTTTCCCGGTGTTTGCCTTTTGTTTAACTGAGTCAAATTGGTTAACAGAAGTTCTGATAGGCATCAAGGGTGAAAACAATGGGGTAAGGAGTATGATAGGCTAGAGGCCAAACAAAAGGTCTTTCACTTTGAGCAGAAGTACACCATAAGAACCTCAACTGTCCAGAAAACTTAAGCCATAGTTTCCCATGCTTGGCTAACTGGGCAGCTGACACAAGAACTCTGATATTCTAAAGAGAGAAGCACCTTTCTCTCAGAAGTCTCACATGCAGATAAAGCAAGTCTCACATTCAGCAAGGAATAAACCTTTTTTCAATCCTTACTTTTTCGAGACAAGAAGACCACCTCCCATCCTTTCACAAGTTGCATCAGTATGATGACCAAGAAAAAAATCTAATCAGCTGAGTGTGATTGAGCAGGAATCCTACAAAAATCCTGAGTTTATTACAATACTTAGACTTGACAATTTAAGCTCTGAAAACACTACTAAACACATTAAAATCCACTGATAATATTCAAAATATTATCAGTAATTAGTTTCACCATAATAACGAATAAAATGGTGTTAGACTACTTGGCCAAATCAATATTACTAATCCAAGATACATTAATATTATAATTAAAGAAATTACCACATTCTTAGGAAACAGTCACACTACCTAAATAAATTAATAAAATGTGGCAAACGTGAAAACAGTTTTCTTGTACTATTTTCAGAGTGCTGTGACAAATGGTTTCTCACATTCACTGCTCCTGGAGTAATTTTGAAAAACACTTCAGTTACTGAAAAAAAGAAACCTAAATGGATTTTAGGTAGTAGGTTTCAACAGGCATTTCAGCTGCATAGTAGCATAAAAATAAAAAAATGTATGTAGGGATCATAAGACAACTACAGCCTTACTACATCATAATCACTTAAAATTAATACACAACTCTTACCTTGCAAGGCCAATACCAAAGCCTGCAAATCTGTTCAACTGCTCTGAAAGAAATGAAAATAGATTATACAGCATTGGTAATCACAAAGGGGGGGGAAATGCCATGCAGGCCATTTGGAAAAAACAAAAAACCACCACCACCACCAATTGACACTGTACTTGCTTCAGAAAGTTACAAGTAGTAAGCCAGAACACTTTTTTCTAATCTTCTCTTGCTGAGTTGCCATAAACTATTCACCCAGGAAAATTTGCACTTTGGACTGCATTTGAATTTGCACACACTTTTATAAATAAGATTTTTCCTGTCTTATTACAGGTACAGGAAAAAAGGAGACAAGGTGAACAATTACTGTAAAACACAGAATCTTTTAATATCTAAAAAAGCTAACACAAACCAGCCACTGAAAAAATTAGCATGCATGACAAGCTTACTACTCTGAAGCATAAATTTAGATATCTAAGGTGAAATCACTTTAAAAGCCAAAGACAGTAAGAAGAGAAAAACTTAGGGAAAGGTAACACAAAATGCCATCAATGACATAACGACAGACACCCATACCACACAATTTTCCATCAGTTGTCTACCTCCAAACCTTTGCAAAAAACTAGTTACTAGAAAAACATTATAACTGCAAGTAGAATAATGGGTTCAATTCCCTGTTGTTTGTTACCAGATATTTACACCTTGCGAATTATCTGATGAGGTTTTTAAGTACAGTATCAGAACTGTAAATGCAACTGAACATATTCAGCCCAGCAAACTACTGTGTGAAAGCAGACTGTAAGTATGGGTAGCCCCAGTAACTTCTGTGGAGGTCCACACAGACATGGCAGCTTTCCTACGAGGAACAATAAAACTCTCCACTTGCAGAAGCTGGACTCAATGATACAGCAACTCCTTATCAGTCCTCTAAAATGCAGAATCAACATAACCTCCATGAGTTGATAGGACACAAAAAGGTACAGAGTACCTAAGAATAGTTGTGTGTTAGGCTGTGCATTCATCAGTGAAAGCTCAATTAAGGGTTGCACATAGACTCAATGAAAGACCAAAAAAACCCACAGCACTGCAGGTTAAAAAAAAGAAAAGATTCACCCATTAATACAATTCAATTTTAATTAAATTAGTCTTTCATAAAACTCTGATGCCCAACTGCATGTAAACTTCTCCAGAACATCTTTCTAATTAGAGCAGTCTATGCTCAGTAGCCTAGGTTTAGTAAGTTTCTTCTCATTCATCTTAATTTCACAAAGACATAAAATGATATCGTACTTCTGAGGGTTCCTGCTGCTTCCCAGCAGTAACTGGAAGAGACTCAAATGTGGTTTCTTAAACTCTACTAGCTTCACAACTCCTTCACTATCAGGCGCAAAGGCAGTTTTCACACACGCAGTTCATGCCATAACCCTCGTATTTTTTTTTTTTTCAATGTAACAATAAAACGGCCAGGAGACAGTCTACAACATCAACACTGACTAAGTAACAAAATATACTGTAAGACCCAAAGGTACTTCCTGCCCTTACAGAAGATGGAGTATTTCTGCTGGATATCATTTACATGGGCAATAGGGAGCTGACCATGCGCTGCTTGCTCAGCCAGAAGCCGCAGGCTGCAAACCGGCGCTCTCAACCATGTTTGCACGTAACTGCGCCGTGCTACAGGCACCGGGGCGCGGCAGGTGACGGCGCAGCGGGCTCTGCTTCTTCTAAGGGGCTCTCCTTTTCCTGGCGCTCCAGCCACGACGCGCCTCCGGGCTTCGCGCGGGCGGGGAGAGGTCAGCGCCAGCGCACCCGCGCGGCGTACCAAGGAGCGCGGCCAGGCCGCGGCCAGGCCCAGGCCGCAGCCTGCTCGCCCCTGCCCGCCTCGGCGAGTCGCCCGCT
>VXAL01014202.1:0-43843 GCA_013399475.1 Chauna torquata | reverse complement strand
CCCCCGGCACCGCCTGCCCCCCGGGCGCGTGGCCAGCCTCGCTGTCTGCGTTATCGCAGAATCACAGGACGGCTGGGGCGGGAAGGGAACCCGTGGATGATCTGGTTGCAGCCCCCTCCCGCCGCCTTCGTTATCTCCCTCGGCCAGGAGAGCCGCTCGTTTATCACCGCGGCCGTGCCGGGGCCCTCGCGTGAAGCCTCCCTCCTGCTTGAAAAGCAGCCTTTCTAAAGGAGTGTTAATTACCAGTGCGCTCGGGATCAGGGCTGTCACTCTCCTTTCAGATAAAGTGTACTCCGGGTAAAAGCCGCGCTTGGCTTCACAGCTAGCAATTCTTTGAAATAAATGATAATTTTCTATCCAGTAGTTTGCAATTTAAAGAAAATGCAGCCTTGCAAGCTGTCACGCTCCCATCAGGGCTGTGCTGCTACCTGGCATTTTTCTTAAAACCCAGCTTCTGGAAGCAGGTAATTGCAGGAGGAATTCGCCTTCCCTCGCCCTGCCCCAAGGCGAGCCCCAGCGCTCCGCTGTAGCGAGCAGCCTGCGGCCGCGCGCGCGCGCTCACAAAAAACCTCAGTTCGAGTTTCTTAAATCTCCTGCTTTGGAGGTTTGAACCCAAGGAACTCACGCTAACAAATCTATGGCTTTCGGCCACAGCACGCGACTGTGACCGTATATGAACGTACTCGATGACCACAGTTTGTAGCTGAACTTTTTTCTACCCAACACTATTTCCACCTCACACCGCAAGGTTAAGAACGTGCTTCGAAGCGGCACTGCAGCAAGCCGTGGGTTCCTTCGTCACGCAGCACATCGATGCTCTAGCATTTCAGACAACAGCGTACAGAAAACAGAGCTGGATTTTGATCAAGCAAACCAAGCAGGGTCTGAACGGCCCTGTGATGTCCAGACTTGCTTGGCAACAAAAGGGCGAACACCTTCATTTGGGCACGGTGTGAGAGCACGTGACAGGTCCACAGCAAAGTCTGGGGTCAGGGATGCCACGGCCTCACCCAGATTTCAGACCAGACTGGCATTTTGCCAACCCAAACACACACCGAAGTCCACTCGCAGATCGATGCCAACCCTCCTGCTGCGCTCTGCGTTTTCAGGCAGCGCGGCGCAGCCTGCGCAGCGCCGGCCCGGCCAGTGCCGCGCTCACGCGATTCAACGGCTCCGCCGAACGCCCCAGCGGGGCTGAGCCCTGCCTCCGGGGCTCCTAACGCACTGCGTGGGGACCCGGGACGGGGCAGAGAGCCCAGGAACTCGGGGTCCCGGACAGCCTGCTCTGGGTGGCCCTGCCTGAGCAGCGGGGCTGGAGCAGATGAGCTCCGGAGGTCCCTGCCAACCTCAGTCTGGGATTCTGGGGTTCTGTGAACTCTGGGTTAGATGCAGCAGCAAAAAGGAGCGAGAGCAATGCCTGGCGGCAGATGGGCATCGCACAGGCAAACGCGAAGCAGCACGCGTGCAGAAAAAGGCAGCCCTGAGCTGCGGCGTGCGGCTCACCGGGAGCCGGTGGCACCGCAGATAAGCGGTTCTGTAAGAGCGGCGACTGGCCCAGCAGCAGGGAAGCCAAAACACAAAGCGAAGGCAAACGGGCAGCAACTGCTCCCTCTCCCCACTGATTTGAAGCTGGAGGTATCAGCTGAAGTCAGCAGCTGGCAGATTCAATACAAACAAAAGGCCATGGCTCCCCAGGCACCCTGTAATTGAGATGCAGAACTCCGCGGCAGGATCCCAGGGGTCGCGGGACAAAGTCACGCAAGAAAAACAAATCTACTGAGGAGCATTACAAGGGCATCGCCGCTACCTCGGGACGGCCCTGACCGCAGCACGGCTGCCGGGAGGTCGTTCCAGCAGCACGGCGCTTGCCTGGCTCCTCTCCCCCTGCGCTGCGCTCACGGCCTCGTCAGGAAGGGAGCTGGCAGGCAGGAGCTTTGTTCGGCACCTTGCCACCCTTTCTCCGTCCCCGCACAACTTCTGTTTGCGGTTGAATCCCGACTCGGACCCTTCCCGCGGCATCTCGCCAACTATCACCGCTCCTTGCCCAAACCGACGTTCAAACCCTCGCTCTGCCATCAGCACGCGAGCTGCCAGCCCCCGCGGTTAAGGGAGCGGTGCTTCCGACACCTCGCGGCGCGCTGCCTCCGTGGGGGACGCAGCCCACACGGAACGGGTCAGGGACGGGCTCGGGGCAGGTCCGGCATCACGCAGGGACCACGCTGCGCGGGAGGCGCTGAGCGGAGCCGTCCGCTCCTGGCGACACCAGCTGTCCGGGGGAAGGAAGCAGCTGTTCCTTAGCTCGCGCTAAATCAGCTGCTAGGCTAAAGAGCTATTTCGAATCCTGGCTCCGGCACGATCAATCTTCGGTCTCCAGCAGGTACCACCTTTGGGGGGATGCCTCATTTGGGAAACTGTGAAATGTCTGTAAATGGCTCCTGCTTTAGAGTCTGGAAATAGCTGAGAGAGACGCGATATTAATGACCGCCCCGACCAACAGAGATCATCTGCATTCTGCTGACTAAACAAGGACGCAAACCAAACACATCTATCAAAAACCTATCAGCGCCGCTTTTGCCTTCTTTTTATCATCACAGTGAGCTTCCAGGAGAATGCAGCATTTCACCCCCGCAGCCAGCCAGCTGCAAGCGAGACAGAGCACAGCAGACGTGGGTGTCGCAAGCAGCAGGGGCAGCGACAGCACCCTCAGGCATCGCCGGTTTTCCCAAACCCAAGCTACCCTGAACACCGCTGCAGCGAGGAGCGGTGCCACCAGTACGCTAGCAAGGACTGGTTTTCAGGTTGTGTAAGGTAACGCACCCGTGACACTGCAAGAAGGGTGGGCTCTGTGGTGCGGTCGGTTCCCAGCCTGGCGCACCGCGAGGTCCTGGCTTCGCGGCTGAAACCAGTGCCCTGGTACCAGCTGCCCAATGAGCCAGGCACAAAGACAGATTTTTGCTGCTTTTCAGCAGCTCAAAGAGAGAGCAAGAAGACCCAAGGTTAGAAGGCAGCCTGACGTGCCCCAAAAAGCGATTTCCCTGTCTTTGATCCTTACTTCCTCACCCCGTTTCTCACTCCGCTGTTACCCACAGCATCTGTTGCATCTGCAGCAAACTACGATTCCTGGACCACAGCCTCCGATCGCCTCGCTTACAAAGCACGTAGTTTCCGCTTCTCCCACGCGCGAGGTGACACTGCTGCTGGAGAGCCACCCGTCACCTCCTGGGGACCCTCCTCTCCCTCGCGCCAAGGCAAGCCTCCCAGCAGGCCGGGGATCGGCGCGGGTTGCTTCGCTCGGTGCATCCATGCAGAGGGCAGGAGGGTTCCTTCCCGCCGGGTGCCTGACATCGAACCGCCCGCTGTCGCCGTCATGAGCACGTCCTGCGTTAGGATGGAAGAGCAAAAATAACCACAGGAAGCTGAATGTCGAGGACTGCGAGCAAGGCAGCGGCGAGAAGCTCGGTCCCGAATTTGCGCAGTTCCCAGCCAGACGGCGCAGACGGGGCCGTGGCGGTGGGCCGACGGCAAACCTCCGCGTGTCCGGGTCAGCGAGGTCCGGCAGCTCTTCTCGGGGAGGACAGGAAAACTTGCTGAGCTCCTAAGCTAGGCACGTTTTGCTTTCCTTTCAAGGGGGAGGACGAGCTTAGTGTGGTCTAAGTGTGCTTCAGAGCCCCGTGGCTACTCTCTGCAGCCACAAAAGGCTCACACGCTTTGTAGGTTTTTTTTTAAAAACTGAGGCATTCCGTGGTCCCAAAAAAGCGTCTGCTCCCAGTTTGTCAGCGTCCACTTTTTCACTGTGCATAAAGACAATGATTTCAAGAGTTTCACCTACCTCGGCTCTAGCACAGAAAGGGGCATTTACGTTTGCTAGAACAATGAGACGGGCATTTCTGTATCATATTGACAAGAAAAAAGACCTCTTGTTTCCTTAAGGCTCAAAAGCCACCACCTTATTGCTGTACCTGAATATTAAGTAAAAAAACTAGTACCATGTAGCACCATGTTTTGTTATTTCGTTGCCAGCTTGAGAAATAAAAATTTATACATAAGCTTTTAAAGCGTCTAGATAATTTCGGGGAGAGTTTAGATAATGGCAACATCCTCTGATTACAGAGGCAAAACCCCCTCTGCCCTCATTGCAGCCCAATCACAGGGAGGAGTCGGAGGTCAGGAGCAGCAGGGAAAGGACAAACGGCGCCGGTGGGCGACCCCGGCACTCACCAGCAGCCCCAGGGCCAGCCCCTGCCGACGGGCATCGCGCCAACAGACTGGCCAGCGAGCCAAGCAGCCGGGCGGCCAAAGGCGCGGTTCGGGGAACGAGGGTTGTTTGGGCTCGGACCGGAGATCAAAGGGGATGTGTCGGAAACGTTTCACATTTCTTGTGAAATCAGGAATAACACGGGAAAATGACGCGCTCACTCTTTCAGAACCTGAACTAAGAGGCACCTAAGTTTAAAAGAAGAGTACGTTTACTGCACAAGACAGTTTAACTGCAGAACTCTTAGCCCTGAAAAGTTTGCGTCCACAAACAGAACAACTGATGTAAGACGGGAACACCAGGAACTGCAGCTCGCAGGCGCAGTCCCCGCACAGCAGACCGGACTGCCAGAGCTCAACGCCCGAGGCAGGAGTTCTCCTCGCCCTGCTGCCGACGCTCTTCCCCTACCCCTCTGTTGTTGTCAAAGCTTCAGCAACTAAGTATCGGGCCAGTAAATGTATTTGGCTCTTAACTACTTCAGGTTTTGAATTCCTTAATGCTGTAGAAATCAACAGAACGCTCGGAGAACTGTTGGCTTCAAACCTGTCAGTCCTACGACCAACGCAGGCAAGCAGGCGCAGGTCTTCCTGGAGAACCCCAAGAGAAAGCTCATGTGACTTGCTGCAGAACGAGAGTTTTGGTCGCTGTCGAGCGAGGATTTCATCTCAATTTTCAAGCAAAACATCTTGAAAGAACTCTGTGACATGCCGCAAACTATTCAGGAGAACCTCTGTCCCAGGGAGAGCTCGGGAGAAGAACCGGTCCGACGTGGGACGCGTCTTCCAGAACCGGCCACAACGCGGAGCGGAGCGGTCCCAGCAGGGAAGGGCTGGTCTCGTCCACAAAGCGCGGCAGAGCCGTTAGCTCAGCCGAACACCACGGTTCTCCAGAGCTGCAGAAATCAGTGGGTTTTTCAGAAAGGTGACAGAAGGATGCTCTGAAGCATGAACGGTGGTGTCCCAGCCACAGCGACTTGCTCACCAAGCCTGGGGCCTCGCAGAGGTAGGTGGACCGATCCTGTATTAACTCGCCTTTTAAAATAAAATTTAACTGCGACGCTGTTCAGGTAGCACCAGCTCATACAACTAAGGGAAGCACCCACTCTTCTGGGTCAGTAAAGATGAGATGTCTGAACTCACAGTTCGGTTAAAAAGCTTGGGTCTTGGATCTCATCACGTCACCTTTGAAGAGCCAACAGCTCTCGGACCGAGCGAGCTACGAGTGGTGCTGCTCTTACACCACTGAAGCTTTTTTAAAGAGCTCTTCCAGAGAAACCGGTTCACAGCGACCTCACCTGCAAGGAGCAGGGAGATTCTCTTCCATCTCACACGCAGGGGTTACGCCGTGCTGGTGAGCAAAGCACCCGAGGTCTCCGCGGTGACCAAGCACTGGACGACCACGGGCCTCCAGCCAGGCACCACGCAGACGAGGAGCGGCTCAGGGACCAGGAAAGCCGACCGAGGCTCTGCGGGCCCGGCCACGTTCCTCCAGTGCAGGCTCTGACGCCCTGGCCTGGCCTCTCGACCCTTCCGCGATGTTCTTTAAACCGCACTGTTCCTCCCCGTCCCAGCGGAGCAGCAGAACCCGTTTCATTCAATGCGCCGTTCTGATCCACTTCAGACAAGCACGGACACAGGAGACCGAACGCAGTTTTTAACTGTTCTCTGCCTGCCTTCTGAAAAAGCAGAGAGAAGCCCAGACCGGTGTACTGCTGCTTAAGCGAAGGACGCTGAACGGCAGGGACCTCCTCCTCCCGGCCCCCGCCAGCCTCCGGGTACAGCCCGGGGCACCGCGAGCGAGTCTGCGGTGCTGACCAGGCACCGGAGCGCGCGTGGTGAAAAGGCGAAAGTCCTGCTGCGGGCGGCGCGCAAGAGCCTGAGAGAAAGCGGCTTGCGCTACGAAGCGGGGTTAAGAGATGCCAGTTGGGCTGAGTTATTTTAACATCGCTATCTCAGACTGGGGTGGTAATTAATTTCAGATTTAGATCACTGCGCTGAAAAACGAGTACTCCACAGGTCTTTAACCTATGGTTTGGAATGACCAATAAAATTGACTTCAGATGATCTCAAGCAGTGACTAAGCTCATAAAAAGCAGCAGCGCAGATAAAACACACAGATCCCACATTGTACTCGGCATTATAAGCCATCAAAGCAATTTTAAGATCAAGCTGATGGTTGACTCGGAGCCAGCGCAGGTCCCCCAGGACCAGGCTGACATGCGGAGGCCACGGCACGGAGTCCGCGTGTTGGCCCCAGTCTCTGCAACAGCTGGAGCCCGCGCAACCTTTGCACAGGAAGGCCATAAACCAACACATTACAATCGTCCAATTTAGAGGCCATAAAAGCATAGACCACAGTCTCGGCATAAGGCTGGAAGAGCCAGAGTTCAGCCAGCAGAACTCGAGCAGTTAGGACAAAAATGAAGAACAGCACACTTGCAGCTAGGGACAGATGAAAGCCACTGCAGACCGCAGGAACCGGGCGCTTGCTCCAGCGGCACCGCAGCGTTGCCTGCGACAAAGGTGAGGAGTGGCCAGGTCCCCACAGGCAGGTCTCCTTTTCCTTTTTGGGTCTTGGGAAAAATTTCATTAAGCACGTGTAGTCTTCTTTCCATAAAATTAGACTTAGAGTTCCAGGAGCCTCATTTCCCTTCCTCTGCAAAAGCCCTGGCTGGCCACCTCCTTTTTGAAGTGGCAGATGCTCTAGCGGACGCTGGCGACAGCGCACCTGCAGAGAGGCTTTAATTTTGCTACTACTGAAAGCAGAAAGAGCAGCAGATCGGGTGGCCCATCCCCACCACCTCCACCTCTTTGCTCGAAGCAGGGCTGGGGAACATTTTGGTAACAGATGGTCCTTCCTTCATGCGCAGCCCAGGAAAGGGGGCTCTGGTGAGGCTGGAGCCAGAGGCAATTGTTTCCTTAGATTACCGTAGGACACGAGGAAACAGGGCGATGGAAAACTGATTAACAGAGTGCAGCTGCTAGAGAAGACCGCTTCAAGCAGAGGCGTTCTCCAGTGCCAGCTCCTGAACTCTTGCAATCCCACCCTTCAGCACGGGGAGCCTCTGCTGCACAAAAGGTCCCCGAACCGAGACGCTGCTACGCTTCCAGATTTACTGCAGCTCTTCCAGAAGCCCGTGCCTTGACAGTGACGTCTCATTTCCAAATGTGAATCAGGAGTGTATCATTACTCAACTCCGTTCACTGCATTCCCACGTATTTTTAAAAGGAAACTCAGCAACAAAGTAAAATCATAAATTGTTATTTCCAGACGGGTCCCAGTGAACTGAGAAGCAGAGCCCCCACAGAACCGCGCGATACAGACGCTCAGTAACAGCGCTGTAATCAATCCTGAACCACTTCTTTCAGTAGGAAGCAGCGAGTCAGCACCAGGCAGAGCGGCACAGGGGAGGCAGACCCCTGACCAGGAACACGCAGATGCTGTCCAGCTGCCCGACCCAGCACAGCGCGGAGAGAAAGGCTCAGTCCCCGAGGACGAGACGCTCCTTCATCCCGCCTGACTCCAGCGGAGAGACCTGGTCCACAGGAGACCGCCGGTGCCTCCAGAGCGCTTTTGATAAGGAGGTCCGGCCACCCCAGCTGCTGACAGCAAAAGCCCAGCGGTGTTGGGCAAAGCCTTGGCTTTGCACAAAAGCAGCAGAGAAAGCACCTGATCTGCTCGGAGCCGCAGAAGGGAGCCCTGCGAGGCGACCACGCCAGCCAGAGGTGCAGAAGGCTGGCGGCCCAGCACGCTTTGCTAGTTTGGCAGGTCTTGGGCAGGATGGTGGCGGGCGGCCTCTGCCAGCTGCGTCGTCCTGCCACCAGAGCCCGGGCCTTCCTCCTCAGCTCCCCTCCCTCCCCAGCGCCCTGGGCAGAAGCAGGGTGCGTAAGAAAAGTGCTTCTTGGAAACTGGAGAAGAAATCACAGTAGTGGAAAAAGCCTTGGGTTTGGTGTACGCTACCGACTCCACATCTAGTGTGCCCTGGAGAACCGCGACTGCAGGCATGCCGTGACTGCATCCCTCGGAACCGCGGCGAGCAAAGCCACGGGCCGCACGCTGCGGCATCCCGGGGCTCACGTGGCAGGCGGACGCTGGACTGCGGCGCGGGCACGGCCACTGCCTCTGAGCTCAGCACGTCTCCAGGCACGGCGAGGGGCCTCCGTCCCACGGCACATCCTTCGGAGCAGGCTCACTGCCTGCACGTCACCAGGTTTCTGCACGTTCCCTTGCACTGCTCTTTCCTAGCAATGATGCTGCTAAGAAAACCACACGTGAGAAGTAGAACGCCACTTCCCATCGCTGCCGGAATGGCGCGGCTTGGGGACAAAGCCAGTGGGTCTCCATGAAGCACCTCGGACCACGACTGGGTGCTATTGAGAGGTAAGTTCTGTAAACGGACTCATGTACAGAAAACAAAAAAGTGTAAAACTTGGTTCAAGTGCGAAGGGCAGAGCAGCCCGCAGCAGGCTCCGAGGAGCTCCAGACACCCCAGCTCCCCTCGGCCCCGCCGCAGCACAGCACGCAAGGTATTACGGACTCATAAAGCATGGTGTAAAACACAGAAAATAGCCGGCCAGCAACTTCACAAAAGATCTTCTTACAAGTTTTACGTCTTTGCTGTACGGACTGGGCCTCACTTTTTCCACACCAGTTAAAACAGAGACGCAGAACAACACAGTTTCGCTCTCAGAGCTGTTGAGGAAAGGTGAAGAGAGAAACAGGGCTGCAAAGCTCTACCCAGCGCTCAGCCTACAACTAAAAGCCACGCAGTTACTCATCTCCCAAACGATTTTAAGCGGCTTTTAACCAGAGCAGCTCAGTCCCCGAAGGTGGGAGGGCTTCCATTAATGAGGCACGGTGACTAAACTTGGATATCACCTCGTTGGCTTCGTTATGTCCTAGCTCAGCTCTTCTCTCACCTCACACTGATGGATTCAATCTTTTCAACAAATGTTCTAATGCAAACTCTATCCCCTTAGGTCAGCGTCAAACGATAATATATATGTTGCTTTTGGAACCCTGAAACCATAAAGAAAGTTACACGGGTCAAAATTATTTGGTATGATTTACGGGGGGGTTGCATACGGTAAACTAATTCTGGTGAAGAGGAATTATACTGCGAAAGGCCAAGTTCTTGTGTCTGTTTAGATTTATTTTTACCAAGAGAAATTTTAACTTTTAAATTCTGTTAGCGACTGGGGCCTTGTAAAAGCGGCGGGGCCTTGTAAACAGAGCCCGGTCAGGAGGAAGTGCTCTCAGCGTCCCACGGCAGAGCTCCGTGCGCCGAGCCAACGCGAACACAATCCCTGAAGGAGACGTGGAGAAAACCGATAAAAACAGGTGCAGACACCACGGCTAGCTCACTGCTTTCAACAATCTGTTTAAGATTAAACTTACGGATACGCTCCAGCTCCCCCGGGACTCGAGCAGAGCCGATGAATCACCAGGAAGCGGCAGCCTCCCCGCCTCATCTTCCTGCCCGCGCTCGGTGCGAGGGCAGCGGCACAGGGTGGCAGCGAGCGTGGCCGCGGCCGGCAGAGACGGGCGCCGCAGCCGGCAGGTCTGCCCCTTCCTCCCGACAGCGCAGCTTGTCAGAACAAGCAGTTCAAGATCCAGAGACAGCGTCTCGGTTCGGACCGCTGGCTTGGCCTCTCCGCCCTCCCTACGCAGTCCGCGGTCAGGCTCGCTCTGCCCTGCTTGCAACGCGGGCAGTTACCGCGGCCCTCTCTCAGGGTAACGCCACGGCAGCGCAGGAACCCGTTCTGTACCGTTTATCCCTGGACTAGACGCATACCAAAAAAAGACGTCCAAGCGTCTGTCCGAGCTGGGTAGAGCGCTGCAGCCAGCATGCCTCCGCACCTGCAGCGCTCCCGGCAGAGCCACAGGCGGGTCACAAGCGCTGAGGAGGTAGAGCACGACACTAGAGCTCGAGCGGAGAAGGAACACTGCATTCCCGCGTATGTTGCTTAGTACCTGACAGCTGGCGGGGCACCGCGAGAGCCAGCTTTAATTGCAATTGTCAGTTTAAAATCTACACAGTTCTAAGTTTAAAAGCCCAGAAGGAAACATTTGGCTTACACGAGTCACAGCTTCAGAAGCTAAGAAAGCAGAACGGAAGCCAAAAGCAACTGCAGAAATTCTAGGTCAGTAACCTGCTCAAATTTGAGTTTAATTAATAACTGCTCCTCGCTTGAGGACGCCTCGGGAAGGCAACCGCCTCCCAGCTGGAAGGACGGAGCTCAAGCGGACGCCTTCCCCATGCCGCTGGAGCCGGGGCTCCGGTCCTGTCTCCCGTACTGGCCTCCCGTGACTCTCCAAGCCTTGAAATACTGAAAGCTACAAGCAGTCAGAAATAGGAAAGATACCAAGAGTAACACCTTCCACCCAGAAATTCTCCTGTGAGAAAAAGCATACTAGCTGTTGGTGAACGAAGCATGGAAGTTATGCAGGAAGGTAAGAAGCTGCTGAAGGTGCTGCAGAGAGTAAAACCCAACACTTCCCAACGCAGCTCCCAAACAGGAGCACAAATGAGTTAGGGAAGACGTTAGGTGGCCAGCGCTGAGGCTGGGCACGTCCTCATGCCGACGCTGGAGTGGAGAGGAAGAGCCGTCCAGCAGAGCGCAGCCAGGAGCAGCGCCCGTGAGGCCCCAGCTCTGAAGAGGCTCACGGGGCTCGCCGGTCACATTTGGCCTTGGCTTCTGGAAAAATCCAGCGTTCGAAGTGCAGGCTCTCAGCCTCCGCAGTCCCCGCAGCGTTCACGCGGTGCCACGCCGCAGCAATGCCTGGCTGCACGGTGATGTTTTTTGAAGAATCACTTCTAGACCACGCCTGCATGAGGTACCACGATTTAGAGAACAGGAAAATGAAAAGGATGTTTTAGGATAAGCTGTTTGATGTAGACCTCACTGTGGCTTACTCCATCCACACAGAAATGCCTGAAGCGGTTGTCTTCCTATGCTCCAATAAATTTCACTTCATAATATACAGTAAAAAGGCATCAGCAAAAAAAGCCATTTTCAGACAGTTAACTATGTGAAAAAGCAGTGGAGAACAGCAGAGGAGCCCGGCTCTACGCGCAGCGACGCGCCTGCAGCCCTGACTGCAGACACCCCGTGCCGGCCGCGGCGGATGAGAGCGCAGCGGCAGCACCCGTGCCAGAACGAAAGGCGGCTGCGTGCTTCAGCAGGAGGCAAGGCAGCCGCCGGCGGCCTGCTCCTCAGACCGAGGGGTCTGCTCTCTTCGCACGTCCTTCCCCACGAGGTAACCGAAGGACAAAGAAGCCACGATGCAATGCAGTCCTTAGCTCCAGGAGCCAGAAAGGCAGGAGGCCAGGAAGAAACCGAAGCCTTCCCGCAAGCTCACAGCCATTTCAGCCTTTTGTTTCACCCACAGCTTGCTTGCCTTTTTTGTACGTTTTGTACGTACGTTTTTTATTCGCTTGTTTTAAATCTCCAGAGGCCCATAAAAGATCCAGAAGATGACAAAGGACTTGCATTTTCCAGGAGAGAAGCAAAAAACCAAAAAACAAAACCACACCCACCAAACAAACCCCCAAACATGTTTCAAGCTAAGGGCCCGGAAGCGCAGACTACAAGAAATCTAAACGGGAGACTCTCCTGTGCTCCAGGGAAGCGACGTCCTCGCTCGCAGTCCCTCCGCCTCTGGGGAGCGCTACCACTTCTGCTGAAGGAGCTGCTGACAAGCAAAGACAAATATTTTCACATCCCAAGTTCAATTTACCTACTTTCCGTCATCTGCTGCCAGTGCTAGAGACTAACGCAAACCATCACCACACGACAGTGGGGATGGGCTTGACTGCGTTCCTTGGTCTCTCAGACAGACTTTGTGAGCTACGCTGCTCACTATGGGAAGGTCTGAGGTCTGCTCACAGCTGCGCAATAAAACGACATTTACTGCGAGCATTATATTGGATGTGCCAACGATGATATCCAATTCAAACCAGTAAAAACCCCCAGAACAGCTTTCCCTCTACTCGCCTCAACCCATATGCATTTTCAATATGCTACAAAGACCTTACTTCAACAGAAGACAAGCTGTGATCGTAAACTTTTTTTATGCCAACAAAGCAGCTTAATATAAATTACACCTGGTGTTTAGCTGAAGTGGACCCCCCAGCTCAAAATACACCTTTAGACAGAAAAAAAAAGAGATTAAGAACGGAGCGTTTCAGGCACTAAGAAACAGCTTTACGCTTCTGGCACCCTCACCCCTTTGGAGACCACTGTCGCTGCCCCAGCTAATACGAACCAGTTGCAACTTGTCACCAGCGCCAGGCAGAGGCCGCGCTCGATGCACGAGGCAGGCTGCACGCCGCCGCGCTCAGCCCAGCTCAGGCAGCGGAGCTCTTTGGCTGAGGCGCGAAGAAACGCTGGGCTGCAGACCCCCCGCGGGTGCCGCCCGCCCCGGTGCGAGGGGACAGCTCCCCGCTCCCGCCGGGGCCCCAGCGCTGAAGCTGTCCGAATTTCTCCGCGGCCGTGCTCACGCTGCTGCTGAAGCACCTGTGCCGTGGAGCACGTCGTCAGAGCCCAGCCAGCGAGGAGAACACGGTCGCCTTCAGTCATCCCGCGGTACGCCGACTGGCAAACCCCCATCAAGGGGAAAAGCTGTGGAATTGGGTTGTTCGGAATCTGTAAGATGGGGACAGGCCTCCCTGAGAGGGGGAAGGAGAAGAGCATCAGACACGCAAATCGTCCCAGAGCATACTTCGTGACATCAGATTTTCAAGCCAAAAAAACCCCCCAAACCAGAACACCGTGATCATCTGGTCTGCGAAGCACAAGCCACGGGACTTACACCTGTCCGTCCCTGTTCCAAGTCCAATAGCTGTGGCTGAAAGGGAGAATCGTCACGTTTCCAGTGGTGAAGAAGTCATCCACATTCTTCCATGTATTAGTCAAGTTTTTTGCTTGAGAGCACAGACCTCACTTCTAGCCGAATTTTGTCCTTCTCTCCCTCTGTCACTGCAGGAAGAATACTCGAGCTGCCGCTCCCGGGCTGCAGTCACCCCCAGGGGGACACCAGCACTCGCCCTCCTGCCTCTGAGAGGGAGGCTGAGCTCCGCCAGTCGCTCATTACTTACTCAGCAAGCTTCCTAACGCTTCACTCGTTCGTGTTTCTGTCCCCGAAGCGTGCTCAACGATCCGGCGCTCTCACGCTGCTGATACAAGAACCACTCACCCCTCCGGCCGCGCTCAGAGCTGGGGCTGACAGGCGTAGGCGAGGACAAGGCAGTTCGAGCCACGCCGAACGTCTCTGAGCAGAGAAACTTTAGGAGGTCACCTTTACCAAACTTCTCCCTCAAAGGCCAACCACGCACCGGTTTCCTTCGGCTGCTGGCCTCCTCCTCACCGATTCCGAGCCTGCTGCACAACCGGGCTTTTTGTCCGCGCCCTGCCTGCCGGTGGCTGCACAAAAGGAGCCAGCGAGAAGTCGCTGGTCTACGTCGGCGGTCGGTGAAGCACCAGGTCTGTCTGAACGTTCTGCAGCACGGCCGAGGCCTCTTCCGCCTCACGCAGATACAAGTGGTTCCTGTACTGCGCCATTAACGTATTCCAGGCCTCCACAACAGCGGCTTACAAGCCATCATTCCCACGCAGTTTGCCAAAAAGCCCTCTGCTCACTCTGCGGTTCAGCTGAGGCAGGAATCCAGCAGGACTCTGGCTGCTGCCAGCTGCAGCAATTCACCACGAAGCAGCAGCACCACAGGCGTCAAGGCTGAAGGCCTTAACACACCATTTCATCTGTGAAATGATGGTAGCTAAGCAGACGCTAAAGGAGGTTGACCGCTGACGTTGTTGGTGGTGAAGAACCTGAAATAAGTGTACTGTAGAGATGCACCACAACGTTAACCAGCAGGCCCTCAAGAACATTTACAAAAAACCTTGTCAAGAAAATAAGTGACAATGATGTGCTGACAAGAACCAGCTGATGCTTTGAAGCGCGCTACAGATCCAGAACTAAAAAGAGTCGCCTTAGGTGAAGTGGATGGGTTATTGCTCAAGAAGCAAGAAGAGAATGTTTGATCACAAGCTGCTGAGAAAACGAAGAGATGAAAGACGGTTTCGTACAGCCTGAATTCCAGAAAGGGAACAGCAATCTAAGCATAGGGATCAGGAACAAATAACGGAGACGGGAAGAAGTAAAGATAATGAGATGCAAGCCCCAAAGCTGTATCTACTGGGAGAGACGGAGAACCTGCAGAAGAGTGGAAAACCACAACTACTAGAGGCTGGGAAGGATGCAGAAGCAGCCAGGAAGAATGGAGTGTACGAAGCCAAGAAAAGGCCATTTTGCTACCAGGAGCTGAGGACAGCTTGCAGCTGGATGTCCCAGCCCGGAGCCTGCCCAGCGCTCGCTGGGGCGAGCGGCACAGGGCAGCCCGAGGGCTCGCCGGGGCTGACGCGCGGCTCCCCCTGCCTGCTCCTGCGCTGCCAGCCCTGGCACCGCATCTGCCCAGAAAACAGCTCTGCTGGGTGCTCTCTGTCGTGCTACTCACCCAGCCAGCTCGGGGACAGAGCGCCCGGGGCACGGCGCGGCGAGGAGCGGAGCCAGGCCAGCAGCAAGGTATCGGCCTAAGGATGAACGGCTGACAGGCAGCTGCACAGCTCACAAGTTCACGCACAGCATCTCTTTTTGACTCTCTTGCAGGAGCCTATGTACCTGATACGCTTTCGAAAAAGCGCGAAACATTTTTTATTAATTGGTCAGTAATTACCTTCTCTAAGCAGGGGGGAAGCTGCGCTGCTTTGAGAGGGGCTGTCAGCTCTCTGCTATTAGTAGAGCTCAAAGTACTGCTGTATGCACTCCACCTAGCGGTTTACAGACCATTTATAATTAATAACGCTAATGTTTGCTCTACCAAGAGCCAGCAGAGCAGCCAGAATGCAGCCTAGAGACTTACAGTGCATTTGTGACTGCTCTCATCCCTACCCAGGGCTACAAGCCCAGACAATCTCAAAACACGCCACATGACTGCACAGGGTTTAAAGATGGCTCTTGATGTTGCTTATTCCTCCTGCAACGAACAGAAAACAAACGTCCAAAAGCAGAAGCCTCCCACACGTATTTGTCGTGATAACGTCTGGGACCAGAGCTGCCAAAAGACACGATGTTTCCCAGCGAGTGGCAAACGAGCTGTTTTAGGCAGCCGACTGCTTTCCCGGGAAAGAGGAAAAAATGGCTTCCAATCCAGAGAGACGCGAGTTCACCCTGCTGCAGTTTTAACTGCGGGTTCATTACTGACAAGTCATCTGACGTACCTTGTACACCTGCTGGATGGCTAATGAAGATTTCGTTTTGTTTTTAGGAAAGGAATGCAGCTGGCTACAGGCCTGTTGAGCGTGCTTGGTTAAGGCAGCTTTTTGGTCACCCAACACTGGCTGCACGCGAGCTTCTCATTCAAAGCCATGCTAGGCAAGGTCCTCAGCTCACTTGAAAGGGAAAATGGAAGCAGCCACCTCTGCTGCCTGTAGACCCATGAACTGAAATACTGATAACGGTGCACAAACGCTTTACCTGCTGCTATTTACCAACACGTTAGTAGGACAAGCTACTTTTCCTTCTCCCCTTGCAAAGAGCCTGAAGAGAAGCACAGCCTAGAGGTAAGGCTGGGTGCTCATACCTGGGGCAAATAGAAGATGAAGGGAATCATCTAGAATGACCCTGGAGACGAGGCAGGTTCTCTCCCCTCCCAAGAACACCAGAGGTGCTAGAGAAGTGATCTGCAAGCACAAGATACAGTAATGAAACCCAGTAAAAGGGAGGCTTTGGAACACAGTGTGGAGGAAGCATCCTTCCACTGTGAAACTGCCCCTTTGAAATCCCAACCCTGCCTTCCTGCTCCATCCAGCAAGCGTGGCGGGCTGCTTGCTCCGTCTTCCATAAGACCCAGAACAGGATTCCTCAGAAACAACGGCAGAAATGAAGAAGCTGGGCATAAATTAAACTCACTGATGAACGACTCACTCCACTTTGTGGACAGGCAAACGAGAAAAAAAAAGCTTTAAACCAAGATTTATAAGGCTGCGCAAGGGAATCGGACACCCACATCCCCACACTCATTAGCTTCGACGGACACCTAAACTTAAAGGCAACTTCAGAAGTCTCAGCGTAAGTCTTACCCCTGGCAGATGACACGCAAATCCTGCTCTCTGGGGGGGCAGCCAGTTCCCGCTGCACAGCTTAAAGATTCCCATGAGACGACACCCGTAAGTGACGTAACTGAACTCTTTGGCACAACCACCATGGGAAGAAGCCACGGAAGGGTGAGCAACAGTGCCCCGAGCATCCCCAGAGGTAAGGCAGCGCTTATCAGCAGGACCCGAGAGCACGTGCTCTGCCTCCCAACCCAACAGCAAACACTGCGTGAGCTGTAGCCAGCCAGAATTTAATTGGGTGCAAGTAAGAGGTCGAGAGCCTGGAGGAGGAACATGGTATTAGAACAGAAGGACAGCAAACATCATATCCCAAATGACTTGAATACCTCAGTGCAGCGTAAGAAAAGGCAGAATAGTTACGCTTTGTGAGAGGAAAAAAATAACAACAAAAACCCACAAGGGAAAAATCCAGCTGAAATGAAATTCCAACTGACTGAAATTTCAGACTGTAACCCCTGTCCCCTGTGGCAGGGAAGGAAGCTCCTGAAGTCTTCGTGGCCATTCCACCTGATACCTCAAAACACAGCTGGACTCCACAGAAGCGTTACGCTGTGTTTGGGATCGCAAGCCTGGTCACTGCAACACCAGGTCTTCAATGGGTTTTAATGGTGTTCAAAAGGTCCCTCTACCACCACCCCTTCTTTCTGTTTTCTAAGCAGACGCCTTTTAAAGCCCAGGTTGCACCCCCGAGACAACTGGAAGCTGGGAACAGCGGGCGAGCAGCAGCAGCTAGCCGTCTCTCAGATGAGGTCTTAAACATAACGCGTTCAGAAGGAAATCACGGAGCAAATTCTCCTGCGCTTTCTGTCATCCCCTCCCCACATACATACTGCTTCATGGCTATCAGCTTGGAGTCCATGCTCTCCTGCTTTCCTTTCATCACCTGGATGTCCGTCAGCAGCTTGGTTACATTGTCTTGCCGAACCTTTATATCCTCATTCTTTATGCTGGACACCTGGAGACAGAAAGGAAGATGTCAGTGATGTTTCCTTCCTACAAAATGGCCATTTAAGCATCCATGTTGATACTGCAAATAATCCACCTCCCCTCTCTAGACCGATCTACGACAATCCTAAATCCTAAAAGACAGGAGCACATTTGCACTGCGGACAGGAAGCGAACGTTCTTCTCACACACCTTCAGAAGTCCCTGCTGCGTGCAGTGAACTGAATATTGGTCTCCGCAATTAAGAAAGTCATTATCTGGTTTGAGAAAGAAAACCTGGAGAAGAAGGGCGGGCGAGCTCGCTGCAGCAGAGAGGCCCGCAGGCAGAGCAGCGAGCTTCTTCCAGAGGTCCCCGGGCAGCAGCCGGTCGCTCGACATCCTCATCATTTCCACTACAAGTGTTAAAGCAGCTGAGGAGAAGATTCTGAGCAGATGACTTTATTTTTCTGATAAAATACTCACGAGACATGACACCTAGGCATGTTTCACACGAGCTGCACCACGTGTGAAGTCTATGACTCTGCCAGCCGTTACTGGGGTTAACACATCTCACCTACCCAATAGCAGCTTCTCTCCACTTCACTCGCCAGCAGGTCATATATCTCTAAGATCTCTCTTTACATCCTTCTGACGCGTTTGCCCACCGTGCAAATGTCTAGAGGAACTAAATGCCTCAGTGCAAATGGCACTTAGAGTTATTTGAGAGCTCCCTGGGATCGACAGAAAGTCAGCTGCTCTCTGCACGTTGCTCTGATTAATACTTGGATAAGAATGACTAAAACATGTTTCTCCAGCCCGCACTCAGGACTAGTAAATTAGCCTGAAAAGTCCACAAGCATTTTCGGAACTCCTGATACCAACTGTTGCCGCACCGTGTCCTCAGTACCCATACGACAATTCTGTATTTCGAGAAACCGGGGCTGTTGTGAGGCACACCTGTGAGATTAAAGGGAAACGCCTAAGTCTGTACTTGGGATGCACTAGAGGTTAACACATCTGTAGTAACTCGGGTACCTTATCTTTCCTTTCCTCCTTCCACTACCACATCCCACACAGCTTCACATGTCTGTGTGCACACCGTATGGACATAGTTTTCATTCCTTGAAGCATTTTAAGTAAGGACTGCAGCTTGACTAGTGATCGCTCTCCCTCTTACCAAAAGGTACAATTGCTCTTCAGTCCCTCCAGAGGACACAGCAAACTTCCCTCTATCAAGGAAACAGATCCTACTTGTTCAGAGAGAAAGGAAAAATAAGGCGATGAAGGTAGCTCCCTTTTAGTGACCCCCGAGACGATTTGGTTTGCCAGGCCAGAACGCTGGCTGCTTTCTGCTGGTGGTGTGCAGTTGAGGGGAAGTCTAAGCAGCGCCATAATGAACCTAAGGCTGAAATCAACGAAAAAAGACCCACGAACAAAAGGGAATGATACCAAGAATCTGAAGGTAGCTGATTAGCAGGATGGCACCGCAGCTTGTACCTGGCTGAGAGGGTGGAGACAGCAAGAGCTGCTGGCAGAAACTAATAACCAGTGATGCCAAGGACCATCAACCCTCAGAGCACACCGATGCTTTTCAAACAAATCTTTTGTTTTTAAAGGGTTCATCTAGAGCTTGTCCCGAAAGATCTGCTGCATAAACTTACGCTGGTTACTTTCCTCTTGATGTTTTCCAGGAGGTGTTCCTGGCCTCGGATGAAGTACGGATGCTGGAATTCAGTATCATCTTTCTCTGGCTTCACCAATCCTCCCTGCTCAATGTGGACAACCTTTCGAAAGCCATCTGAAATCAAATGGTAGATAATTGGAGAAAAGCTTGACAGGCTAAATGTGAACTTCAGAAAGCAGAAACAAGCACAAGTTATCCTTGTTTGCTTAAATACACGGTGCTCTGTCACTGTGGTATCCCCTTCTAACAAATCTCCCCCTAAAAGCGCTATGTGGAAAGAGAAACCCTTCCTTAAGTTGATGGACACTGGGACAGAGGCTACGCCAATCCTCTTCAGCAAGCGGTACGAGCCCTGTGCAGCCCCCGGGTCCCTCCCTGCCCCTCTCCAGGAGGGCAGAGCCACTCAGCGCTGCCCTGACCCGCTGAGAAGACCACTGAGAAGAGCGGGATCCACTTCTACATCCCAGAATCATTCTGAAAAACACCTGCTGCTGCTCTCGCAGAGCCAACTTTTGTGTAGTAGGCTGATAGCACAGGGCAGCAGGGAGAAAGGCTGAAATTACTGGAGCTAAAGCAAGAGTCTCAAATTAACCTTACTATTTCCTGATTTAAGTCCCTCATCACAGGAGCCAGCATCCCACCTTGCCTCTCCAATGCAGAGCAAGATAAGGAAAGACACATTTCAACAAAACTTCTTTTCAAGAACACCACCAAAGACAGACTCCAACATTTAGCACACGCTTCATGCAATCCCAGAGGTCTTATGTTTTATTTATTTGGGGAACAAAGTGGTTTCTGAAAGCAATTAGCTACGTGCTCAGCAACATGATGCAGGTAAAGGACCACTGCCCATCATCTCTCGTGATGACGAAAGTATCAACACTCCGGAGACAAATCTATGCAAGTGTTCAAGTATTGCAGCGTGCAATGGGAGATGAGTACTACTGCCTCTAACCAAACTGAAGTAAGAAAGCTGACCATCAGAACTAGAATTCATCCAAGACTCACTCAAATTGCTATCGGTTTACTTGAAACAGCAGTTGGAAATTGGATTCAAATCTTACGGAAAGAGATGGCACATCCAAACCCCATTTTGTTGTTGCACAATGCTGACCAACGCTGTATGGTGGTGAACAAGCTTCCTTCCGATTCTGCTCATCCCAGCGCTCGCTGCAACTTCCAGAACAGCTCCCGGGCTCGCGGTGAGGCGCTGCCGCTCCGCCGGCACGGGTCCACGCAGCCAGAAGGCAAGCAGCCTGCCGGGGGCACGAGCTCGCGCCGCCCGAGCCCCCCGGTCTCCACTTCAGTGCATCAACGCTTTCTCCTCGCAGCACACGTGCTGCACCTCACCCTAAAAGCCCATGATGCAGACTAACGTCGCTGGCTGGCTGATAGAAAATTTGCACGTTCCAGGCAATGTAGGAACCCTAATCCTACGCCTGAAAACAGGGAGGAACTTTCTTATCGTAGAGGAGACAGCAAGGCACAGAAGGCAAATGACTTCCCAAAGGCTTCGGAGCAGGGCAGTGGGATGAGAATTGGAGGTCCGGGACAACAGCCCATGCTGCCTGCCCGCCTGCCAGGCGGTGTCTGGGCGCACGCGCGCTCGTTGCACGAGGCTGAACTACACACGCTGGCTCCGCGCAGCAGACACGCTGCCGTCCCAGAGAGCCGCCCGCATGGGAGCCTTGTCGCAGCTGCTCCAGGAACCTTGGAATCACAGAATCATTGAGGTTGGAAAAGACCCATGAGATCATCAAGTCCTCCACCAAACCATGTCCCTTAGTGCCACATCCACACGTCTCTTAACCACCTCCAGGGCTGGCGGCTCCACCGCCTCCCGGGGCAGCCCGTTCCAGAGCTTGACCACCCTCTCTGGAGAAGTTCTTCCTAACGTCCAATCTAAACCTCCTCTGGCACAACCTGAGGCCGTTGCCCCGCGTCCTGTCACTTGTCACCTGGGAAAAGAGACCTGGGAAAAGAGCTGCTCCTCGTATGTCTTGTTTTCCAGTCCCTTCGCCAGCCTCATTGCTCTTCTCTGAGCTTCGCCCTACAGGAGCTCTACAACAGTGCTGAGGCCAAACTGGCCGCCTCTGCCCTCCTCTGCAACAGGTGAAGCAGTCCTCAAGCACGCACCCAGGCTAACGATCTGCTGATTTATTTAACTAGCCCACTCCGCCTTCTGGAATGCAAGTCCACGTTGGTCTTCTTGTTCTAAAATGCGCAGGACGGACGGAGGCCACCACTGAAAACATCCCCGCTCCGAGCGGCTGGCCAGACCCGCTGCGACAAGCGCTGCTCGTGCCTCCGGCGAGGGTGACGGAGCGGTCCCCGTGCCCCGGGGAGGGACGGGCACGGCGCACTGAGCGGCTCCGGCACGCGCTATGCGCCAGCACCTTCAGAGGTGCCTAAACGCCTAAAAGCCACTCGAGAACAGAGCGTAGCGCATCAAAGTATTTTTGGATCTCAGCATTTTGGTGAACCACTAGGATAAATCACAAGTGTTATTTAAGTTTGTCAGGCCACAGCTGTGGGTAAAAAAAAAAAAAAGCTTCCTGCAGTTGCAGCAGAAAGGAGTGATTTAGAGAAATTACACATTATTGTAGTGATATTAGCCAGTTTTCAGTTATTCGAGTGATCCTTAAAAAGGAAAGGCCCTGGTCACGAAGCACAGAATGTGCCCCGCAGCTATTCAAAGAACTGGTGTTGAAAGGTAATGAAAATGTCATCCTTTCTAATAACACTGGAATGCTCTCCAAAGCCCGCATCTGGAGCATTAAAGTTAATCCCGATATAACCTCCACGTGAGAGGCGCATGAAAGGCGTCCTTTATGCCGCTGCCTATCGCGAGGACTCGCAGCCAGGGCTGGAAGGCAGATCTGCGCGCGGAGAGGAAGCCGCGCAGACCCTCGTGAGGCAACGTCTCTGGGATAATCCCAGGACGCCCCTGCTAGCTGCCAGGAAGGAGCAGCCGCAAGCGCGCCCATCAATCTTGCGGCATTTGCACGGTCAGTCGGTTCTCGGTTTCCTCGCACATCCGAGGGCAAGGGGAGCATTAAGCAGCGTAAGTCTGGAGAGCGGGGGGGGCGTGGAAAAAGGGAACACTGCTCGATCGGCGGAGGACAGGGAACCGGTAGCACGGGAACACCGCGGTGCCCGGTCAGAGCAGAAAAAGCTCTGGACGTTCCTTCGCCCGCGCGCGGAAGGCACCCAGCCCGCAATGCCAATGGGTTGCCAACCCGACCAGGAACAGAGGTGTCCCGAGACCAAGTCCCCCTCTGAGCTCACAGCAGGTTGCTCCTCTTGCCCGTGGGGTGCCGAGGAAGGTCACCGAGCCTCCGCACGCGCCGCGCAGCACCAGTTCTGCAGAATTTCACAGCCCTCGCTCAGCTCTCGCAAAGGAACAGCGTAACTGGATTGGCAGCCTGAGCACCAGCGGTATCAGACGCGCGGTTCCGCTCAGCAGGAAGCCATCTGAGAGAACCGTAACAACTGTACGACCGTGCTAGAAGGAAAACAAGCGAATCCCGACAAACTACGTATAGAAATTCAGGTTCCACTTCAGGAATCTTTTCCTTACAACGCGTTCCTGGGCAATCCCTGCTCTCCAAGCAAACAGGACAAGCAGGGTAGGGCCAAACTCTGAATTTACTTCGAGGTTCGGAGAACCATATGCCATCTCTCTCAACTACAAAACAAACTGAAATCCTCAAACTGCCACCAATCACAAGCCAAGAAATCCCTTTTACAATTCACGCAAATCAAAGCCTCTGTAACGCAGAGTGGGAGAACAGGATCAATGTTAAAACACAGACTCATCACAGAAAAACAAAATTACACACCCCTGAAAACAGAAGTCCCATCTGCTCATTCCCCAGCGCAAGACACGAAACCTAACTCTCCCGCACCTCGACACTGCATCGTGCTGTCCTGGTAGCGTAACACAGGACACAAGAAAGATCCAAAAGTCCGGTGGAGGGCAGGAAGGTTGTTTGGAGAACCAGACTCCTGAGGTCTTCAGAAAGGTCTCCGTTCCGCTCCTGACCATAACACGTTGTTTTCCAGAAGCATCGCACCGCTGCGGGAAGGTGCTGTTGGAAAGAAGTTTCACTCCTTGAGGGGAGATCCGTCGCTCCCCTCCACCTTCCAGGAGGACACCTTACCGCTCAGACGTGCTTCTGTCCGATCAGCCATCCTGCCCCAGCTCCTCCATCCCTCCGCAGAAAGGAGCCGACACCCGGATGAACGCCGTGCCCCCCGCCCTCCCCGACCCCTTCACATTGCGCCCGCAGCCAGAGGCAGCAGCCCGGGCAGCTCGCCTCGTCGCTGCCGCTCCCTGCTCGCGCCTGCCCTTCCGCTGCTCTGCGAGCTCTGGCCCCCTTCCAGGCCGTGCCGCGGTACGAGAGCACTAACGAGCACTAACGGCACCTGCAGAGAAGCGCTTCGCGGGGAAGCACCAGCCCAAGCCAGAGGTGGTGCCAGGCCGGAGCAGAGGCGCAGCCGGAGAGGTGGCTGCTCGCGCGGGGAAGCGCCGGGGGGGCTCTGCTCCCGCAGGGCCGCCCCGCGCCCCCGGCCCGGCGGAGAGCTGCCGCCCCCGTCCTCCGGCAAGCGCAGCCGGCAGCCAGGCGAGACGCTCAGATGGGCTGAGCGCTGCAGGGGTCCCACGTCTGCTGACGCGGGGCTGGCCCAGCGACGTTCCTGTTCTCCTGGCAGGGTTTGACACTTCGGGCACGCCTCTCCTTAGCTGCAACGGGAGATGGAGCATTCCCTAATTCTGCAGTAACTCTTGACCCTTCTCAGAGAGCCAATGCAAGCTGGTGCCATTTCTCCCATACACACGTGCATAAGTTTTTGGGGAAAAAAAAAAAAAAGACAAGAAAAGGTCAGGTAGGATCATTAGGACAATTCGATTTTCTCCCACGACAGGGTACCAAGCTTTAGCAACAGAAAAGCAGTAGCCATTTCAAGCGAAACATGACATCCTCAAAGGAAGAAAATCACCGAGACGAAACTGATATAACACGGGCGTAAAACCAACAGAAAGCCTTACTCAGGGAGCAGTTAGAAAGAAAATGTCGTAGCGCAGTGTGTAAGAGCGCAGGCCCAGTCCTGTTCAGCATTTTCCTTAACGGCGCGAAGGACTGAATAAATACGTTTACGGAACTGGCTGATAAAACACAGCGGGGAAGAGCTGCAGGTACGCTGAACGACAGGGCTGCACTTAGGAGTGGTTTCATCCGGAGGAATGACAGTCACTGCCGACAAGCCCAAGGCACAACTCTGAGGCAGGAATAAAACTGAACAAACATGGGAGGGAAAACCGTAGGGCAGACAGTGGCTGCCCAGAGGAGGCTCTGAGCACCGTAGTGGATCATGAGCTGAACATAAACATCAAGGCCACACTCTTGGGAAAAAGGCCAATGCCGTAACGGGACGCACACGAAGTATCCCCTCAAGACACGTGACTTGCTCCTTTTACTCTTTTCAGCTGTACATCCACCGCTGGGCGCTGCACTTTACAAAGAGATGCAACAAAGTCTGTTCAGAAAGAAACGCAAATGATTACGGGCTGGAAAACAGCCTACGAGAATCAGACCCAGGCTGTTTACTCTCAAAAAAAAAAGAAAAAGAGAAGACTGAGGAGAGGTATCAAGTCGTGCCGGGGGAGGTTTAGACTGGATACATATCAGCAAGAATTTCTTCACAGCAAGGGTGGTTGGGCATCCTGCCCAGCGAGGCGGTGCAGTCACCATCCCTGGAGGTGTTTAAGAGACGTGGACGTTGCGCCCGGGGGCATGGTTTAGTGGTGGACTTGGAGTGTTAGGTGACGGCTGGGCTTGATGATCTTAAGGGTGTTTTCCAACCTAAATGATTCTGTGATTTCTTCAAAGACACAAAGGAATAAATCTCTTCTTTAGAACACCCACAGCAGATAGGAAAGAAGCGCAGGGTTTAAACGGCAGCAAGGAAGGCTTGGGTTGGACATTCAGCAGTCAGCACTGCTTCGCCATCCTTACGCTACAAGCAGGTCCTTGAGGAACTTACAGCATCTTGGTTACTGGAGGCTTGCAAAAAATAGGTTAGATGCAAAGCCACCGGGAACAACGTGGAGGCAGTTGGTCCTGCCTTGAAACAGAGGACTGGGCTTAATGAGATCCTTCTGGCCCTATTCTGCTGTGATTCTGAACGGAAGAAAAATGAACTGCTGTTTAGATGAGCAAGTTCAGTCAATGCCTGCTTTACATGATTCCGGCAGCAACATCCCCTGAAGAAAGCGGTTAGAAAATTAACAAGCTCTCGTTTGTGGCGGTTCTGTCCAGCTGGAAGCATTCCAGATGAGTTCCTCCTTCATTACAGAGGATGGTGAAGAGTGCCATCTCCAGCGCTAACGATGGGTGAGCACAAAGGAAGCACTCGGAACTCCTGGGCTAATCATCAGGGAACAGCAAGATGAAAGAAGTCGGAGTTTGAAGTTCTTCATATCTAGCAGAAGTTCTCAGCATCAGAAGTTGTTCTTCCCGTCAGCAGAGGCCAACGTTAAACTCACCACTGGGTCCCCAAAACTGAGTAACTGCAAAGGCAGCAGACACTCCCAGGTCAAACGAAACATCTCCTACGTTAAACCTGGGCAGAGGTTTAGGACAAACCTTACGCTTTGCTCTCGGAGCTGCCGGGAAGATACTTACACATGTTGAGCTGCCGGACAAAGCTGGCCATGTTGTTGTGTTTGAAGTACTTTGGAAGCACCTCCTTGGCAAACTGTCCTTGGTCAAACACATGGAAGCTGTTTCCACTCTGTCAAAAAAAAAACAAAAAGTGAAACATTATCAACCACCACTACAAGAGGAGGCGAGAAGCCCGGCCGCCCTTTCCTATCCCAGGTATCAGCCCTAGGTGCCGTGGGCAAGGTCAGCGGCCCCATCTCCCGCCGCCCCTCAGCTGCAGGGAGGAACGCCGCTCATTAGCTCTGGTTGAAGTCGTTACCGTCCGAGCAACGCAAGCTTGCGCCGACACAGCTCAGAGAGAGCTCGACGACGCAGCTCAGCTCCCGGCGAAGCTTACCACGCCGCGCCGGGAGCCCAGCGGGGCAGCGCCCGCACCGGCACTGCCAGCACCGGGGCTCGGCCACCTCGCCCCGCGCTACGGCCGGACGAGTAACGCGCCCCTGCCAGCTGCCGAGGCCCGGCGCGCGGCTGATAGCCCTGTGCCGTCACCGAGCTGCTGATTCGGGAGAGCCCGCGAAGCACAGCTCCCCACGGACCTCAGAAAAACAACTCAGGAGGTTAAGCATGATGCAAAGAGTAAGCCCCAATTTGCACAGGTGCGAGTCTGTTAATTCCACAACTTGCCCCAATTAGCTCGTTTTAGTATCTCCAGCAACAGCCAACACTCTTCCGAGCAAATCAAGACAATCAGGCTAGCCCGACTTTAAATGTCAACATCTGTGAGCAAATTAAAACAATTTCACATCCTGCCAGTCTCGGCGCGCCCGGAGCCAGGTGGGGACGAGGAACCTGCAGGACGCAGCACCCGGCCCAGCCAGAGCAGGGCAGCGGGAGGCAGCGCCCGCGCCCGGCGGGGCGAAGCAGCGCGGGGTTACTGCCCGCTGCCATCGACCAGAATCGGCCGTGCTCAGGTAAGACGTGGAGCAGGTGAGCGGTACCAGCAGGCACCCGCCCCCCGAACCTGAGGTAGTCACCTTAAAACTCGTTACCGCCAACCAGAACAGCGTGCGCCAAGAGTAACTCGTTAGTTTGGCGATTGGAACTACCTGGACTGGTGGTCAAGGCCACGTTTCAGCCGTGTAGTTCTCAGGTCTGTGGTGCCATTTTACCAAGCGTGGTTTCCATTACCTTTCTGGCACTCTCAGCAGGAATTACACTGTCAACGTAAGCATCTGCAGAACAGCAGAAGAAGGGGCTTTCATTCTGGCAAAGCGACACAAGAACTCCAAATGCATTTCACAGCACAGGTCGTCTCCCACGACGAAGCGCTCCCCCCGCTAGTCTCGCCCCTCGCCCCACCAGCACGCAGCGCCGGGGCAGAGCCGCCGACACCTGGAGCATCCGCGCACAAAGGCGGCCAGCTGCCGACCGCCAGGACCCCGAGGCCCCGGCCCAGCAGCACAGCCGCTGGGCGAGACGACCTCCGCAGGCGGGGGCTGCTGCCCCCGGGCCGTGCCGCTCGGGGTGCGCGTCCCGGCCGGCAGCCCCGTGAAGGCAGAAGCACGAGCGCCCTGCGAGCTCCGGGCCCGTCGGCGCGGTGCTGCAGCGGAACACCGTGAGCGTCTGCAGACGGCCGCCGGGTGCCAGCACGCAGCTCCGGGGAAAAGCTGAGGCCAGCGTCTTCCGAGCTGAGTTAAGGCGTCTCAGACCCGATGTCAGGGGACTGGACTTTCAGGCAGCCTTGTCTTACTTCTAAAGTTACTGGGAAAATTCAGCGCAGCACTAATCCTGAAGAATTAAGGCTATCAAAAAACCCCAGACTTTACGAGATTCTGCCAGCCAATAACAAAACTAAGAAGGAGTTTATGAAAAGTTCACAGTTTGGGCTTTTTGGCCCGCGGATGAGTTTCATTGCTCCTTCAGAAGATTCACCCGGGTTTGTGTTCGCTAAGGTCCTTTACTCCTTATCTAATACCTGAGTACTCTGAGCTGATTCCAGTACGAAAAAATGCAATAGAAAGGTGGAAGGGAAGAAGGGAGCAGCACAGGGAGGCAGCACGCGCCAGCAGGTCTCCCTAAGACGGCAGCCCACAGGAGAGGAAACATCGGAGTCCCACCCCAAGCCTTTCAGCTTTGCCAGAGCTGCTCCACCCGAGTTGTTCTGCGCCCCCGAGACGACCGCGTTTGCTGCGGTCGTCCCCGCGTCCTCGCCAGCACTACAGCCGTCGGCTGTACGCTGCCGCATCCAAAGCACTCGGCTGCCTTCACCTGCGTCCAGCAGATTTTCCCTTTATTTTCCTAGCGGGACGGCTGGCACGTCCGCCAGCTTCGGGGAGACTCACCGGGCCCCAGCGCAGCAACTGCCCCTCCGGAGGCAGCGGGGAGGGACAGGGGACTGAGGACAGGCTCTCAGCCACCACATCGAGCGGGCGGAAGCGCCACTTCAGCGAATTTCCGTCATAATTTTGTTGGAGGTTGAGCCTAAAAACCGTACTTTTAACGTTGCACCACTTAACTGGGAATCTGAACAGGCACCTCCCTCCGGAATTATCACAAATACTCCCACTTCCAGGTCGTTTACGGCCACTCGCGCACACTTCCCGTACCCACGCCAGCTGCCCTTCTGCTTTACCAGCTCTTCTCCCCCTCTGCTGTTCCCAGCAGCTTGCTTGCAGGGGAAAACCAGCAAAACAGGAGCTGGGACGGATGTGAGCCAGTCTCCTCCGTTAGCCCGGTCCTTCTGTCTCCTCGCCCTACCAAGGCACCTCCCCGGAGCTCAGCACGACCAGGGCAAGCGAGGCCACGAACAACGGCCCGTGGCACCCACAGGGGAAGCAGCGTCACCATCCGTGACGTCCGACAGCTCCTGCCCGCGGCACGCTAGCGGCTCGTGGTCGTTCTGCAGCCGAGAACCCTCCTAGACCGCGCCGGCCCGCGGTTTCCCCAGGGCAAGGTCCCACCTCCGGAGGAGCCGCGCTGCCGCCCGCCCGTCTCCTCCAGCCCTGACCCCAGCAGCCGAGCTCAGCCCCACCGGAGGAAGAAAGCGGCCTTGAGGGTGCCGGGTTCCAACAAGTTTTATCAAAAACATGCTAACGGCTGAACAGAAAAGACAGACCTAAACCAACGCTTCCACTGAACGGCACTGCCAGCTGGGCTGCTTCTACGCAAGGAGGCCGCCCGCGCACGTGGGCACGCGCCCAGCGCAGCCGCCGCTGCTTGGAGCGGTAGAGGACCTGGGAGAAGCTGGAAGGGCGAGGTCTAAGGCACGCTTACGGCAGCTTACAGGGAGACTAACCCCAATTAAATCGTCTGTAAGTGACAGGCTGAGTTGCACAGTCAGAAGTAAATCAGCCCGGTGCAGGCATCACCAAATTCTGCCTCGTTTCTACCACTCCACCTCTCAAGTCGCCTGGTTTCCTCTGCACAGCATCCCAACTCTTCGCTGTGCTAACAGAACCCAACAGCGTTTTGTGATTTTTTCCCCAACACGCCTTCTGTGCCGCAGTCATTCAAAACCAGCCCCCTAAAAGCGTTCCAAGGTCTGCTCTCTGGGCAGCGTGGCGGTGACCTCTCTCCAGGTGGAGCAACCCCCCGAAAACCAGCCGCTGTCCCTGCTCTTGCCAGTCCCTCCCCGAGTCTTCCATTAATCCCCATCTTCTCCCGTTTCCTTCACCGCTTTCCACGCGGCAGAGTATTAAGCGTTTGCAGAGCGTAAGATCTGCCCCAGTTCTTTCATCTAGAAAAGGATTTCCCGTTCAGGGGAGAGGTGAGGAAGCGCAGTCGGTTTCTGTTACATCCACGTCATTTTATCTCATTTCCATTCAGCTCTGTGGCTTTAGCTGTTCTCCTCTGCAGGACCACTTCCGAAGCACCTCGAACCACCCAGCTCAGACCAGTCACCAACGCCGCCTACGAACCAGCAGCGTACGCACGTGAGGCTGAGCGCCCTCCCTGGGGCGACCGCTCTCGCTGCAGGAAGGGGGCGAGGGGGCTCCTGCCCCAAAGCCCACTCCTCCCTCATTGCCGCGGGACGCGAGCACAGGGGTTCCTCGGCCCGGAAGAAGCCCCCCAGAGCTGGAACCCCCCTGTTCGATGCCCGTTCTCTCTGTGATGCGGACGCAGCCCGGTGGGACGGCGCGGCAGCCGGGCCGCTGCCCGCTGGAAGGGGAGAAGCGCTGCCGGGCAGGCACGGCTCGTCACGAGAGAGCGCAAAAGCGACGACAGTAAATGAGGGACAGCTTCTCTCGCCCAGCTTTGTTACACCTCTATCTCGGCACGTACACAGCCCAGTTTGGATGGCAGCAAACACGAGCGCACGTGAGCTCTGCCTACGAGGGGACCCCATGAAGCCAGAGGGACTCGCGTGACGCCAGGCATGAGCTCGATGCCCAGCGCCGCGCTCCGCTCCTCGTCCAGCCGGGCCCCGGCACCCCTCGCTCCTCCCGCGAAGCCTCGCGGGCTTCACACGCCGTCTGTTCTCGTGGGGGACAAAAAAGATGCCCCAAGGGGATTTTCTGGTGCTGGGGGAGAGAAGTCAGCTGATTGGGAAACTGAGCTTGGGCTTGCTGTAGAAGCCTCCCTCCCAGCCCAGGCAGCGCTTCGAAGCCACTGCACTGCGCGCTCCTCTCCCTGCTGCCGGCACTTGCTCTGTAGCAGGACATCCACCAGCACCCCCAGGGAGCTTTGCAGAATTAAGACTGCAGAAGAGCTGTTACGTTCAGCAAACGTCTTTTCCCTGGGCTTCCAGAGGCAACAGTCGTTCTCTAATGAAAAAAGCTGCTTAAACACTTTTGTTCCCCAGCCCTCGGTGGCACTGAACAGCTGAGGGCGAGAGGCCAAGAGCTCCAGACCTGGACCGCGGACGGCGGCTGCAAGGCCCTTCACGGGGCGTTACCAGAACGGCGACTCGGCGCGCCCGCGGGACAAGACGCCTCTGCAGACTCGGTCCTGGACGGCCCCAGCCGCCCCAGCTCCTGACCCAGCACTACCGTTGGAGGGCTCACACCAACGTTCTGCTCTGCACCTTCCGCTCCTTCCCCCAGACCGTGATATTCGCTGTCTACAACAAACGGAACGTCCGGAGCGAATCTCAGCGTGCCTGATCTTGCTGCCTTTCTGAACAGTTCCGTGCTCATCTTTGCCATTTCCAGGTCAATCAGCCGAGAACGGCCGGGCTCTGCTTCGCCGCCACGGCGGCCGTGAGAAGCAGCTTTCGGAGCGGTGATCCATCCCAAAACCAGCTGCCCCTCCTCCAGCTGGCGGTCCCCATCACCTCGCTCCTGCCCTTCCTTCCTCCACGCCGCACACGGAACTTGAACCCAGAGGGCAGCACGTAACTCCCGGACCCACGGGCAGTGCCCCCGCCCCACCAAACCGATTCCAGGAAGATCCCTCCCGGCCTGTCCTGCCGCTGGCCGCCGCGGCGCCCAGCCCCACGGACCGCGGGCCGGACATCCCACCGGCCGCTGCTCCGCACCTGCCAGAACCAGCAGGCAGGTCCCACTGTGACAACTTCTAAAGAACTGGCAGGGGTTTTAAATATGCATTATTTCTGAGTAATATATTGTTGAACGCAAAAGAGAACTTTGCTAGAATAATAGAAAATTAGAAAGTTTTAAAAAAAAAACAAGCTGCAGTCGCGGCCAGGTGAGCAGGCAGCCCTGGTCACCACGGACTGCCCAGCACCGGGCTGCCTTCAGCTGGGAGCAGCGCGGGATCCCGGTCACTTGCTGCTCTGTCAAGACAGAAATGGGATTTTCTTTCTGAAGTATAACTGAAGATCTTATACGTATTTGGACTTTCAGCTTATCAACGGACTTAAGTCTGTGAAATAAGCAGGAAAATCCAGGACAATATTGACTTCAGAGCAATGAAAAAAGGTTTGATACTATTTCCCAACATCGGACATGCCAGACCTATTTTGAAAATGGGAATAGTGCTCCCTGCAGTGTAAATGTCACCGCGCAGCGAGGTCACCCAGATGGGAGGGAGCAGCAACGCCGTGACTTCGCATGAAGACTAAGGAATGTTACCGGAGCCTCAAAGTCGCGCCAGAGAACGAGATCCTTACAAAACGAAAGCTGATCAACCATGGCAGAGATTAAAACAAATGGCACGACGATATATATATTTTTTAAGCTTAATGTTCAAACTTGTGAGACTAGCAGGAGATTCCACAATTCTTACACTCCAGTTCGGATCCGAGCACCGCAGCCATAAAGACCTTCACAGCTACAACCGCAGATAAACGAACCAACCGGTAACCTTCTGGCTGCACCACTGCCGAGAGCGAGATGAACCCCACGGTCTTCCCTTAGGTGCCAGCCGTGAAGATTAACGGGGTTCCCCATGCCCCTCCAACACCGGAGGCTTCGTCTAAGCCCTGGAAGCCAGGACGCAGAAGAACGTACCTGAGTGGCCAGACCCGGCCCCGCCGCCCGCAGCCGAGAGCAGCTCCGGGCGCTCAGCTCCACGACAGCGCTGTCCTTTCAGAGCAGCCCCAGCTGCACCGCTCCGTGAGCGGCACGATGCGCTGCCCGCTCCACCGAGGCGCCAGCCTGCCCATCCGGAGGTGCCACGTGAACCGCGCCGGCTCGGGCGCTGCCTCCTGGGCTCGGTTCCTGGCTGAGCTGGGGGCTGCAGGATACGGTCGCCTGGCCCGCAGGTCGGGGACCTCGGCGTTGGACAGGCACGGACACCCCGGATGGGCGCTGCCAGCAGCTGCTCGCCGGCACCAGCTCCTTGCTGTCTTCACGGCTGAGATGTGCCGGTGCTGCCGGAGGCTCGGGCAGAGCCCGGGCTGATGGCTGGGTGGGGAGGCTGAGGACGAAGGAGGCCATCTCCAGTTAGAGGACCACAAGAGGGCTGAGCAGACCCTCTCACTAGCACAGCAGAAGCACAAACTACGCAACCACAGCCACGGGCACCAGTGCCAGCGCCGCAGGACCAGAGGCGGCTCAGAGCTTTCATCCCACCGGGTTACTCGGCATTTACACTTCAAGGGCCGGCCCGGGAGCTCCATCAAAACAAAGCGCTCGAAGGCTCACGTAGCAGCGCGCTTGTTGCCTGCTCAGAGCAGCAGGAGCCGATGGAAGAGATGTGCCCAGGCTCCTCAGCAACCGCAGGCACAATCCCGGAGTGGTGCAGATCGCTGCTGGCTGGGGAACGGCCCAGGAGCAGCCCTGGGTTCCACCACGGCTGGGGCCAGCGCGGACAAGGAAGGCGAGGAGGAGAAGCCCGTGGCCAAAGACCAGCGGCACAACTTCCCCAGGAGGGGTGGAAGCGGAGGCAGCGACAGCGCGAGGTGGTCCCTGCTCCAGGGGCTGCCTGCGCATCAGTACGCGCCTGGACGGAACGCACGGGGCTGGAGAACGGCTCGCAGCCCGCTGGGCATCGGGAATCCCACTCTGAAGGGCGCGTTGCTCCTGTTCCAAACACAGCACCTTCTGAAGCGACTCGGCCTGGTTACCTCCGGCTCCCGGGGCCAGCAGCCGCTCTGCATCGCCGCCACAGCAGCAGCTCGTCGTTCTCGCTGCTGGGAGACCTGGGGGTCTTGGCCCGCGGAGCCAAAGGTGCCCTTGCGACGGCCAACAGCAGCCTGGCTGCCCAAAGCTGCACCACAGGAACCAGCAGGCCGAGGAGGCGATCGCCACGCTCCAGGCAGCGCCCGCTAAGCAGTGCCCACGCGCGGCGTAGCCTCGGGTCCCGGAGCCACAACACGGGTAAACGGGAGCGCGGGAAGGAGGGGCAGGAGCAGAGCGGAGCAGCAAGGCTGGCACAAGCGGGCACCTCACCTGCAAGGTGCCAGCCACCGAGCAGCAAGCTTGGGTCAGGATCGGGGCCGGAGGCAACGGGTGGCTGCGGGGTCCGGCAGGATGCCGAGCCAAGGAGGCGTGAGAGCGGGCACTGCCACGGCGAAGCCTGAGCTCAGAGCAGCTCCCCAGCAGACGGAGGGCAGCGGCTGTGCCAGCGAGGGAGCTCACCTGGCTCAGGCGGCCGAGCTCCTTAACGCGGCCGGCCACGCTCCGAGCAGGGGAGCGCGCCCCGGGCGGGAAGAGCTGGCGGCAGCTGCCAGCGCCTACAGCAGGTGATCGAGGAGACCGCAGCCGGCTCTGCGCAGCAGAGGACCAGAGACAACGGGCAGAAGCTGGAACGAGAGAGGTTCGGGCTGGATGCAGAAAAAAGCTTTGTCCCACGAGGAGAGCCATGGAGCGACGTCCCAGAGAGGCCGGCAGTCTCCGTCCTCAGAGGTTCTCAGGACCAGGCTGGATAAACCCCGAGCAATGTGCTCTGACCCCAGCGCAGCCCACACGGAGCAGCAGCCGGGACTGCAGACTGCCGGAAGTCCCTTCTCGCCTGAACTGTTCCACGACCTAGGTCTGCCGGCAGTTAGCTGCGACTAGGACTGGTTCCCCAGTACGGTTACAGGTGCGGCCCCAGAGCTCTGTGCCAGCACAAGGGTACGGGCACGCACTGCTTCGAGCAGAAATGCTGGCGTGCTAACTCAAAGCAAAACGAACCGGCCTTATTTTCCGGTAGATACGAGCGTTGAAAGACACATCTTTTAACACACAAAAATTAAATCTTTCTGCCATTCAGAAGACGCCCTTTGTACACGGTGAGAAAGGGGAGGCCCACCTGCCAAGGAGAGCGCGGCTGCTGCACGCGGCGTTGGACTGAGGAGCGCTTGTACCCAGCGGCGTGAAGTGCTCGGGAAGCCACCGGAGCCGAGCAGCGAGAAGCAAAGTGACGCAGGTAGAAGCGTCCCTCACCACGTGCCGAGACCCGTCACGCGTAGCACATTTACGCTCCCAGAAGAATGAACCGGGAGCCGCACCGTGTCCACGTGCAGCTCCACCGGGGCTGCCAAAGCTCTGACCGCGGCTGCGCTGAAAGGCAGCCTTCACACGAGCCTCCGCGCAGTGCACCGGCACGCTGCGCGGGGGGCCGTGCCCAGCCGGGCACGGGACGCTGTCCTCGATTCCAGCCGCTTGAGAGGCGAGGCCGCACGGTGACGGCCATCCTTCCTAATACTTACAAACTTTTGGCTGGAAGCACAAAAACTCAGCGCGTAAAGTTGCTGCGAGCAGCGACCGCAGAAGCAGGCCAGTCCGGGGAAGGAACCGGAGGTCCTGGATGCGGGGCACTTGCGATGGCTGGCACGGCCGGTTAGCGCGCCGGCTGAGGTCTACACACATCGTCGTATTTCGTCTCAGGGTGGGATAAGGCAGTAGGAGCAGAACCTCTGCATCGGCGTGCTGTAACCAAAATTCACCCTGCCCCCCCTTCTCCTTGACCTCAGCTGCACGCTCGCATCAGCTCACGCAGCCCACGATGCCTCACAGATCCAACTCGCTGGTCCGGCAGCAGGAGCTTCGCAGCAGCCCCTGCGAGGCCAGGCCGCTGAAGCGGTTTGCTCCCCAGAAGCACTGGCAGCAGGACAAGGAGGGGCTGGTCCTCAGACCGGCGCAGCTGCCCAAGCGGCCACGCTGTTCCGTCATGGAATTTCAGTAATCCAGACTGCGTGCCACCGAACCAGACCTCCGCGGCCACGCGCTCACCTCCGCAGGAAGCAGTTTACGGACCCTTCATACCACGTTTGGGAAACAAGTCGTGTAATTCTAGGAAAGGAATTCTCCTTCCTCACAACCGTAAAGAAAAAGCACGCATCGTGTTGGTTCTGCACGAGCCACGTTCGGTCGCTGCACTGTCTCCAGCTTCAGCGCAACTCAGAGAATCCCGCTCCAGTCCAAGAGTCTGAAGGAGTCATCGCCTTAAGCACGGAGATTTGAAACTTCTCAGAGCGAGCCTGGCTTTTCATACCGCCAACCTATGCCACCACGAGGCATCCGTTAGCGCGTGGGTCCTGCAGACATTCCGCACGCGTGCGCAGAACAGCCTGGAGGAGACGAGCGTCCCCTCCCAAGGACACACCACGAACCTGCAAGGTGCCGGCAGCCTCGCGTACATGGGAACTCCGTGCAAGCGCTCTCCAAGGGGAGACTCCATCAGTTCACCGGAGTTCAGACGTCAGCAGAGCAGGAGGAAAGTTTAGAACAGCGCAAAGACACCAGAGAATCGTCTAGGTTGGAGAAGGCCTTCAGGATCACCAAGTCCAACCACCGACCTGACCTACCGAGCCCCATCACCAAACCACGTCCCTCGGGGCCGCGTCCACGCGTCTCCTGAATACCACCTTGGAGCTACTTCTCTGACGCCACAAGGCTGCTGGACAGCACGCTCCTTATTTTTACCAAGGATTTTTAGTTACGGCCGATTTGCACAACACGACCGCGCTCATTTGGGCTTTTTCTTTTCCCAGCTGATTCGCTGGGCGAAGGAAGCGCAATTCTTCCAGACCGCGGTTTCACCTTGCGGCACCGCGCGAAAGCACCCGCGCCAGGTGCTCGCTTGTTCCCGGCTCTGGCGCCACGCTCAAAGCCCCGCGCGCTGCTTCTGGGGACCGCGCCGTGAACCAGACGAGGTACCCAAGCCAGCACGCGCGCACAGCAGAAAGCGTAAAAGGGTTTTGGTTTTGCAGCAGGAAAAGTGCCCCGACCAAATTTGTAAGAAAGAAACACCTGTTTGTGGCCGTAACTGAGGAAATCCCAGAGGCAGCAAACCGCGCCCACTCGCACGACCTCGCATCGCACACGGGTAAGGTCACGCCGCTTCTGACTGCGCCGTTTCCAGGACTTACCCAAGGCTCTGCAATAAAGACGCCTTCTGCCCGACTCACTGCGCTCCTTACGGCGACTCCCTTCTTACGCCAGCATCCCTGGAGGAGCTCCGGAGGCAGACCCCCGAACCTCGGCGAGCCCCGCTCACGACTTCTCCCGAAGCGTAGCAAAAGTATTTTCGAACAGCGCGCTCCCCGTCCTCGCTGCCGGCTCTTCACACGCGCGGCAGACCTTGCGCTAGTCCTCACCTCCCTGCGGGCGACGCGTCTCCTCTGCGGCATTACTGAAGCCAGGCGGATGAGAGCCTTGAGCTAAGCAAAGGTAACCGCACCTTTATTTACAAAACACCTTAAAGGCAAGAGGAAGCACAGCCTGTGAAAAATACATCGCAAATGGGAAAAAAATGAGGCAAGGAAGGAACTTCTGTATACACAGAGGGATTTAAAATCGGCTTTTCACCATCCTCTGCAACTGAAAGTGAAAGCACGCTGTGCTGGAAGTGGCAGTACGAGAGCAGAAATCCTCCTGGGCGAGATTAGGGAGCCCTGAACCTTGGAAAGGGCACGGAAGAGCCGAAGCCCAGGAAAGGGCACGGAGTAATCCCTCCTTTGCAGGTCAAAACAGAAACTTGGAGCGAGGCTGAGAAAATCCCTCGGCCTCTGTAACAAAGCGCTGGGTAGGAGGACGGACCGAACGGCACGGTGGGACCCGCGGGAGGCTGCGTTCACCCAGAGATTCGTGCAACGGCTGACGGATCCAACAGAGCCGGATTGCCAAGTGTGCCAGCTCAGCTGACGTAACTCACTGACGCTGACCACCAGTTCTAACCAACATCCCAGCGCTCCGCGCACCCCGCACCAGGAGCCCACGCTCTCGTCCTCGCCGAGGACCAAAACGCAGAAGACCGGGGACACCGCCAGGCCTGCCAGGACAAAATTCCTCCGGGCCCATGCACCAAGCTGGCCCGCGGCCTGACCGCACTGCCCCGGGCAGCAGCTCCCACCGAGCCCCTCCACGAGCTGCCTTAACCCCAACGCGGCAGAAGACTCAGAAAACTGGGGCGGCTTGCGGCTACGTTAGCGCGTCAAGGCGGGCCACGGAAGGCTCGGACGAGAACCGGTCGGTGCCAGCCCGGGGCAGGGCCCGGCGGTGAGGAACGGGCGATCCTGAGCAGAAGCGCGCTGCGGGAGCCCCCGCCCGAGGCAGCGCAGAGCGGAGCAGCCACCGCCACGGAAGGAAACGGCGCGCGCGGAGCGAGGCAGCGCCGGCTGGTGCTGTGCACAGAAATGCGGTGCCGTACGGGAAAGCTGCTCCTCGCCTGGTGCCGAGGCCAGGAGCGGAGGCCCTGGGCACAACCCGGAGCCCGGGAGGCTCCCCCGGGACACCGGGCAGCGCTTCTGTGCCGTGCGGGTGCCGCAGCCCTGGCGCAGGTCCCCAGAGAGGTGCTGGGGTCTCCTCCGTGGAGATCTCCAGCCCCGCCTGGCCGTGGGGCTGGGCACCGGCTCGGGGGGCGCTGCTGGGGCTGGGGCTGGAGGGACCCGGGGAGCCCCGGCCTCGGCCGCTCCGGGATCCTGCGGAGCGCTCCAAGAGCTCCTGCACCATTCAGGACGAACGGCGACGTCTGTACTCCCAAAGTCGGCCAAGTTACCTGGACAGGGAAAAGCTACGGCCGAGGCAGAAGCCTGAAGGGCCAAGGCTCTGAAGGACGGCGTTTCTGAACAGTGCAGCGCTTCAGTTCCGAAACGTTTCGCCAGATTGCTGCCTCAGGGCTGGTTTCGAGCGGCACGTAGAGCAGCTCCAGTTTTCGGGCTACGAGCGCTCTTCAGCTGCAGCAGGGGTTTGCCGGTGAGCGCTGCCTCTTGACTCCCGCTAAGCCTCCTGCCTCGCGTCCTGCCTAGCGCCGGACCGGTCCTAGAGGAGCCCTTCAGCTCGGCTGAGATGGAACAGAGGCACACGTTCCTGAATGTAAATTCAGTCGGAAATCCAACACGATTACAGCTATCACTGCCTCTTAAAAATGCGCCCTTTGTTTTGATTGCCGCGCTTACAGGAGTTTATTTTGAATTTGCATTACAAACACAGAATTTGAAAATAAGTGACTCAGGCATTAAAGCACGCCGAACAACGGCTGACTGCTTTGTTTGCGAAGCCCAGAGCCTTACTGAACAAGCCCTCACCCTATACGCCAGGCTGGATCAACTCCCTCCTGCAAAACCAGGAAAGCTGCTATTATCCATGCATGTGAGGGATTAAATATAAAAATATATTCATAAATCAAATATAAAAATAGAAAACCCCTCACACTTCCCCTGTTAACCGTTTGGCAGCTACAAACCCTTCCTCCCGACTCCTAGACTTTCAGCTACCTCTCACAACCCTAAATCCGCGCTCTTTACAAGCACGCCGGTGCCGCAATTCTTCCGCACGTTCCTCATTTGCGGCCGCACGTTCGGGCCTTCCGCATGACACCGCACCACAGCAAGCGTCTCGCGTGGAGGCGCGCAGTGCCGGAGAGCCGCGCGACAGCGGGAGCTGAGCCGCCAGGAACGCCGCCGGGAAGCGCTCCTGGAGGACCGACCTGGTGACGGCTCCAGCACAGTTATTTTCCTAGCACAGGCGAGGACCTTGGCGCTGACCTAGCGAGAGCTGGCTGCGCAGGAAGCGCGCGCGTGCTGCCAGGCAAAACGAGCTGCTGATGAGGTTATTTCACGCGCTCTGCTCCCCTCCACCGTCCGGGAGCACCAGCAGAGCCGCCACCTGAACACAAGGGCACGGACACAGCACCGCCCTCACACCCTGCTGCAGCTCAGCCTGCGGGGGCTTCCTCACTCTCCTGCGGTTGCTCTCCGCGTCCGAGTCACCTCCCTGGGTCTAAATCTGGGCAAGCCTCGGGGTCGCTCATACGCCCATCCGGGTCTGGGCCGTCACGCCCACGGTCCCGCAGGAGCCCCCCCGCCTCACCACGAGGACTCCCCCGCGCTGGAATCGGGGCTTCTGCTCTAACAGAACCGGGTCCCTCGGGTCCGCCAGCAGCGGGCGGCTTCGCTTACGCTGCGGGCACAAGCGCCCCACAAGCCCGAGCTCAGCAAACTCTAAATTCAGGCTCGAGACTCGGGCAGGAGTGGCTCTGTGGCGGGAAACCGAATTTCACGGCTCCCTCCCAGCCCCCCCTGCCAGGAGCTTCCCCACGGCCCCCCACCTCTCTTCTGCTCCTGCTGCCCACGTGAAGAGAACCGAGCTGACGGCGCGGAGCCTGACTCTCCCTTCGGATGAGCGGCTGCCTCCCTCTTCCCCAAATCCCAGCGAAGTCCGCGGCCGGTTCCCCTGAGCCTCCACCCCTGCTCTGACAGGGGACGCCTGTGCCGAAGGCACGACCGCACGAGGTGTGGGCAAGCGAAAAGAAAGGTTAACAGCCGCAAGGTGACGCTCCCTCCTCTCCATCCCGCCCGCGCCTGCCCTTCCCCAAATCCAGTGCCATTTCTCTGCCAGCTTCGCTCCCCGGTGCAGCTCCCCCTGGGTCCGAACGGGCTCGGAGCTGCCACGAGGGCGGGGGAGAGCACCGCGCGGCCACGACACGAGGGGCTGCACGAACGAGCCAAAGCAGCAGCCGCGGTGCTGCCACCACAGCGGGCGCAGCTTCCCTGGCTGCGCTCCTGGCTCCCGCCCGCTCAGGCTCACCTCACCAAGAACACAAGTGCGAGGGCTGGCACAAGGCGAGCAGCAGCGCAGGGTTCAGTGCTGACCTAAGAGCTGCCCGCCAGGCCGGAACAAAGGCCTACGGACCAGCAGAAGGCGTCTAAGCAGGAATTTCTCTCAAAGAGACGCATGGCTGCTTCCACGGAGCGCCTCCCGGCCTCCGGAGAGTCACCAGCCGTCCTGCTTCCGACCGCCCCGGGAGCCGGCTGCAGCAGCAAAGGCCGCCCCTCTCTTCCCACCGTCCCCAGGTTCACCCCCTGGGCAGCACGGCCGGCAGACGCCTGGCAGGACGAGGCACTCATCAGTCCAACAGAAAAACGCCCGGGACAAAACCCAGCCCGCGGAGGACAAAAAGGAGAACCGGCTCGCCCGGGGCGCCGCGATCCCCAGGAGCGGCGCGGAGGCGGCGGGGCCAGGCCTGCGCTCCGCAGCGGCCGACCGCTAGGCGAGGCAAGCGCAGGCCTTAGGGAGGCGGCAAAGGCAGCAAACGAGGTCCCAACGGTCTAGCCCTCCGTTCGTCACGCTACTGGAATCCCAAACGCACTCCAGCTCGCTTGTCTCAACAGAGCCGAGGGACCCGCTGCCCCGCGTCGGGGAAGGCGCGGGGAGAAGCGATGCCACCGCGCGCCTGGGGGAACTCCGAGCAAGACGGCACCGGCTGTCCCTGCCCAGCCCCACCGCACCCAGCGAACAGCAGCGCGGGACCTCTGAGGGCAGAAGTCGCATCCAGGCACCGTGCGCATAAACCAAGAATCCAACCTCCCCGAATCCTTTCAAAATTCTTCTACGGTTTTGGCCTGGACACTGTCGCTGTGGGGACAGACGGCATCATCTGAGTGTGCTGCGTTTTGAGGTATCTTCTCTTTTAGCTTGCTGCCCGCTCACTCAGCTGGGTGCCGTCTCATCTTTACGTTTGCGAAACACTGACCGATTTAAAACGGGGAGAATGCATTTACATCCACAAGCCCTTGGGAAAGCACGGCTCGGGAGGCCGCCTCTGTGAGGAGGGTGCCGGCACGGAGCGCTTCGGCCTCCGAACCGAAAGCGGCAGCGTTGTACTCGACAAAACGGGGTGGGGTTTGTGCGTGAGGCAGGGCAGGAACCGCCGGTGACAGCGTCTGATGTCGAGAACCCAGGCAGCCACTGCAAGCTGCTCTGCCTTTCGGACCCGCGGTGCCTGCGCCCAGGGAAGGGGATCCAAGCCACCGGCACCACTGTACGGATGAGAGGAGTCTCCATAAGGAGGAAGTTATGGAAAAAGCGTGTCAAGGAATCACAAATAAAATTTGAAGACCCTACCTTCAAAGAAGTCAAATTAGAAGCTTCTGTACACATACACACGCTCGCTGCTTCTTCACCTCCTCTTACATTTATTCTCCTGCTTTCTACTGAGATGATTTCTCCTCGCATGCACACAACAGATGTCATTCCTTACCGAAAGCATCAAGGATCCGTATTCCTGAATCCCTACGGCTTGTTTCTTCCGCCTATTACTAAAGGAAACTGAAAGAAAGGAATTAAAGGTAAACAAAAAGAAAAAAGGCACAAGAAGAAGGGAGCTAAAAAACGAGAAGAGGATGAGCACTGCAGCAAGAAACAGGTACACGAAGCAGGGATTTATTTCCTTCTCCTTTTCCCTCCCAAAAAAGCAGAATTTATTTTTGATGGGAACTAAAAGGTCTCAGCCTACCTCTGTGTACATTTTCCAAAGCCCTTTCCTCCTCCAAAAAACATCCTGCACCTGAGCCAGCGTGAGGATAACGGACTGCTTTGTTTCCGCGCCACAGTCTGCGTTAACCGAACAGAACAAACACACCCCCAGCGAGAGACCCGCGCTGGGGAAGAGCGTGTCCTTCCCCAGGTTTTCAGGCAGATTCCGTCAGCTCACAGAGTATTTACGTCCAGCGCCACCAGTAAGGAGGAGCTCAGACACCAGACACGGGCATCCCAGAACCCGGCTGCTGACGCGAAGACCTTCAGGATCTAAGACTTCACTGACAGATTTCAAGAGCTGCACCCACCCAGACCACGCTTCCCCAGCTCCTGCCAAGGCCTAGAAGATTCGTGAACCCACCAGCAGTATAAAGAAGTTTCATAAAATATCTGCTTATCAGAGTGGCAAAGTGGCTTTGGGGTAAAGCCTAGCTCCGGGCTGAACCTCAGCGCTCCGGCCGTCCAAGCAACCGTTCTGGTCTCCGTGCCCACCGTTGCCCTGCGGCCAACACGCTGTACGTAACGGCTGCTGTCCCTCCGCGAACAAATTAGGGTACAGCACACAGCACAGGACGAGAACACGTTCCCGGACACCTACTGGGAAGCAACCTTACCCGGCACACCGCTTCACAGGACGCAAAACCCGGGTACGGGAATCTCCTTCCCACTCTTCCGTCCCACCTACCAGCAGCAGCTTGCTTGCCCGACGCCGTGCAATCACGTTACAACCGGAATGACGCCAAAGAGGGGGCAGCAAACTGTGCCGAGGGGATGGACGCGAGCAGCCAGGGCTCCTCGGGCCAGCCCCACCGCCAGCAGCTCCCTCCTCCTCCCCCAGCACACCTGGAGGGACCTTTCAGGCAAAGGGAAATTTAAAGGTGTGGGAACTTTCTTCGCTTCAGTCAACGCAAGGAAAGCGTAGCTTCCTGTCTGCGAAGCACGCTGATCCGCACGGAGCCAACTCCGTGGATATTACTCCGTGTGCCCAGTGGCAGGCGCTTAACTTACACAGGGTCCATGCGGCCCCGGCGAATCCGTCCGCACGCGAGCAGAGCCCGAGGCTCTCGCTGTCCCCGGCCGCAGCAAGGCGACCGCCTGCGCACGGCACCTCCCGGGCGTACGGGGACGGGGGAATGCTGGCAGCCCCCGCCCGCCCGCGCTATCGCTCACGGTGCTTCAGCAACACAAAAGTGAACGTAAGCTCGTAGAACACCAGGCATCAAATCTGCCTGCTCTAGCAACAGGACAGGGCGTTTGCTCAGAGGCGATGACTTGCAAAGTTAATGCCGTATCTGCAGAACACATACAGCGCAGGTCCCTCACCTCCTCACCGCCACGCCGAGCCAGATAAGCAAACAGGAGTCAGTGGAGAGCAGCTACGACCACGGGTTATGAAAAAGCATTCCCAGCGCATTTCTGTTTTCATTTTGGTCCTAATCTGTTTTGTCATCTTGAACAGCAGCTCTACTTGTCTGAGCTCCTCACTCCCACCTGAAGCTAAACCTCTGTACGAGGGTCCTTCCCACAATTACCAACTCACTGCTCTCTTCCCTCAACAGTTTCGGTAGCCAATTCATGATCCGCGCTCAAAACAAGGCAGCACAGGAGTAACCCAGCATTCAAAAGAAATTATTTCTGCTTAAAAGCGTTTGGTCTGCCAGGTGAAAAGCCAAACAGCAGGATAACTTCTTCCCTTTGTTTTCAGGAAAACAGCCCCCGCGCCACGGGCGCAGCCACAAATCCGGCTCCTTGGCAGCAGCTCGGCGCGGGCTGAAGGCCGGGCAGCCCGCAGAGCGCTGCCCGCCGCGCGAACAGCCGGAGGAGCTGCTTCTGCCTCAAGTGCGCGGCACCACCCGCGTCCCCCCGGGGTACGGGGGTAATGAGCTTCGCGGGCAGGGAAACCGCTGGGGGAAGAGGCAGCACCGCTAAGCAGGCGCGGGGAAGAGCGACTGGAGTCGCGGCAACCGGTGAGGAGCGGAGCCCGGGGGAGGCCGCGGACACGCCTGGGCCTCGGCCGCGGGGCTCGGCTCCCGGCAGCGGGCGGACGCCCG
>VXAL01014192.1:76159-118002 GCA_013399475.1 Chauna torquata | reverse complement strand
ATTTATTTATTTATTTAATCAGCCTCTGGAAACTCTAGTCCTAAAAGTGTTGTTGGTCAAACTGGCAGGCAAGGGGGTTGCTGACTTTCAGCCATGGATGCTGGAGGGATCCAAATGAACAGATTATGATGGTATAGTGATGGTTTCCAACTCTATAAAGAAAAACTGCTGATTTGAAAGTTCTCCTTGATGAACACCACATGTCTATACTGAACTTTCGCTTCTATTTATCTTAAATTTCCTATGAAAGCCATTTCCATGTGAAGGGATAAAGAAGGTACATGCTTACAAAGCAAATCAAACTGCAGTACTTAGAAGTATGTTTGTTCAACTGTGAAGTCCGCTGTTGAAATAGGAATTGTCAGACATTAGCTGTATTTTATCACTACTCTCATGAATGCCAGGACTGAAAATGCTCAGAAGCAGCTGATGCTAACAGTAATCTCAGCCGTCAGCCCTCAGCTGAACGTGTCCTGAGAAGATTTATTCTTGCTTTTTTTTTTTCATTGTGCTTGTTCCAGCCTTCCAACAGCAAGTTTCAGTGGCAGTTCCAAGTAACTGACTGAGAATGAACGAAGTTCACCAAGAACTTGATCCAAAGAAGAGGGCACCTGAAATAGGACTTAGGAGAGATGCGGGTTCTTACCTCCAACACTGCAGGTGTTGGAACCCCAACACCTTCACTCAGCTGCAGCCTGAAGCTGGAGATGATTAAAATGTGTTGGCACCCTAGACTTTGACTTCCTAAGCAGCCAAAGTTTGGCGTCTGTTCTGTCCAGAACAGCCTTCTTTGTGTTAATGGTAAATGCTTAGCAGACATCTCATGCCTGAAAAGTACAAGGACACTGAACATGGGCAGCTTTCCTCTGTCTGCCTTGCTTGAAGGAGTTAATGCAGGAGGTGATGGGAAAATGGCACATCTGCCCCAAGATGGTCTCATGTAGAACGTGCAGCAGCCATGGCCTTTGTCCTCATGTGGGTGCCATTCCCCTTTAATGCAGCAGTCCAGTGAATTCATTGCTTGCTCAGTCTGGTTGTTGGATATCTTGTCTGATGAGTGTGAGAACTGCAAGGCAAACCTATTTCAGGACAGGAGCAAGCTTACCCTCTTTTACTGAGACTATGTCACTTTGCCTAAAAATAATTTGAGACTCATTTTAACATGCAGGACATGAGATGCTCTTTAATTTTCCAGACAAGGAATAACTAAACAACCTACTAGCTCACATATGCCTCATGGCTTGTGCAGTGCAGACCTTGGTAAGGAAAATATCTGGGAGTGGTTCTTGAAAGCCAGAACTGAGTCTTCATTTTTATATCTGTTGCTGACCTATCTCTGCCATCTTAACACACACACACACACACACACACACACACACACACACACTAATCTTGAAAAATCTTGAAAAGACCAGAAACTCTTAAAGATTCAGCACTGGTCAATGCTATGTTCTACAGCCGAGGCTGTTCATATTCTTATTACACAGTGTACTGCCTCTGAAAAGGGAACAGACACAAAACCATCTGATCGCTTAATGGGATGTAATTAAACACAAAGTCATTATAAATATGTACAGTGAACTATTCACAGACAGAGTAATATCCAAGCATCTTTTTGCTAAAAGAATTTACAAATAACTTCTGCTAAAACTGTTAATTTCATAAATTCTGTGTGAAAGATTTGTAGACAGTAAGTGCAGGTGAAATTCACTGAAATAATAGTGATTTATTTGGATTACTTTACTTGCTATCAAATATATTGGTGTACATGTATGTGTGAAAAGCACATGGGATTTTATGAAGAAGGGAGAAATAATTCAATGGTTTATCTGTTGCTATAAAAAAAAAAGTCCCCATGCAAGTTTTAGAGGTAGGGGAAAAAAAGAGTAGGGCCTTTATATTCTCCAGAAGCTTCTTGAGGAATCAGTCCTGATTTACTGCACCTCCTAAGCATTTATAGGGGAGGTTAGAGGTATTTTTTTCCCACTTAGGAAAGCTGAATGAGATTCCTGTGTAGTACTGCTTCAGCAGTGTGTAGGAGAGCAATGGTTCACAGAAGCTGGGTGAGAGGTAGTCTCTTACCCAAGAGGTAAGACTGCACACTTCACCACCACTCTGGGCATCCTCCTGCTCTGGAGCACTAGCTTTGACCCAGAAATTATAAAAATCTGTCTCATAGCAATGTGGAGAATGATTTGCAGAGCATTTAAAAAAGCCAAAATAATTCAGTTGTGACCTCTTCATGTTCCCATAAAACTGTTTTTCCTTCAGCATCAGGAGATGAGTCAGCAGTAGTGATAACAAGAGTTAGAGAAAGACTGGAAAAAACGAGTGTCCCAAGTATTTTGGCAGTGAAAAATTAAGCTTCAAAGTGATTTCTTCATGGAACATTTTTTCTTTCTCCAGGACACCAAATTGACTATTAAAGAAAGAAGAAAAAGTGTGTGTGTGAGAGAGAAAAGGACTTGGATGATATTTCTCAGTGTCTGCCAACATCTAACATACTTTTGGAAAAGTTGCGTAACACAACCTGCCAAGATAGCCCTGTTTGAATAGAGGTTAGTAATACTTTCTATTTCTTGGTATGCTTGTGGTTTTGCAGAACTGACCCACAAGGCCTCATTTTCAACCGGTGTAACAGGCTTTCTTGTTTGCTAAGCCTGTAAGGATCGGGAAATTGTCCTCTGAATGGAGCTTAACAGACCTTGTGTCTACCCAGAAATTACCATCAAGTTGATATCAGTTCTGTCATCCTTTTTGTAGGACACAATGGGTGATGAGAAACCTTGAATTTCCTCTTCCTTGGAGTAGAATCTTTGTCTTCAGTGATCAAGCATACAGATAGGGTACCAGGGAGCTTGCAGTGTGAGGTGTTAGGTTTGAAAACATTTAAACAAAGACTGCTGCAAAGTTTGTTTTCTGATTTGCAATGTTATCAATGCAATTTCTTCAGATTTTTAAATCTGCTGTGCATGATAAATAAGAACAGTGCTCCATAAAGTTCTTATTAAATGGGTGAAAATAATAACTGTTAGTATTGATCTACTCTTGTTCTCATGGCCTTTGAACAACAGCTATGAAGGAAAAGGCAAGGAAATAAAGGAAAGAAAAAGGAAAAGGAAAGGAAATTAACTAATTTCCTTTTCTCTTCATGAAATGTGGTGTAGAAGAAGGGGCTTTGGACATATCTGAAGGTAGGTAGCAGCTGAGCTGTGGTGCTGAGACTCTTAGGTGTCTAAATCACTTTGTGGATTACCCCTTCATGATTTTAAGCAAGACACTCCAGAAATATCCTTGCCTGTATCCCTCATAGCTGGTGCTAAATAGATAGCTTGTGTTCCTGAGATATTAGAAAAACATAATGATGCACTGGTGAGGCAAGCTGTATTCTGCTGCCTTTCCAGAATATGCCAGAATGCACACTTGCAGGTGAGCAGCGTGTACCTGGAGGTGTCAATGTTGTTTTGGGATTCACTATTTTTGAGGGTGCAAAATTGTCTATTTTAAACAGTCTTAAGAAAATGTTTATTGCAGTGCCTCTATTTATTGTAGTAATGAGCGTGAAAGAAGAAATGTGTTTCATGAGGTGTTTCCCAGGAACTTTGCCCTCAATGTTTGCTACTTCAGGCTAGTAAGTGAGAAAAAAAAGATAACTTCTATCTTGTTTTATTGGTCTGTCTGACACTGACCTGTGCAAACTGTTTGAGAATCTGATTCTGCACATCAGCAAAATCTTTTCCTTGATCCGCTTCTGATAGTCATGAAGATGCCCATCAAATTAACTGGGATTTGGATGAAACCCTCTGAGAGAAGTACAGCATTCCAGCTTTCTTCAACCTAGAGCTGAGAGAAGTATTCACTGCAAAAGCTAAAACTTTTCAAGTGAGCTTAGGCTGAATATCAGATGCAGGGAGAGATTTACTCTTGGGTGGAAATCATGTAAAACTCTACTTTTGACATACTTTTGACCTGAAACCTGGCAAGGCTTAGCCATTTTGACTGAAGTTACTTTGAAGCTACAAAGCCAAAAGTTAAAGAAAAACTCAGAAAATGCAAAGGTGGCATGAAGAGCTCAAACTTAACACAAATCTGCTTCAGCCTTCAGGCTGGACTGAGCTAGGTGCTGCTTAGCTGCTCCGCTTCCAAGTAAACGACAGGTATATTACCAAAGCATTGCAAGCATATTATTGCAAGCATAAGCCCATGTGGTAGTGTAATGTCAAGCCTGCAAATAATCAAGTCATTATTGTATTCTCAAAAAAGCCACGAACTATGGAGAAGGGAGTGTTCTTGGGGATTTTCCCAAAGATTTGCTCAAAGGCTTTGTTTAGGATTCCAGCTGAGATGGACATTTTATGGGTTATCTAACCTGAGTTTTTCATTGCTTGGTGATGCCTCATCACTGTCAGACCATCTCAGACTTTGCTGATGATGAACAACAACTTGGAAATGATCTNAAAAAAAAAAAAAGAAATGATTCTTTCTCATCTCGTATTGCATTAGGAATGACTTCAAAAGATCAACATTCAGCAGCAAGTAGAAATAACAGCAGGATTCTCTTAGTTATTTTGCCCAGACAGAGTTTAGTTGGAAAACCACTATCAGATGGAGAAGAGGCTATCTTGCATTTCCAGATGAGAATATTCTTGGGAGAAAATAGCTTTTCTCCATAAAAGTGTTACTGCAGAGGATCAGACAAACATTTCCAGCTCTCTGAATAGAGAGTTCTGCGAGCTGCGGTTCCAACCCTCTAGGAAAGAAGTGCACACGTGTGTGAATTCTCTCACATGAATGCACAATGAAAGAAAAGAAGCTTTCTGAGTTGCCGATTCCTAACTTTTTTGTCAGCATGGGATTTTCTGTCTGGAGAGAAAGAACATCTTATTCTCTCCCCTGCTGCTGCTTGCTGCTTATATTGCCTTCGTAATTGGAAGCTGCAGTATAGATGTGCAAAAAAGGACATTTTTTGAGCATACCTCAAGGGTGAGCTGTCTAACCAAGGAAACAATTTCATCTTGTCTGTTGTAAGAAGAGCCTGGCTCAACAGAACACTTCTGTCATTGCAGAGCAGAGCAAAAGATGGCAAGGAGAAAAGACTGACAACAGTAACTGCACTACATGAATATTCATATTTTCTGTGTGCAGATTGTTGCAGTCTGCTACAGAATTATTTGCCTTTAATTTCGATAGGTGAATAGGAGTTGCAGCATTGTGCTTTTATTGCTGCTTCAGATTGAACCATACTTTTACCACTGAAGAAAGAAGGCATAGAATTCCAGACTAGATCTGTCACTTACTGCAGTGTGGGCTGTGCTTTCGAACAGTTTCCATCACACACCTTGCATTCTGCACTCACACGTAAATGAATGGAATTAGCAGTTTTCAAAGGTGAGTCTGACAAATAATTAGCTTCGCAGTGCTCTCTGCAGGGGGATCATGACGCATGGCCTGACCAAAGAGCTACCCGCCTGGATATAAGTGGCACCTGCAACATAAGTGGTTGTGTTAGATCATGAATGTCATGGTGCTCCCAGAAGAGTATGTCTAAACTAAGAAATTATTAAGCCTGTTTTACTGCCAGGAATGGCACAGCTGCACCAGAACCAAATTACTACTGCAAGTGGGGCACAGCTTTAATAGCTATGATGGTCTTAATCCAGCAAATGTTAACGTTAGAAATATCCCAGCCAAGGCCAGTGGAGTTATTCAGGTGTTTAAAATTAAGCATGTGCATATTTTCTAAGTAATGTTTTGGAAAGGTGTAAGCAAAACTGAACCAAGCCCCAGATACCCTGTTTTTGTTGCTGACATTGTTTGGAAGTTGAGAGTAATGTTCGTCATCAAAGACAAACAAATGGAAGATGACTCAGTCTCATCCATCACTCAGAGGGGAAGAATCCAAAGGGAATAGGATTTCCCTGCTTAGAGAAATCCACGCAAAGGGAAAGGAATTCACATTTGTCTGAAACTGTGAAATGCAATCCTGTTAAAAACTGTTTTTCCGTAGTTATCCAAAATTAGGCCTGAGGTTTTTAGGTCAAATGCAGCTGATTTCTCTCTCACTGCAAAAAGCTAAATGAAAGGCTCAGTATTATGGTGAACTTTAGATTCTTGAAGAAATACACAGTGATTCCACTTTCATATGCAATGCTTTTCAAATCAATGAAAAATATTTTTCACATACCAGCAGCACATCAACCACAACTTTCTGTTACTTAAGCCAAGAGCAGGAGATAGGTCCCCTGAAAAGTTCACAGTGAATTAAATACAGATAAAATAACTTCTTTATTAGCCCCCACCATCAAAACCACTGCTGTAATAATGTCAAGTTTTTTCCTTATGTGCTTGGTGTCCTTAGTTCAGAAGGTGAAATATATGGAAAAACAATACACTGAGTGAACTAATTAATGAAAATCAGTAGATCTCATCAAATACTCTCTTGGGTAAATACAAGCTGAAAGGTTCGAGTGCTGAGTTTATCAGAGTATCTCAGAAATATCCTTCATTATTTTTCATTAACTAAATATCTCACCTTGCCTAGTTAAAGCCCAGTTCATTTTGCTGAGTAAATGCATGAACAAAGCTTGATGGATGGTGGCAAATTAGCCATAAATGACCGTATAAGTAGCAAAGGCCCATTAATCTGGCAGAATTTGAGCTTCATTGTCAGCCCAGTGAGTGTGAGACTTTAGCTGTAATTAAGATCAAAGATCTTCTGATTGTTGCTAAATAACTATTAGAAGGTGTATAGCTCTGAACTGCTCTTGTGATACTGAAACACTACCTTTTCTATGAGGTACTAGGAGTGATTTTTTTTTACTTTTTTTACCTATTTACAAGAGCCCCTCCTCTGTTATTCAGTTTCCCTTAACAGAGAAAGTAGCACTGCTGTTAGCTCTCAGCACAGGAATTGCCATGGGATTTCACCAAGAGGGAAATGTGGTGGGGCTCAGCTGGAGTGAGAGACTAAATACTGAAGGGATTAAGAGAAGCATGTTTTGGGAGTGGGGATACTCACTTTTTCTTGGATTGTTCTTGAAACTATGAACTTCTGGCCAGTGAGGGGTAAGGAAGGAGGATAATAGTCTGAAAGAAAACTTTTGACTCACTTTTCTGAACTGTATAGCTGCATGTAGCTTGTGGAAGGATAAGATTGTGGAAAACTTATGTATGAAACAAGTCCAGACCAGGGGGCTAGAGAACTGAGCACGGTGCTGACTTCAGTCATGTAAACCCTCATGGTGGGCTCCTATTTTCAGTACAAAAGTTAAGTCAGAGACATTCATCATAAACAGCACATAGAGAAAGGGAGTTCAAAGAAGCATTAAGCAATGTGGTATTCAAACTGACTCAAAGCAGAACATGCGTCAGTTAGGTAACATATTGGAAATATATTGGACTCCTATTCATGGTTTTCCTCAGGGTGGTGTTAGTGTTGTAACAAAATAGACGATGCTGAATGCTTGATTTAAAAAGGTTGGGCCTTCAAGGCTAGATTTACTGCCCGGTGAAGCTCTGCAGGCTGGTCTTCCCAGACGCAGCGGTTCCTGGGTTGGGAACGCCGAGACGAAAGCCTTGGAGTGCAAAGCTGTCCAACTGCGGCTGAACATAAGGTCACAACCAGGAACATATGAGAAGAATAAATCTTTATTGGGCAGGGCTGCAAAACATTAGGTAATGGGGCCAGTGACAAAAAAAGAACTTTTTCTAAATTGCACTGCAGAATGCTCATCAGAACAGGAGTTCAGGCCTCTAACTAGGGGCAAAACTCTTATTTCTGATGCTGGTAGGAAAAAAGGGAAGAAAAATCTAGTAAGAGATCTCTTCTGCTTGTGTAAGTGCATGCATTGTACACATCTGCAATGTTTTAGTTTGTAAGAGTTCATGGCAGTTTCCATAGTTCAAACTGGATGCATAGCGCTAAGCCAATCCTTTTCAGTTCTTTTCCAGATTCCATCACCGTATCTGTCTTCTGACCTTTTCCCACCTTCTTTCTCACCTACAAATAGAGAAACAGAGCTGAAGAAAAAAAAATCCCACACATTCTGTTTCTGGGGAAATGTTTCAGTGCTTGCTTCCACCCTGAATCAGGATAGAAAATTAAAATACCTCTTCTCCCCCTCCCCATGGGAAAAAAGAGTTCTGAAAATGCTTTGTTCAGAACGAATGAAACACTTAATGGTGAATCATTTTGGAATTCATCTTATTCATCTTCATTTTTCTATTGCACTGGATTGTTCACAGGGGAGATGAACATGCAGCTGGGGGGACTTGCTCTGTGAAACCTGAGCTGTCCATGTATTTGGGTTGGATAATCCAAGAGCGTGCGGGCTCGATCCAAGTTTGGGGATCTTCTTCAATTCATCTATTGAGACATACACTATGAGCTATTTCCTCCCAGCAAGGCAAGGACTGACCTCCTGCTTGGGAGAAGAGCTGCTAAGAGGTGGTGGTGAGACCTTGAAGAAAACACAAGGAGGTCAGAGTGAATCATCCTGCAAACTGGATTCAGACTGCAGGTCCCCAGTCGATCCATTTTAATGGTCTATATCGTGACTGCTGCTCTATCCAGGATAGAGACTCATCCAGAAGGACTCTAGCTGTTTTGCTGATGGGCCTGTGGCTGGCTGTGGGATACCTGGCCTCTGCCTGGCCCTGCTTATGTCCGTTCCTGGGCCACCTTGTTCCAGACCCCAATTCCAGGCTGTCTGTACTGTATCTGAGCAACCTGGTTAGACATGGGAGGACCACATCCTCCCTTTTGTCCTTCAAGTGTGGTCTCTCCTGTTCTGGGCATGTAGCACTTCCCACCCCAGAAATGCTTTGAATTAGATCATGAAACTTTTGGGTGAGGACTGACTGGGGTTTTTGCCCTGCTCTTTTCCAAACACTGCCATGAATAAAGTTCAGTACAATACAGACAAGTGGAAAAAGAATAAATAAATAAATAAAAACAACCAAACCCAAGACAATGGACCTGTACAGAGTGTGCAAAACTCATGTATAAACTGCTGCTGAGAGAAATACATTTCAAACAGGAATCTGACAGAGAAGAAAGCAGATATCCAGTCAACCACAGGTAAGGCACTCTTCCAGTCTAGTGAGCTGTCTAATGGTCTGTTGTCAGAGCAAAGTGGATGTGAAACAGGTACAAACACATTTTTCTCCATTTGTTGCTACAAGGAGAATAATCTATGCATTAAAATAAGATTCTTTTAATAAAACTGAGTGTTGCTGAAACTGAGATGGTACAGTTTGCATGGAGAGGAATTGCACTTCTGATATGAAGTTCTGCTCTTTTTTTTCCTATTTCTAATGACTGTGCCTATGAGATGTCATCTGATGGATTCGGCTGAGCCTGTAATCCTTCAAAAGGCTTTAAAAACTAGTATTGTGAAAAAGGACTGTAAAAAAACAGCACTGTATGTGGAGAGACATGTAAGAATCTCTGAATTTACATCAGACATGGGAACAAAGGATCATGAACTTAAAAAGAATGTAGCGAAACCAAAGGAAATCTCTTTCTGATAAAGTACAGAAATCACTTACAGAAAGATCTCATATGTCTGCTCCCCACTGCAAAGGCTATGCTGCCTTTGACAGCAAATGTTGTCCAGTTTTATCTTAGTTGTTTTGGGCAGTGGTTCTTCTGTTGTTTCTCTCTAGGAAACAATTCTAGCTTTAAAATCCTAAAAAAATGATCATCACAAAATGAGCTGAGTTTTCTGAAATGCTTTGCAGCTAGACATAAACAATTTGCAGTAATTTCAATCCTAGTTAGAGTGTAATCTGTTAGTTTTGCATGGTTCAATTGTCCACATGGATAGATTTTTGCAGAATAGCTCACATTTTGTCTTTGAGCACCGTCCCACTGTGTGCTGATCGCTTCCCAATAGTCTTTCTTGTTTACTTTCCGCACTTCAGAGCTGGGGAGAAGGAATGCCTGGAATCCACTCACCTGTACAAATAATGCTGCTACTTCCCTTTGATCTGACTTCTCCTGAGATAATTAGCGAATGCTAGACCAAGGTGATCCACAAAAATCTCTTCTCTCTCATGTTGCCCTGCCATGCATGGAATTGATTTTCTGACTCAAAGACAGTGTCCTCAGCTTGCATACTGCCCCCCTGAAGACTCACCACTAATAACACATGTGAGGAAAGCTAGCTGTCATGTTATTTAGTGAGTAGTATAGTTGTGTAGTGCTTGTTTGTGGGGGGAGACAGGAGTCAATACCAGAAGACTAGTATGGAGGAAATATGGGGAAGATGGACTGCAGGCAAGTAAGCCTGTGGTCACAGAATGCCTTGCTGTGCTGAGATGCCACTGTGCTGAAAAAGGTTATAATTTATGTTAATACAAAAAGCCTAGAGGTTTATTTCTTCTGATAAAGTTGGGTTCATTGGTGATAAACTGCATTTCAATGCATGGTTTGAGTCACTGAATGCACCCAGAACAATACAGCGTGACTACATTACCTCTCCAGGCAGTGTTTCTTATCCTGGTTAGCTCTGCCTGAAATTTCATGCACATACCCAGAAAAGTGATTTGTTCCTCTCCAGTTTTCACAGGCAGCTGCCCAAGAGCTGCCTTCATCCTAGACTGAGCTGTAGGCTGACGTAATTTCACATTGTGCACACAGATACTGGGAGAACAGGTGAAAGTTTTGTTGGGCCAGAAATAGGAGTCCCTCCTCACTGGCTGCAGTCATTCATGACCAAAGATATCATTTCTTATGCAAGAAAGTAAACTACTACAATTCTTTCCCTTTCTTCATGTTTATACCCTTCAAATATTTACAGGGAAAATGATGAGCATGCCTTTTCATCATTTAATCCATGCTTAGTCAGACAAGTGTGTTGCATTCATGGTATAAAAGCTCTCTTTGTATGATAGGACAGTCTCTCTATCCCCTTAACCGTGCTTGTTGCTCTAATCTGAAATTCCCTCTCATTTGCTTGTGGGATTGGTCTCTGCTTCATGCATGAGAGTCCTCTGGAGATGAGGGGAAGGACTAGCACTCTGTGTTTTTAAGGGAAAAGGGGAAGGGAAGAACAGTGTGGGGCAAAAAAGCCAAGCAAAATCAGTGAACACCCATTAGGTGGAATTCACTCTTGTTCGTAGACTGACCCTTTTAGTGACCACTGGAATTATCAGGCTTTGTTTTGAGGGCTGACGTGTGGGCTTTTTTAGGATAAGGATAGTTAGGATGTTATTTTATGCTGCATGTGAGCCTTTTGGCAGGCTGCTTTTGAATCCCTCTTGTGGATGGGAGAAGGGAAAAGGCTCCTGAAAACATGCTGAGAGTGACAGGTGCTTTCCAAACCACAGTCTGCTGACTACTTCTAAGGAATTTCCAAAATGTAACTAACAAAAATACAAGTCCAAATTTGCTATACAGGGATCTGTAGTTCCATTGGATAGCTTTGAACAGATCTGCAGATTGAAAAGGTTGACCAAACACCATTGCAGAACAAGAACAATAGGAAAGATTTTTTTTTCATAAAAAAGCAGAATATTGCAAGTATTGAGCAAGTTTCAAGTGCTACTAATCTAACAGATTAATTTAGTGCATGCAAAATGTATGTAAGTCAGGACTGGCTGGTTGGATAGACACCTTTGGACAGGGATTTCTGTCTTCTAATTGTCAAATATGAACCAGATGATCTTTAAGGTCCCTTCCAACCCAAGCCATTCTATGATTCTATGATTCTATGAATAGCATTTTACATGAAGAGCTGTCACTGTCTGTGAAAACATTTAAGTGCCAAGAGGTAAAATAAATGCTGTTGGACCTCTATCTAGGAGCAGTTCAGAACAACCTGAATGACATTAATGGTTGGCAATTCAGCTCTTGAGGAAAGGATTGTGAACTGTAATGATGTGAATTGTAGACAACAAGACGTGAGATACAACCTCATGGACATGAAAACTGAGATCTACCTGCAAGCTGTCCTACTATTGTTAACTGTGCATTATCACCAAGTAATGTGATAGTGTTTAGACCTACTCTGAACAGAAGCTCCCATTCAGTTTAATATGATTTATACTCTTCTATTCATGCAGCTTCACTTTTATCTTTTTATAACCAATTATGACAATGTGACTGATAAGAATATGCACATATATGTCTGAACTTAGTTTAGACTTTAGCCTTAAAGTAAGCCAGTGACCATCTAGACGAGCTAGGGAAGACTGTGCAGGGCGAAAAAAGGAGACTCATATCCAGCAGGCCGGTGCTATAAATTCCTGCTTTTGAAATAATGGAGAGCAATGAAATGCATGTCTCTAACTAAACTTCGAAGCCGTTCTCTGTCACTAACATTTTGTCCACCCTTGCTTATATTAGTAATTAAGTGTTTGGACAGCTTCTGTAGATCTCCTGTGCAGTAATTTTAATCTCTGGAATATTTTATTTTAGTTTGGCCAATATTTAGCTCAGCTTTCTTCAGAGTTTGTTGTGGTTTAAGGAGCAGCCATGCATGCATGTATAATATATCTCTTTTCTGTGCAAGCTGACCTTGAATACCTTCACTGGAAATAATCCTATACTGGCAAGCGGCAGCAAGTTTATGTCAAGTAGCAACATATCAGTTAGTGGATTCATACAGCTTTCGGTGCACATTGGTTGGATGTGTAATGTTCTCCTCTGACATGCAATTTATGCATAAAAATCTCTTGGGAATGTGATAACGAACTTATTTTCAGGAGGAGACAACATACAGAAGAGATACTGGATTTCAAAACCTGGGCAGTGCATTATTCTGGAACCTGAAAGGCTAACCCTTTATTCCCAGACATGTGAAATGAGTTTGTTAGAGGCACTGAAGGCTCCCAGGGCAGGTTACGCATGCATGCAGCAGGAATGAATGGGGGAGCAGGCCTCCTCCCTGGCACGCTGCAATGCACACTGATGAAAGCAGGGGAAAGACTCTCTTAGGGCAAAGAGTCTGCTTTCCTTCTGAGTGATTCCACTGAGGTTCTGCTCTGTGCATCACTACAGACACAAAAAATACTGGGCTTCTGTCAGTCATAGCCCTGATTAACTCACTAGGGACAAAACACTCTCATTTTAATGAGTCAGGAGCCTTTAACCAGGCTGGTCTTGCACCTTTTTTTGGTGTGAAATAGCTAGACCTAAAGGTCAAAAGGTATCATCAACTGATTTCTTCACTCACGATCCCCTTTGGATAGCTAACAGCAAAACGAACAGGACAGCACAACGTCTGTACAGGGACTGGAAGACCAAGACAATTTACCAGCAAACTCCTACAGGGGCTTGGTGACATCAGAATCCTCAAAAGAAGAATTATTACTGTAGTAATGGAGAAATCAGATTAAAACTGAAAGAGCATGATTTAAATACTTTTTTTTTTCCCTTCAGTGTTTTGCATCAGTAAAGCGTTAATGCAGGCTGAGGGTCTGGGGTTGTAGAGATAGAGGTTGTTGGTAGGATATCAAGTCTAAAAGAAACTTAAAAACACAGCCTTGTTTTCTATTTCACCTGCACAGAAAGCAAAGCACAAAATCACTTGTCTGCACAAATCCAAACAAAAAATCAGCCAGTGTCTTACAAGTTCCCTCCCTCTTTTAGAGGAAAGCAGAACCCTACATTCCTATCTCTGGGCTATGCTGCATGAAGATACGTGAACTATTTCTCCCACTACCTCCCCCAAGGCCTGATGTGTAGTCCAATAGTGAGAGATTCAGACTCACATTGAAGAAAGACAAATCTCAGAGCTGGAAACGGTGCACCCAGCTAAAAGTAGACAAAGTCTGCATTGTAAGGTAGATGAGAAGAAGTAAGAAGTTTGCATGTGTCAAGGATTTGACAATCCTTGCTGATTTTCTAGGGACAGATAAATCTGTTAATGAATGCTTGGGCTCTGTCCTCTGAAGTTAATTCGTATTCATGAGGTTGCCCTCTTCACTCTATCTGGCAGAAATATCAGCTGTATGATTTCAGTTTTGGGGCTAAAATCTCTAGTATAGGTAGGTTGAAAGCTAAGTAGAATTTGCTCCCTTGTGTATTGCTGATGTGGAAAAAGCAAAACACCTCTTTAGTTTTGTCACAGGTGTAGGTCAGCTGCAAAAGGTTCAGATTGTTTCTGCATCCTGGGATAGTTCCTTTTTGCATCTGAGCTGGCACAAAGACTGTTTAAAAGGTGCTGCCCTTCCCCAGGCATTTGTTCCTACCTCTATAACATTGCTCATGGCTCCCTCAGTTTTGCTGGTGCAGCTGTATCTAAGGTTGGAATAGAAGTGGGGCTGGGGATGGAAGGCTGTGCTAGTGAAATGGAAGGTGGGTGAGGGTAGGAATGAGTGGTTATAAGAGGTCTCGCACAAGTTGAACTACTAGCAAAAATGCAGGTATGATTGTGCCGATGGACACTGGAATTGGTTTTATTGAGCGTGGTCTGTACTAATATGAATACTTGTTCCTGGATTAGGAAAACTGGGAGGTTTGTGGAATGAGGATGCTTAGCTCATGGGAAGGAAGTTGTTTTGGTGGCTTGGTTCTGCAGTGGTCCTGTTGCTTGATATTCAGTGCATGTGTGAATGAAGGGTTTCCAAGAGAGTGTACAGAACCCTTGTTGGAAGGAAGGTCTCTGCTGTGAAACTTAAATCATCTCCTTGTAGAAGTCAGCATTGATCCTTGTCAGCATGGGTATGTTGGCCTCTATCAGCTGTTTTGTATTTGCCAGTTGCAAATACTACGTGTGGAAATGGAGTCTGTCTGAAAGATGCGGTGTAAAGTGTTCTCTGTGAGCCCTAATCTGGATGGTCCTACATGTTTTCTTTCAGTCTGTTTACTAGACTGTCCGACACAAGATTATCATGTTAAACAATAATGTTCACTTGAACTGGAAAGCTCTGTAATATTCTCATCTGCCAATGTTTTAATTACAGGATAGCTTTTGCTAAGGGAAACTAAAATTAGAGGTGGATGAATGGATTTTGATATGAAGGGGAAGATTTTCTTTCTTTTTTTTCCATTTTTCTTTTTCCTTTCCCCAAGGAAATTACATTCTTGGGAGAACTGCAAAACCAGAAAGACCGAAATGGCCTCTCCTGAGCCATAGGGCGGAGAAAGCTCTGGAAACCAAAGGTCAGATACAAAAAGCCATCTATTTATAAGTGCAAAAGCATAACGATAAAAGAGAGAAAGGGATGATGTGCAAGTGGGGAAGGGACTGAGGAGAAAGAGACAAGGGAAGCATCACATTCCTTTAATGTGTGATTTGTAGTTTTGCCAGTGGTGAGTGAATGAACCTTTGTGCAAAGAAGGTCCAATCAGAAGAGAACTACAATGGCAGTGGAAGAGTCCAGGAATGTAAGTGCAGGGAAGGGTGTCTCAATCCACAACCGATGGGATCGAGAGCTGTCAGTGCTTCCACAGAGCAGGGTTTGGCAGGGAAGTCTTCGCATGTTGGAGTTTTCAACAGCTCCTTCCGAGAACTCTTCCTAAACAAGTGCTGAGTCCCATGCTAGCTTGCAGGGTGAGGGCTGCAGCTTCCAAACTGCAAGCATGTAAAGTGCTGTCAGGGCATGGAGGCCTGCATATATGTAAATTTATGGATATGTACAGCTGTTTTCAGAAAGGGAATTAGAAAAAAAAGTTTGATTTACTAAGAAGAGTGAATGTTTAAGATTCTGTACAATAATGTAATCATATAGAATGCCTTCATGGAGTAATAGCATGTGTAACATGCTCCTGCAGATATTCTACTGTTGTGACATTTTTAGTTTTAAATTAACAGGAGATAATATGGTATCAATAACATAAAGTGTTTCTGTCTGGTGAGCTACTAAGGAATTGTTATAAACATTCAGCAGAACCTGTGTGATTCTGTTGATGACAAAATCAGCTCCCAAGCTAGCTTTCCTATAGCAATTTGTTCTGTAGACTCTCACCAAGTCTATGCAGTGACACCACGATTCAGTGGAAGTTTTGGGTGTATGGAGAATGTGAGCTTAGACTCTATGTATCCACCGCAATGAAGCTGAAAACAGTTCAAAACATTGCTCATCTGGCATCTCTCAAGTAACTTAAGGTAACAATATGCCATATTCCTCCAGACATTTAATACCTCACTACACGTATGTTACGAGAGGCATGAATCCAGTCCCTGGATCCTCCATGTTCCCTGGACAGTGGGAAACATACATTGTAGAGAATATGGAGCTTGAACATTAAACCTGCATGTAACTTTGGAGTCTGAGGAGTTAATAGCATTGGCCCTTATACTTTATATTTCAAACTTAGGCATGCCTAACACTCTGCAAAAACAAATAAAGACAAACGTGAGAGAAGCAAATAGTTCATACCCTGAAGAGTTTACTGTTTAAGTTTCACAAGACTGTTGAATACTTTTGTGCATAAATCTGAGCACTCACTGAAGAGGTAGTGGACAGAGAACTAAGTGGAACTAACCAAGAGCAGGAAAGCACAAAGAATGGTGGTAAAGACAGATAATGTAATTACGCTGGAAATCAGCACAAATACCTAGATGTATGTGCAGCTAGGTGTTTTTGTTTGTCATTTTTTTTTAAATTATTTTTTATAATATTAGATTGCAATATTAAGAAGAGACACCAGAAGAAAGGAAAGTGCAAGGACGGTTTCTGGTAGTCTCAAAAAGTAGATGCTGGCAGGAAAGGAATTGCTACACTGACATACATTAATGAAAATTTTGTGAAAATCAGAGGAGTCCATGTATTGAAAGAAGAAATCATTTGCAGTTATATAGGTGGCAGAAGTAAGAAAGGGTCTGTGTTTAATGCAAGTGGTGAGTGCTGCTTATGGCAAGTTAATTTGAATACCAGGCAGCCATGGCTTGTGATTTATGCAAATTTGGGAAGAACATTGAAACAGCCCAAATACAGAAGCTGTCATAATAGATGCACAGCTCTGGAAAGACAGCAAAATATAAATCTAAAAGAACTGAAATGAGTTCAGTTCTTTTAGAGCCGGCATAATTATAACAGTATTTCTGCCTGCGGTTTTACTAGAAAGCAGCATCCACAGTCAAAAGCTGAAATGACTGACCCGTGACACATCTCACATGATATGCACACACGTGATACGCAAAGTAATAGTAAGCGTACCCAGAGCAAGGGTACTTACAGCACTACTTTGAAAATTTCTAGGCCAATCTAGGTGGATGCGTGGCAGCTAAAGTTACATATAGTGTCTAACTTCCAGTCCAATTTTTTCTATTTTTCTTTTTGTTGTTTATAGCATTCACAAACAGATTGTTTTCAGCTGAAGCCTGCTCTATTGAATGTTCATTTTGACAGATCCTTTATATTAAATCCATTAACATACTTATCAGGTTTTCAATTAAAAAAAAAAATAAGCCTTTTCTTTTATGATCTGCTAAGACCACTTCAACTTTGTGGGCAAAAGAGCACATACTCACCGAGACTTGCAAATGAATTGAACCTTAGAAAGCCAATTTGTTTCAGCTGTTGACTAATACCTGTACTGCCTGCAGTAGTATTCTGAGACTCCTGTAGATTTTCATTCAGTGATATTTGCTGCTGTCTAGTTGCCTATAAAGATGGGGTCATAGCAGGACTCAGTTTGGGCGTAATACTCCATGAAATTCACTTATGTTAACAAGATTATCAATCAAAAAATCTAGATTTTGTATGTTTTTCTTTACAGAAAATTCAGTGACTCAAAATATTCTTACAATTGAAAGCTCTGTATTCTATAATTTAACTTAGTGCGAAGATGAAGGCAAACACCAATTTTTCAGTGTTCTTCTCCAGTATTGGACTGGCTTGTTTGCTGACTTTCTCATTCTGTGTATTATACTTAAAACAAATACCTGAAAATAAGACACGAGTAAAGATAAATGATGAAGAACTTTCCTGATTTTCATTAACATTATCTTTGTGAACTACTGAGATTATATTAACCTTTGTTGTAATATCTGTATCTATGAAAGGAAAAAGGGCAGCTTCATATTTGTTAGTCTGACCTGAGTGGTTTGCAGAGTATTAGAATAAATTAGAAAAATCATTAAAAGCATCACAGTAAAAGAGAAACAAAAAATGCAACCTATTTACCAAAGGAAGAATATGCCAAGCTAATCTGATATCTTGATGAGATAACTTTATGTCAAAATATATGTGCCAGTTATTGTAGATTTGCCATTAATAGTGCAAAGAACTTTATCACTAACAGTGTCAACACATTGTAATGGAATATGGTTTATCCTAAGGCTGAGAGTGGGATAGGCATTGTCTCTGTAAATAGTGGAAGGGGAAGAAGAGTTATTTAAGCAATGACAATGATGGCGTGAAGAACAAAATTTGGGAACATCTCTGTCTTGGAGGTAAACAACCTAGTTATGAAGACAGAGCTTGATAAACAACTAGAACCACATGGCGTGGTTGGCTGCAGTCACAGAGAGCTGAGGCCAGTGTCCAGGTCCAGCATACCCCTTCATTCCTGAGTTTCTGTGTACTATTGCCATGTAAGATGCCATTGTCTTGTGGGCACACACGTGTATACACTGATAAGTGAAGCTGTTAAAGCCTACTATACTGCTAACTGTTTTACAAAATGCATGTGGCTATTATAGAAGCAATACACCAAGCAGTTTCCTAGCACAATTTAAAAAAAAAAAAAAGAAGAAGAATTGAAAGAAATAGGGTTTTGAAAGCATCTTGTGTTGTGGTATCTCCATGGCTGCTGGAATCTGAAAAAAAAAAAAAATTATATTTATACAAACTTTTATTCTAGATTCTTAGCACTTAAGCCTGGATATATGGGAGAAGACGATTTTTATTGCTGTTGTTACTTTGTTTAAAATGGCCACAGAGTGCATAGTTTGCATCAGGAGCCTTAAAACTTCCTGTTTATTTTTTTTTTATTGATTTTTTTTTTTTTTTTTTTATTTGTAAGTGGTCTCTTCACAAATGAGAGTAAAAACCATGGTCACCACCAAGGACATGATTCCCCAACATTCTGAAAGGTGTTTGGCTTTAGATTGCTCAGCTTAGTGCTTTCTATGGCTTGGCTAGTGCAAGCCTGTGCTTCTGCGCACCCCTTGGTAGCTGGGCATGCCTGAGACCCTCTAGAGCTTTGCCCACTGCAAAGATGTCTGTGTCCTGAACATGCAGTGAGAGACTTTACTCACTCACGAACAAGCATGCATTTTGCTGAAGCAAATAGTCCATTGCTTAAGAGAGTTTGTGAATGGTATTATGGATCTTTCCTTCAGTAGTTCATTAGCATACTTTCAAGTGTTTAGTGTGCAGTGTTCCTGAGATATAGTAAATTGTTTGCGATTTGACTTCCAGAGGCTTTTTCTTCTCTGAAAATACTCTCCGCATACAGTGAATGTGAAGCACTTTATGCTACTTTGACAGAGAAGTATGTTTCATGAAAGACACAGCCTTTTTTTTTTTTTTTTTCCCGATTGCAGGCTCTGCTTATACTAGAAATTAAACAGTGCCAGAAGACAGGCCCAAGCACTAACTTCATTGTCTACACTGTTAAATTGTTAGAGCTGTCCCTGGAATGGTTTTTGCCTGGGCAGTCGGCCCAGGCCTCTTCCAAACAATTCCTGAGCATGCTTTGAGGATTAGCACGGGCCAGGCACCATGCCCAACATGAAGTTTGGATGCGGGCACCCTTTTTTGGATGATAATAGACCTCACTAGTGCCAGATGGACTCAGAGCAAGAGAGAGTAAACATAGCCTGAGTGCCTATGCCATGTGCTGGTGTGAAAGATCTTTTGTGCTGTAAAATGATATCTTGGCATTATGCGTACGTGAGCGTCTTCATGTAAACAAGCTGTAACCTGAAGGACCGGAGATTTTACAAAGGGCAACCTCAAACTAAGACGTCATGGCATCCAGGAAGTCAGAGTGGACATTAAACAATGCCTGTGTTGCTGAATAAATCATAGCCATGGATCAAAACACAGTTCTTGGGCCAAATGTCCAAGGCACTTGCTCAAATAGACCCTAAGTAGAAATTGGCTTTAATATCTTCTGGGCACCCTCTGGCCTAAAGACATATTTATGTTTCTTCACAGTTTAAAGTGCCTGAAGTAATGCAAGGACTGTGTTGCAACCCACTAGATATGGGTGTTTTTAGTGCACAAATTAGAAGGTATATGTTGTATGCTTTAGGATGCAGTGTGTTCGAAGATGCAGCTTCTGCTGGAATGGCTGTGGAATCAAAACAAATGCACCCTTGTCCATTATGAATGGGGAGCAGTTCCTGGTGTGTTCGGGCACTGTCCCACAGAGTGCTTGCTGAAGTGGTCCGAAGTAGAGGTGAAGAGTGACTTCACGAGGAGATGATGTGGCTGATCAGAGGTCCAGTGCATGGCTGCCACACTGGCCCTTTTAATTGGGCAGTGTGGCCGTACCACAAGGTAGTGTGATACACAGGCACAAGATGTTAATGCCTTGAAAAATCCTTGCAGATTTTAGGTGGTCTGTGAAATCTGTGGGCTAAACTAGTTTATTCCATGCAGGGCAAAATTTGTTAGCAGGATGAGAGAAGATCTCTGCACTGAATTGTTGCTTTCTATGATTACCAGTTAGTAGGGCTTAAGTCATAAAAACTGAATATTAAATGTTGAAGAGGCTAAGCCTGCTGATAACTGAATGGTGTCCAGGCATTTAAGTATTTCAGCTGGGTTATAACAGTTCCAGTTCCACTGAGGAACACCAATAAACTCTGCGGAGAGTGGTTTTAGCCCCATAGTCTTTAGGTCAGACAGTGGGCCAGAAAGGCTTTTATATTCCAACTCTCTTCTCCCAGTTCAAAATTTCGGGATTAAGCATAAAGTTACTTCTTGGCTTTCTTGTCTTCAGAGTGATAAAACTGTGAAGAAGACCAAAACTTACTCAACTATGTTAGCATTAAATAAAGGACACATTAAGAAGAATTTCTCATTAAGGGAAGCTAAGAGGTTAAAGCATTGTCTGTATGCCAAACAGTTATGCTAATAATTATTATAATTAGCATTAATCAGTTTTATTAGCATCTGTGTTTTTTTGCCTTTTTTTTTTTTTTTGAAATAGTCATATTGCAGAATATGAAATCTTCATGGGGTAAGCATGAAACTGAGCAAAGAGGACATATCTGAAAGAAGTATGTTAATATTAGAAGGAGCTGCTGAAATTCATTACAGTATTGCACTTTTAGCAGCTTATCTCAATACTGAAGTTGTCACTGGAAATGGGAACCTCCTTTGCTGTGACAATTTCAGTCTGGTGATTTTGGTTTATCCTAATATGCTGGTTTAATGCTGCCGTAGTTCAGGAGCTGATTTCTGAGGTAGACACTTCCACTTACCTGGGGAAAGACAAGTGTTTGGAGACAGTAACTTCTTCAGGCATCTGGGTTTTATCCACTGCTACAAGTCTGCTGAGACTCTGATGATAAGGCCAACTGTTGTCCATAGGGCAGACATGGCCACACAGAGAAATACTATTCTTGGTTATGTCAGAAGGACATGTATAGATATGAGATACATTGCCAGTGCTTGTTTGAGTGGGTTTACCTGTCAGCAAGAAAGTAAAACTGGTACCTCTCCTGATAACAAAGTGGTGTTTTTTCCAAGCTTTTCAGTTTGGCTTGTCTGTGCTATTCAGTTTAATCTTGCTTCATAGACAGAGAGATTGTGAAGAGCAAAGCCAGAAGCTCAAAGAAATGAGGATCCTTTTTAGTAAAGCAGAAAAGTGCCGGCTACCTTTGAAGAGACTGCATATTCGATTCAGAGGCAGTTTTACAGTCCTACACACACCAGAAATGAAAAATTGCTGTCCTCATCCATATTTATTTAACTGAAGAAGGTTTACGCAATTTCAAGGCAACTATTTAGGAGAGGAAATTCTGCATAGCTTTTCCTTGTCTTATAGAATTTTGCCAAATTTCTGTCACTTATGCTGCAGACATGCTAGCAGTGCCTGTAAATACCATGGAAATGCCCAGTATAAATTTCTGTCCCTGATCAGGAATAACACAGAATATATTAACTTCGACAGTTTGTTCATAGTTGCAGACATCTGTAGATGCCAAAACGCAGTCATTTTGAGAACTGCTGGACAAAAGAATTGGCTTTATGACCTAAACAAGTCTAACCTGTCAAGGCTCCTTCTTATACACCCGTGTTTTACTGTATCAAACAAAGAGGAAAATAGTCTTTGCCATCCACTCCAGAGGGTTTATTCCTGTTTTCACAGAATAACATTATGATACTGGTATAGTGGGTATTTGAGGGTATGCCCAAGTGGTACACTGTAGGCATACAGAAGTATTTGCGTGTGTGCTCTGTGATAACCCCTTGGCTAAGAAGTTGCAGTAGGCACTGCTGCAGGAAAAGAAGGCACCAACCTTCCCCACTGAGCATGGTATGAGTATCGTTTCAGATGCATATTTTACCCTCTAAATGCCTGCAATCCATGGTCACCAGAAATAACTGCCCCATGTGGGCAGTTGGGATGCAATCACATTATTTCCCAAGAACATGAAGAGGTAATTTCATGTGCACAGCCTGCACAGTCCTTTGGACATGTGAAAGCTACATACCTAAGTATCATTATTTTTAAAGGCCTTCATGTGCAATGAAATCACCACTTTCTCACGATTCACAGGCAAATAAGAGCAACCATCTTGTACTCAATCTGTCTGGTTTATCTCATTTTCTGTTTTACTACTCTGTTTTTACAGTGGCCATACATCAGCTCCCAGTGTGGTGACAGATCATAGATTTCAATCGCCCTTTGGCTTACCACTTCCTTCTTGTCCAACAAATTGAAGGCTTTAAAAGAAAAGACAGTTACTTAGGAAATCAAGTGGTTAAGCTTTGTGGACAGTCTCAGTTTTTATATTGGTGTATACTGCAGTGCTCTTGTGAAAGAGTAGCCTAACTGTCACTGTTACTACGGCTTATATTTGCAATGTTTCAACCAAACGATAATACACATATTTTCAACAGCATGATTGCATTTCTATTTCAAATTTGAACTTATTTTTCTTCATATTTGCATTCTTCTTTGCTTCAAATTCTGAGACTTTTTTACCTTTACAAAATTTGGATCTTCATTTTCTCTAAAATGATGTTTCTTCTTTTAAAAAGGAGCATCTTATTTTCTTCCCTTTACCGAGTTAATCCATTTTTTTTTTTTCCTGAAAAAGAGGATAAATTTGGATGGTGAGATTGTAGAATGACAGATGACAGAAAAAAAAATGCATGGGTTTATAATGTAACCCCACTTCAATCATTAGAGCTACAAAGAACAGGAAACAATGGTAAACAGAAACTATCCTTTATGATTCTGCAGATATGAACAAAAAGCATGAAAGATGACCTTTCTGACTGCGGTTTTCCACAGACTTGTTATGCTTGTAACTAGTATATGTAAGAGGCATATAGACAAGTAGAGGAAGGCTGAAAAACATATTTTAATAACTTTGGTTAAGGTTCACACACACTATTGTTTTTTGCTGTCATGTTCTACAGTTTGACACCCGTAGACACTAAACCACTCTTCCTGGATCTACTGTAAAAGCACTAGCCATGATAACCAATGTGTAACATCATAAGCAGTAGGAGGACTGTCAGCTTACTTCATTTCTGTGAATAAAAATAAGGGAAGGTGTTAAAAAATAAAAAATAAAAAATAGAGGTGCTTGTAGGAAATCCTGATACTTGACAGGTCCACTTTAAAAGGCCGGCCACACCTAAGACAGTACCCAGTGGTCCTGCATTGACGCAGGTGAAAGCTATCTGGTGATATACAATCAGGTGTTCGTAATAGTAAGCACAAGACACATTTCAGTCACTAAATGGACCCTGTTATACTCTGATCTTGCTTCCCCTCTTCTCCAGAAGAGTTAAAATTAGCCCCCCCCCTTTTTTTTTTTGACCAAAAAATGAGGAAAGGACTCTACTTCCCTAGAAGTAATGAGGGGAAAAGGTGTTGATGGAGGGGTAAGCATAACAGTGCTCGTGAGGGTTCCTGTATGTTGAGTGCTATAAGGTAATCAAAAGGCTGGTAATCGTAAGACTTTTACCACAAAAGCCTGTGTATAAGGTGTGAATGATGCCTAAGCAGGTGACTAAAATGACAAATGAAGGAGTGGGGAATTAAAGTGACTATTTCAGGCAGGTATATTTTCAGAAACCGTCAGTGTCAGGTGGCTGTGCGTTTGGCCTAGCACTTCCCCAGGCTATTTTGATATACTGCATTTACTTAGTGCATGGATCTGTGTCCTGTCTTCTCTTCCTGCTGCTGTTTTTGTTGATTGGCATCCCAAATAAGGGGTACTCATACACGGCTGATGAAGCTCCTGCTCCTCAAGCTACTGCTAGCTCCAACCGTTGCATTCACTGGTTGTTGTGTTGTCTAGAGTGCTACCTAAATTGTATGTGTATACCTCTATCTATCTATCTGATACAGCCTCCACCTCTTATCTCGAACTGAAGGACAAATTAAGAGCTACACCTACCAAAAGACAGACAGAAATTGTAGTGGGGATAATAAGGGTCTCCAAACACCTGACTAAAACATTTGAGAATATTAAAGGTCCATAAAAAAAAATTTTGAGTTAGTTCTATACTTCTGCCTTGCTATACTGAGGGTTGATTCAGAAGTGGTGCTTTTTTTTTTTTTTTTTTTTATTAAGTCTTTGCACGTAGCTCTGTAGATCTTCCAGGAAATCCCAGCATTGTTTTCTCACTGGGTGTTGGGGAAGGGGGGATGTGGGAGAGAAATGCCTGCATTAGCCGTTGTCCACTTTTTCCCTTTCAGACAGGAACAATGTTTCTACAGTTTAAACAAACAAACAAACAAAACAACACAACAAAAACAACACTGCTGGAGGTATGGGCCAGGCTGGCAGAAAGGATACTGACAGCTTGGCAATACCTCACCTTCGAACACAGTGGTGGCTTTTTCAGTCTAGAGCTGCTTGCACCTTTCCAGACAGGCCTAAAAGACGGTGACATACATGTCAGTCTCCAGTGCAGTACAGAAAGGTGAGAAGCAGCGAGTTAGACCCAGCTGATCTCCTTCAACTCATATCTGGGGAGAGCTATGCGCAGACTCATCCTCCGTGTGCAGATAAGGAGCCTCCCATCAAGCAAGCCAAAGTGTGACTGTTCCCTGCAACGTTTTTGTTACAGCTCTGCACAACCTGTGGCTAACCTCTGAACTTCAAGAGTTATGGTGTTTTCATCATACGTTGCTGTGAAGCAAGCCAGGTCCCTCTGCCTGTCAGAGCCATTGCAGCCAGTTCTGCAACTTGGGCTAGTTTGCTTCAGAAGGACTGAGGCTTGTGGGGTTTTGCCTCTCTTATGGCAGTAGGCACATGTAAGCATTTTCAGAGGCTGCGTTCATGCCGTCAGTTCTCATAGCTAAGGAGAGAATCCTCAAACGTGAAGATGATCTTCGTCATGGTGACAAAAGAGCTTATGAGTGTGCAGCATGCGGGTGGAACTTGAGCAGCCCTTGCCCGAGGGTGGGAATCATAGAAAAGAGATAGGAGATTATTCCTGTATTCTTTATCCCAAATTATTTATATCCTGGAGGTTTTAATAGAGGTAATTTTTTTTTTCCCCAAATTTTAAGGTTTGAAACAGAACAGCTGAATTATACAGGAGAAAAATGTCAGGCTTAGTTGCAGGAGTGCTGGCATGGTACAGAGCTGCAGGAGTGGGAGGAGGGACTGGTTCAGGAACAGCCTTCCACCTCAGCAGTGTGTATAAAATATTGCACCCTTGTTGATCTCAGATCTATTCATTTCATCTTCCACACCTTTCTGGGACTGTGCATATTGCAGTATTATCCGTTATCGAAGTGACATGCTTATTCACTGGCAGACGTTTAGGCTCCAGTAGTTTGTGCTCTTTTTATGTTCATGTCTACACAAGTGATGTGTCACAGTGTCTATAACCAATCTCACAGTCCATAAGTAGTTGTCACTTCTTTCACTGCCAGTCTGAAGATTAGAATTAAAAAGAGTCTAATGAATTTCTATTAATAAAGCCGAGCTAACTGGTTGGATACAATCTTCTGTATTTAAATTGGACATGAGGACACTGGTCTGACAGTGCCCTTATTGAAACTTGCCCTTGGAGCAGAAAAAATAGTTGCCTGGCAGTAAGGAGAATAGCCACTGGGATGAGGAAAGCACAGAAAAAACCCATAGGTCCTAGACTTGCTATGGCAGAAAGCAGAGGTATAGAATAAGCAGGTGCTACAGTGTTTTTTTTTGTTGTTGTTGTTGCTGTCCCCATGTGAAGAATCATGTCTTAGTACTTTTCATGATCTCTGCGGGAGCTCGGTTTGGTGGTCCAGCGCTACCACCTCATTCCCATGCTGTTCAAAACTAGGCCCGTTTATCAGTCCTTCAGAGAGGAACAGCATAAATACATCTTTTGAATGCAAGGTAAGTGGTGAGTAATGCAAGACAGGGACTAGGTGGTTAGTCTGCAGGATCACCCCTCTTCTCTCATGAGGTAGCAGCAAGGTGTCCTGAAGTATATGCAGTTCAGGGCCAGTGATCTACCAGGCTTCTGTGGTGGTGTATGTGTGTGATTTTGCTGTGCCGTTGTCACTGCCAGCTCTGCTGTGGCATCCAGAACAGCTGAAAACCTTTCTTTACTGTTCAGGATAGCACACCGGAACAAATCCACCACCATCCAGCTTTGACTATTACAGAGGTGAATCTAACTCCGCAAAGACAGAGTGGCAGAATTTGGCTGAAAAACTGACCAAAGAGACATATAATCTGGGAAAGGTGCAGTTCTGCTTTGGAAACCAAAGCAAGGCTTTCTACTTTTGGAAGCCACTTTTGTATTAATCCTATTCCTAATGCAGTGATGCCTTGGCAGAACTGTTCCAGTTCCCTTTGAGGTATTGCTGGGTCTGGCCTTGTGTGGTAGTTTTGACCTCAGTGGGAATTAAGGACTCTTGATAACTCATAAAATCAAGTCCTTCTAAAGAGAAAAATACTTTCTCATATTAAGCATCCAGGAAGCAAAACCAAAGACAGTTTTAAAGGTGAGTCAGATCTGGGACATAAATGAAGCCATCATCCCATTTTCAAGATAATCCATTCCTTATCATAAATCAGAAAATGTGTTTCAAGATAATTACAGCTTTCTTGAAAAGGTTGGTTTTAGTAAAAGTATAACACAGCATCCAAATAACAAGGACATTTAAGAAAAACAAAAGGATTATTTTCTTTTTTTTTAAAATAGGGAATTTAATTTTATTGGCCTTTGTATGTAACTGTAACTACACACAATTTAGACAAGCATTTGCCAAATTAGACTGAAAATTTTATCTCTGCTGTCTAAGAAGACTCCAGTTCAGCAAGTATCTGAGCCTAGAGTTTTGGGTCATTTCACTATAGTGATAATGGGTATATGTGAAACTTTTTATCAAGGTCTGATTGTAATTGCATGTATGTTTTACACCTCCATAGTAGATTAGTTGAAGCAATCCTGCCTTTGGACTGGCTGGGTTGTGTACGTGACCCACTGGAGCCCAGTGGCAGTATATGGTGTTTGCTGCCATTGCTAAGAATATCTGAGGTGGTGGCAGAGACATCTCTTGACTGCCTGCTGCACAAACCAAAGGTGCGCTACGGCTGTCCGGGAGTCTCATTATGCTGTGATGGGTCAGACCTCCTTGTTCTCTGTGTCATCCTCCTTTACTCCTAATGGCCAAGCAGCATATGCTATTTCTCAGTCCCAGCAAACCAGAAAAATGGCAGTTAGTAGATACTGGGTAGGTGATGAATAGTGGTGAGCATGGAGGGGGGACAGATAGAAAAAAGGTAGATGTGGGGGCATTTATGAAAAGGGGAAAGAAGGCTGGAGGGGTTTGCAGGGTGGGTGGAGGGGACTTGGGTTTGTCTGAAGTCTCTCAAGACCCATCCTTTCACCAGAGCTGTCTTCTGAGGAGTCAAATTTCAATGGCTTATGCTCATGGGTTTAGTGGTGGCAATGGGTGATGCATGCACTCATGTGGTAAGTGGACTGTAGTTTCACTTGGCTTTGTCTAATTTCATTGAAGCCCTGAGAATTTTAATGAACTTGTGTTGCTGCCAATTAAAGATATATACTTAGGTAGCCACTGCCTGCCAGCTTAGTTAAGGTAAGCTGTGTTATGGTCATTTGTCTGAGCTCCAGTGTGCTGTATGAGAGATTGAACTGGAAAGGGTACGGATGCTCCTCTGGGTGCTCCTGTGAGTAAAGCTGCTTGTGGGTGGGCTGCTTTGAACGTAACTAGTACCTATTCTCTGCTTTGGATTTTCCAGTGGTTCCCAGTTAACGTCTACTTTCTGTTTCTGACTTTATTTCTGCTCAGATCCTTTCAAGGGAAAGGGGTCTTTCCTGCCCTGAGACAGGGCAGCTGACAAAGATATGTCAACAGTGAGATTTTTGGAGTTAAAACTTCATTCAGTGTGTCAGTTCATCTTCAGAAGAAGTTACTGAAGGTCAGACTCATAAAAATATGGTTTATTCTTTGATCATACGTTGTGAGATACCTTCATACCTTAATAAATGTTCACTGCCTTAACTGGTATGAGCAAAAAAAAAGTTTTAACTTGAGGACTGTGAATTCTCTCTATTTCCAAAACTAGAATTAGAATAGACACTGTTCTACATGTAGTCCCTGCTATAGGCTTCACAAGAATGAAAAACATTGAGTTTAATCTTCACCATAAGTGTCAGCTTCCTCTCCTATGTTAACCCATTAATATTTAAGATACAGCTCCTATATATTAGGAATCATAAATCTGGCAGTTGTGTTGCATCTCCAGAACTGAATGTTTAGTTTGATTCCTAAACTCATATACTCTGTTTGATGAATCCTATTACACATGTGAACTGGCTTTCCAGTGTGAATTGGGTTTATTAGCTTAGGAACTGAACTAGCTCTGGACTTTGCACACTCTCAGTTTTTAAATGCTGGTCCCCTGTAACCTTCTGCCTTCTTTTGTCAGTTTTGTAGATTTCTTTGAAGCTTCAGGTTTGGAATGACATAAAGCATTGATTTACCCAGTAGCTTTACTAAAGCTTTCCAGTTGTTAGACATCGTACTGAGACTTACTGAAGAAGAAGGGCAAGTGCTAGTGATTAATCAAGGCAGCCTGGCTGTGCTGGTGCGATGGAAATGAATGAGTTCCCAATGGGAGATTTAATTGAAAAACATTAAGCTTCAAAATGAACTGGATGAAGTCAGGGGATTAGAACATAATTCTTTCAATCTTGGCAATTTAAAGAAAGAGAAAACTCTTTTAGAGGGAGGAACTGCGTAATACATTGATGGCCCATCAAACACTAATTGCAGGCTATCAGTTAGAAGAGACACCTGGAGATTTAATACTGGGTATTTGGATGCAGGCCACAGAATAAAGATATCTTCTTAAATGTGAGTGGAAGTGATTTTAAGCCAGCAACACTTACTTGGTATAAATGACAGCTCAACTATATTTCATGGGAAGTGAAAGACGGGCCTGTAAGTGCATTCAGGACTCTTTGTCTATTCAAAAGATCTGATCATGGTCATTTCTTCATACAGTGATAGCTCTTCCCATAGCCACCTACACCACTAAATATTTCCATCTTCTCTGGTTAACCTGGGTGGTGGTGTTCTCACTGCAGTTTTGAAGACTGTACAAATGTTGCAAAGATGAAACATCATTAGACAGTCATACGCATTTTCCACATCTTGCTCTTTTCCTTGTGCACAATTCTGTTGCTTCTTGGGACCTCTTTGGAGCCAGTGAGAGAAGGAATTGACAAGTTCCTGGTAAAACTGGAGACCACTTGATTGTGATCCTACTAAATATAATGGACTGAAGACACTGTTAGCAGTGACTGTAGCACACTTCCATTAGGTTATTCTGTATAGTGTTTATATAAATATTTTCAGCTAAAGCTCTGGATCTGCACCTTATCTGCATTTCCTTTGTATTCTTTATAAAGTTTGGTTGCATAATGTGAATTCCAGTAGCCAGCAAGGCTGATTTGAAACATTCACCCTGCAAAGCCTGAAAGCAGAGTTCCACCTACGTTCCATCACGTAGCGATTGTTTTACAGCAATACACTTTATAGATGGAAACACAGCTGCTGTGAAACAGCACTGACAGAACAGACGCTTCTGAGAGATGAAAATGAGCATTCAGCCTTGACCTTTTGATTTGCCTGCCATAAAAAATGGAAATGTCATTTTCTTGAGTATTTATAGAACACTGACCTAACTCTTGAATATCTTTTACCCCTTTAGTGAGAAATTGTGTGCATCTGTCACCTGCCACTGAGGTTGAAACCTCAAAACCAAAATGAAAGAAACAAATATCTTCAAACTAGACATACTTTTTGCATCTTATTTTAACAGACTCTCAGGGGATTTTCAGTATCTTCAGTAGTAATAAACTAACAATTCTTAAGAGAATACAACTTGATTTACTTTTAGTCATTAACTTCTTATTTCAGAAGGTGCTTTTAGAGCTCTTTTGGGGTGAAGGGGCTGCGAAGGCTGAGTATCTAAAAATCTTGTCCTTGTGGAAAAGCTTGGCAATTGCTAGTAATCTGGAGGCTGGAAAATGGAGATTGAATGTATTAAATTTCTGTAATTTAACAATATTTATAAACTGGTATTGGTCACAAAAGGTCAAACTTAAAGTAGGAATGTTCTATAACAGTCATGTGAGTGCTCAGTATAGTAGATTTCAAAAGAAATGATTTAAAAACAGTTCTACATAAAAGCTGGCTGAGTAGAGGTTACATCAGAGAAGCGATTGGCTTTTTTCATCATTCCCTGCCTGAAGTGTTGCACTTTAGCTCATCTGCTTGCATTTTTTTTTTTAAAAATCTTTGTGCCAGCATTTTTCAGACAGCAGTGCAGTCCTTATACAAGAAGAGCAAAGGTATGTTTATTCCAGATTTCTGTCTCAGTGGATAGGAATGGATGTGTAGAAAGAGTATAAGAAGGGGATATTGGTACTTTCCCACAGGTATACATTCTTTTTGTCTAGTAAAAAAGGGGACTTCTTAAATCGGATATCAGACCATGGGTTTCTAGCCTTTGGTGTTTAGTTTCGTTTTCCATTAGTTGGTTTAGTTATCTTTGGTTCCCATTTATGCTTTTGATATCCACAAATTTCTGTGGTAGTAAATGCTCAATGGACTATAGCTCCTCAAGAAATTCCTTTTGTTGCTTTGAAATCGGCCATCTGCTAATTTCATTCAACACTGAGTTCTTTCATTGTAAGAAACATGCAATAACCATTTTCTGTTCATCTTTTGGTAGATATGGCTCCATCATACGCTTCGTTTCCCCAGATAAAAGTCCTAGTGCATTTTGTGTATTCTCATACAGCATCTGCAGGATGGCCATTCTTGTTACTCTTCCACGTCTTTTCCAATATTGTGTTATCTCTGAAGAAGGCGGAAGACTGGAACTGCATGTGGCATTTGGAATTTTACAGCAGTAGATGGAGGCTTTCTGATGTATTTTCTGTTCCCTCTGTGAGAGTTTCCAACATTCCCTTAATCTTTTTCATGTCTGAACACTGAGCTGATAGTTTGATGAAAACATCTGCAGTGATGTTTTCATCAAACCCTATATAGCAGTATAGGCTTGGGGAAGAGTGGCTGAAAAGTTGCCCAGCAGAAAAGGACCTGGGGGTGCTGGTTGACAGGTGGCTAAACATGAGCCAGCAGTGTGCCCAGGTGGCCAAGGAGGCCAGTGGCATCCTGGACTGTATCAGAAACACTGTGGCCAATAGGGCTAGTGAAGTGATTGTCCCTCTGTATTCAGCACTGATGAGAGTGCACCTCAAATACCGTGTCCAGTTTTGGGCCCCAAACTACAAGAAAGGTACTGAATTGCTGGAATGCTTTCAGAGACGAGCAATGAAGCTGGTGAAGAGACTAGAAAACAAGGCATATGAGGAATGACTGAGGGAGCTGGGGTTGTTTAGTCTTGAGAAAAGGAGGCTGAGGGGAGATTCTCATTGCTCTCTACAACTACCTGAAAGGAGGTTGCAGTGAAGAGGGTGTCGATCTCTTTATCCGGTGATGAATGATAGGACACGATGAAATGGCCTCAAGTTGCACGACGGGAGGTTTAGACTGGCTGTCAGGACAAATTTCTTCACCAAAAAGGTGGTTAGGCATTGGAACAAGCTTACCAGGAAAGTGGTGGAGTCCCCATCCCTGGAGGTATTTAAGAGACATGTGGATGTGGCAGTGAGAGACGTGGTTTAGTGGTAGATTTGGTAGTCGTAGGTTGACGGTGGACTTAAAGGTCTTTTCTAACCTAAATGATTCTATGGTTCTATGATGTCTTTCAGTGGCAATAATTAATTTAGACCTGTCCATTAGATACTTTGCACTTATTTATATTGACTTTCATTTGCCATTTTCTTTCTCAATCATGATATATCATGTAACTCTTATGCAAAGATAGCTTTCATTTTTACTATCCTGGATACTTTTATATCATCTGCAGATTCACCATTTATTGCATTCAGCCATTCATATTAACATATTAAACAGTTTTTGTACAGAAACTTGCTGGACTCTGAGATAATTTATTTATGCCTATCTACTCTGGTTTCTTCTTTTAATTAATTATAAATACACAATATACCTTTCTTTCTTATGTCATGACCGGTTAGTTTCTTAAGATTTGATGGAGGCATGTCTTGTCAAAAGATTTCAGGAAATTCTTATAATTTCGTGAATCTCTACCAAAGTCAATATAACTGTTGAACCTTCAGGGAATCCTAATATCAATGTATATGAGCCTTGACTTTGTATTGCAAAAGCTGCTCCAGTATAATTAGGACATCACATGTTGAGCAGATTTGTTATTTCTCATAGTTTCTACAAGTGTCACCTGCACAGAACTCACGCTTTCTGGCATAGGTTACTTGCACCCACTCTCAATTGCCTTTTAAAAAGCGGCTTTTCACTTGCTACTCTATTTCTTTGGCACTGTGGTAGAGTTAGTCAGTAGATTACAACTACAGTAACAATTGGGTGGTTTCACAGTTTGACTACTATACTACTTGATGTTAAATGCAATGGAGCCCAAGTGATTCCTTAGCATTTATTTTATCAGTTTGTACTTAAACATCCCCTACTGACTGTGATGGCTCCTCAAACTTGTCTCTTATCAAGAAAGTGGTTGTGAAAGTGACTAAGCTCTTACTGAGTAAAAACGGATAAAGAGAATTCATCTAACTTTTTTTTTTTTTTTTTATGACTTTAACTTTTCTATGTTCAATTCTATTAGCTCTACAGACTGTACACTTTTTCTGCCAGGGAGCACAGAAGATCTTATTTACCCAAGTTAATCTTCATATTCCGTTTCCATCTACCTTTTATGGTTTTACATTTGATTTATCTGAATTTATACTCTTCTTTCTTTCTCTTTTTCAGATAAGAGTTCTGCTTTTTAAAGGAAGTCTTTTTAACTTTAAGTGCCTTCCTTTATTCTATTATTTAATGGTTCTGACTTCAGTGGGTCCTTTTTTGTATCTCTTTGCTTAGAAGGTATTATTTACAGTGAGACTCCAGTGTAGATGTGTTTAAATAATAGCAAGTCTTCCTGCAAGAATTTTATTCTTCTGTGTTCCTTTTAATTTGTTTTTAACAAGCTTCTTCATTTTTATGTTGTTCTCTTTTTTGAAATTAAATCTGTTTCATTCTTGCAAAGAATGCTAAATTTGAATATATAGTAGTCATAATTACAGAGCAAGTCTTCAAAAGTAACCTTGCAAACCACATCTCATGGGCTAAAGACTAAGCCAAACTGCTTCTTCACTTGTGGGTTTTCTGACTAGTAAGTTTAACAAGTAGTCATTCAAGATATTTAAAACTATATCATTCCTCACTATGACATTTCTTCTGTCTATATGATTATAATTGAATTCTCTCACTTTTTTTTTATTTTTATATTTTTTATTTGTATTCTTTTTTTAATTTTATTTTTATATTTTTATCTGTTCTGCTCTGGCAGCTTCTCTGATCTCTTTCTAAGCAGGTTAAAGTCCCACTGCTATCCTCCCTGACTGGTAATACTAAATGTCCTATTCAGGCAAGACACCTGGAAATGTACAAGTCCTGTGTTCCTTCTGCATACAGTTAAATTGTTTACAGTATTTCCCTCATTTAAATTCTTTCTCCTCATTTAACTTTCTTCTCCCCTTCTCTTATTCCTGCAGCATTGTAGCATCACTTTAATTGGCCAAACCTACCTATTTTATTTCTGTCAGAGTAGCAACTGCACTGCTGATCCATGACCTGGAGCTGTTGACAGTGACAGTGACAGCTTCCATGAATACTCTGGTCATAATCAGGCAGGGTAAAACAATGACACAAGTCCACTCAGGAATAGCAAGGCTCAGGGCTGACTACAAGATTACCTACAATGTAGTTCAGCCTAGGTCTGTAGGCCAGGGCCTGAGCTTAGCTGGAGCTCTGGAGCCCAGGGGCAGACAGTGAGGGTGGATGTCCCAGGTGAGGCTATTGAAGTCTCTTGGTGTGCTCAGGACCATGACAATTTGTACTCTGGCATTACACAGTTGCAGAGTTTAACTTTCTTCTATTTATTGTGCCTATAACCTCATTCAAAGCCAGAATTCCCTCATCTTGTTTTTTCAGACTTTTAGCATTTGTATAGAAACACATAAATCCTTGGTCTTGGAGGGTTTCCTATGGAGTCTGGGAGGGATCTCTCCTGGGACCTGTGCTGTAAAAAATATATTTAAGTGGTCTGGAAAAGGAATGAGTGCTCAGATGAGAAAGTTGTTGGTTAATATTAATTAGGGTAGTATGGATGAGAGCTGATTGTGAAGAATTAAAAATGGACACTGTGAGGCTGCACAAAAAAATGACAGGTAAAATTCAATGTAGATAAATTAAAAATGTTGCACATCTGCAGGAGAATTCATCCTAACTTCTCATATAGAGTGATAGGCTCTGAGTTGACCATTAATCTCAGAAGTGAGATTTTGGTACTGTGATAAATAGTTTCATGAAAATGTCAGCTCACCACTCAGGAGTGGTCAGAAAACAAAAAGCAAAGCATATGCTTTGTGTCCTCAAAAGGGGAATTACAGATCAAGGTGGCAGAATGTGCCCAAAGAAGGGCAACGAAGCTGGTGAAGGGTCTAGAGAATAAGTCTTGTGAGGAGTGGCTGAGGGAGCTGGGGTTGTTTAGCCTGGAAAAAAGGAGGCTCCGGGGAGACCTTAATGCTCTATAAGACTACCTTAAAGGAGGCTATAGCAAGGTGGGGGTCGATCTCTTCTCCCAAGCAAGAAGCGGTAAGTCAAGAGGAAATGGCCTCAAGTTGCACCAGGGGAGGTTTAGGTTGGATATTACGAAAAATTTCTTCACTGAAAGGGTTGTGAGGCATTGGAACAGGCTGCCCAGGGAAGTAGATGAGTCACCATCCACAGAGGTATCCAAAAGCTGTGTAGATGTGCTGCTTTGTGACATGGTTTAGTGCTAGACTTGGCCATGCTAGGTTAGTGGTTGAACTAAATGATCTTGAAGGTCTTTCCCAGCCTAAATGATCTATGATTCTATGAATTTATGAAAATAGAAAATGTCATAATGCCACTGTACAAATCCATGCTTTGCCTGCATGTTGGTTAGCTCGTGCAGTTTTGTCTTTGTCTTCTCACAAGGCATGGCAGAGCTGGAAAATATTCAAAGAAGGACTGCAAAAATGTTTAGAGGTGTTAAATGTGGACTGGCTAAATACAAGTAGCAAGTGATTTGGGCAGGGGAGGAAGAATGACAGAGGCCTCCAATATCACAGTTGCTGTGGAGAAGGCAGACAAAGATCTAGTATTCACTGTTTCTTCCAACAAGAAGAACAAGAGAAAAAAAAATTAGCTGAAGGTGGAGGAATAGAGTTCAAAGCAAACAAAATCAGATGGTTCTTACAGAACAGGTAATACATTTGTGAAGCTCTTTGCCAAAGGGTGTTTTGATTGCCAAAACTTATGTGGGTCCAAACAATAGCAGATAAACTCATGGAAGAGAAATCCATGGGCTGTTGCAAAGCAAATCAAAAACAAATCTATCACAGGAAATCTGAGGGCTGAAAATGACTGCTGACAGAGAATGTATGGGTCACCAGTTGTTTGTTTGCATTCTTTATATTCTTATTCTTACCTGGAAATCCAATTATCAATCCATTTATGGACAAGGATTATGCCAATCTGTATTGGTTCACAAGGAGAAACAAGAAGCAAAAGCAACAAAACCTCAGCAATACGAGTAGGATTTCAAAATTCCCTGTGTTTAGAAACAGAAACAAATTCTGACCCTGCAGTTCAACTCTGAGACCCTACCTAAATTAGTAAAGAGGGCCAGCATTTAAGCAGTGGATCCTGATCATCTATATTGTTTAACTGCTAGCATGCTCTCTCATGCAGTTTTGACCTATTGCTTTCCCCGACAGTGCCTGTTGTTGGACTTGAGACTGTTCCCAGTTGGATAACATGGATGTCACCACCCTGTTTTGTACGGGAGAAACATTTCCTTGCATGGATAAGAGCTCTACTGTAACCTGTGGTCATCAGGAACAAAGAATGGTTTGTGGTCTGTTTTGTTTACCAGCACAGATGTAACCTCACTGTCCAACGGTGGACTCAAGTGCAGCCTATGCAAGTAGATAAAATGAACCTGGAGCTATTTTCTGACCCTGAGGCCAGTCAATGCAGCATGCATGGCACCAAATGGTTAAACTACCTTTCTCCTCCTTTCACTTCCCTAAGCTGGACAGCTGCATCTCAAAAGTCTGGGAAAGATTCCTTGCCTGTCCTTATCCTGAGCAATGCCCAGATATTGTCTGGAGGCATGCCAAAATTGTGCTAAGGTTTGTGCTAACTGTTTAAGAACATGGATAATCATGGGTCATTGCATTTATTTGCAGCCTGGACCTGTTTAGTTTGTACTCCCCAGCGTGCCAGCTACAGAAAAAAAGCAGCATGAAGGATAACTGCTTCATCTCCTTTGCAGGGAGATGGGATTTACACTTCCATGTGAATGGCGCACCACTCTGCCATGGGAATGCCAGACCACAGTGGGGCCAGGAGTGGCCGTGTCTCCCCATGGGGTCCATCAGGGCAGGGTCACCAGCCAGTGCCCGTCCCACCAGCCCAGCCAGGTGCAGGGCAGCCAGGGACACCAGGGCAGACCCAAACACTGTGTATCTCCCTGGGTACGGGGACAGGCCAAGGCCAGGCCAGGACATGGGCCTGCAGGTGGCCCAGGCTCAGGAGGCCCATGGCTGGGCAAGGCAGGGCTGTGGGGAGCTGGAGCCTGGCCCTGCTGTGGCCTCGCTGGGGCAGGGGCTGATGGCCCTGGGGGTGACGTGGAGTCCTGGGCCCAGGGCAAGTTGTGGGGGGAGTCCTGCAGGGGTGGCCAGGGACAGGCAAGGCTGGCAGTGCCCTCAGGTCCCTGAGAGGTGAAAGGGTGCCAGCTGTCCCTTTGGTACAAGCTCAGCAAGTGTCAACAATGTATGGGGCCTTCTGCCTTTTCTCCAAAGCACTTATGGTAACAGATTTTGGTAGGTGCAAGCTTCCAGGAAAATGCAGCATTCCTAGTTCAAAGGAGATGTAGCAAAGACATTGATACCATTTTCATTATCCTGTACAAATTAATACAACAAACACCCTGTATTAAATAATCTTCATGATGCAGGTGCCACTGGAGAAGGGTTGATTACTCCCTCTGGTACCATCACACCCCGCTATCTTCTGCTTGTGGCTAACTTTGCCATTTTCAGTTCCCCTAACCATTGGGTCACCCTTTGAAAAGGAGGCATGGTGGGTCACTACAACAAAGCCAAAAACTATGGCAAGGGACAACTACTGATTCCAGTGGTCTGCCAATTTTGGTCACAACTATTCTCATTTTATTCTACCTTCAGGGACCTTTTGAAGCAAGTGGTAGTACTTTCTCAGTCAGTTGTATGACAGTAGCCCAGAGAAAGAATTTATAGCTAAGAAAGTAATATACCTTATTATACCTACATTGAGATTTGATTATCTACTGCCCTTTTTTTTATGGGCTGACTGCCATGTATTTGCTTTGCTGATAACTAAGAAACCTTCAACTTTGGCATCCTCTATTCCCTATTGATTTCCTTGTTGCAATCAATAGTGTCCTGGGTCAATGTGCGATACCTGCTAAAATGCTTAATGTCTTTCAGTTCAGTACTTCTATATCTTCCAGTGAACAGGAAGCTATACTTTTTACCTGTGGATCTCTGTTGTATTTGTTATATTCATAGGTAATATGGCAACAAACCTTCCATAAAAGTTACTGTATCACTTTAATTTTTCCATATCAGCACTTAAGAGATCAATAACACTTTGGAAAGAGATGAACTCAAAATAGGAAGTTAGTGGAACTCAGAGCTTTAGCAAGTGCACATAATATTTTATATATTCCTTCTGAATTAATGAATAATTTGGATATTGTTTAAAAAAATAAAACACTTTTTCCTTGCTCACTGATAGGGCAATCATCTGATATGATTTTTTGAAAGGAGCATTAGCTGCAAAACATATTCCTTTTAGTGGGAAAATAGTTTTCACAAGATTTATGAAAATCAGGTTTTGTATTGTAATTTGACAATTTATTTGACAAAAATATGCTCATTTAGGTGCTAGAGAGATCTTAGCTACCTTCTTCTAACATCATGTATTAGAAAAGGATCCCTGATGTAGTTAATGGGGTTGAGGCTGTGTAAAAAGTAATAATCTTTTTTGCTATGTTTTAGGAAGTGTTTGTGAAAAAAGTGTATAAGAAGTTCCCTCCCTGCTGTTTTTGGAACTCTAATAACCTTAACTGATTAAGCATGATTTTCTTTTCTCAGTTAATGTATTTGAGTCCTCAGATCTATGTTTGATTATGATCCGACTTGTCCTGAGAGCTGCCTCAGTTCTCTGCTTGTTAATTTCTCCCTGAGTGTTCCTCCTTGAATCACACCCTGATGACTACGCAGAGTATCACTGCTTTTGAGCTTGTGCTGGACAAGTGTACCACAAAGATGAGTCTTCCTTTCATATGAATGTTATAGCTCATCTTTCATGCCTAACCTCCTGTTGAGAGATAGAGTGTTAGATTAGGTTCTCTAAAATGTGTAGTTATGTTAACATTATTTTAAAGCAGCCTATTTAAAAGCAGCATGGTGAAGTTCTCATAGCATTTTCATTTGCCAACAGTTGTAAATGAACTGTATTGTCTCTTCATAAGCAGCTTTGATTTTCCCTAGTTGCTCAAGCAAATTAGTCTGCTGCTACTGTCACAGAGCTGTTGTTTTTCTCACAACATTGCAAAGGGGTCTATTAGATGCTTTCCCCTATGCCTATGATGAATTGTGAATGCCATACAAAGAGCGCCTAGGTTACCAGGGGGGAAGGCTATAGGCTGGTAATACAATTTTTTTGCTTATATGGTGAAGAGCTGAAGGCATCCTTATAACCACAGAAGACGATAATGCCTTTTGTCACACTCATTTGTATTAACTGCTTTGGCAGGCTGTTTGTCTGTCTTGTTTCTGTAAACAGCACTTTGCCAGCTCAATAATATGGTTAATGTTTAAATATTCCTAATTGGGGTTTATTGCTAAGGCAAGAGGTAGCTTGAGAGTCTCTCAGGATCGATGTCAGTAAGACTCATAAACTTTGATAACTTCTTACACTTAACATATGAAACAACAACAATAACAACAACAACAACAGCAACAGTCTTCTCTTGGTGATATTACAAGTAGCACTCTGTCAGCGTAGGATTGGCTTCAGCATGTGGGGTACTGCATGGTTACAGAAAATGAGGGGCCGAAAAGCGAACTTGGTATCTTTCAGAGAATTATTAAAAAAATAAAAAATAAAAATATTTACAAACCTGCTACTTGAGGGTGGGATAATCACTTGAGCATCCCCAAAAAGTCCTAAAGGCAGGATTGTCCCTGTAAGCTGGCAGTCTTATATGCTATGCACTAAACCTCTTGTTGACCTTTTAAAATGAAGCACAAATTCCTAATATCCTGTTTCAGCTTTGGAATGGCAAATATCTCCATCAAAATCTTGTATCATTTTACAAAGTGTTTTGAACAAAAATCATAACTTGAACTTCAAATAGCATATTATCGGACATATTAGTTGATTAAAGGGAAAATCTGAATATTGAATTTAACATGATGGAGTTCTTGCTGCAGTGGTACAAATTCAACAATTTTTATTACTGTTTATGCTGATGAAAAACAGTAAATACTTCCAAATGTAAACATCTTGTACTTATCAGTAGGGCTGGAAAGGGAAGGAAAATCTGACCTCTCACATCAGAGCCTGATGTCTGTGATCACACGCGCAATCATTTCTCAAAAGCTAAGCCTATGAGGAGCATAATATTTGGTGAAAATTTTCCATATTTGTGAACATCTTCACTAGTTAAAAGCATTAAAAGAGCTCCATCTGTGAAGAATGCAGTGTTGTATACATTGACAGGTCATAGAAGATTTTTTTTCAAAAATAAATACTTCTGCTCATATTTCCCCCCCTTTTCAGTGAATAATATTTTCACCAAATTTAGTCATTAGAAATGGAAACAGGTAAATAAACGTGAGGCCAGGAAAATAATTTCCCTTCTCATGTCTCTGCTCTGACTGGGCCAATTGCACATAAGCCTCAAGAAGAACCAAACCCTTGAGATGGACATCAGATCTGATTTGGAAAATGAAACAAAGTAAAAAAACCCAAACCAAACAGGAAGCAAGTCCCCAAAACTCTGTGTGTAAGCACGAATTTTTTGTTGAATTTGCTTCTTTATGAAAATATAGACAAACAATTCTCTTTACTTGCCTTTTGTTCTAGAGTTTTCAAGGTGCTCCTTTGTCATGTTTTGTAGCTTTCCCTCAGAGCCATGCTGCTTAGTGTTTGTCTTTTGTCTTTCTTTCTTTCTTTCTTTCTTTCTTTCTTTCTTTCTTTCTTTCTTTCTTTCTTTCTTTCTTTCTTTCTTTCTTTCTTTCTTTCTTTCTTTCTTTCTTTCTTTCTTTCTTTCTTTCTTTCTTTCTTTCTTTCTTTCTTTCTTTCTTTCTTTTTTTTTTTTTAATTTGTAAAAGCTGGAATTATTTCCTGGAGCTGAACTGTTTGAAAAACACTATGAATATCTTCATAAACACCAGTTTACTGGCATATGCAACCTCAACTGTTCTGTGACATACTTCTAATAAGCCCCTTTAGGAACTTGCTAGTTCCAAACTCCACAGTCTCACTGAAGCCTCTTTCTAATTTTCTTTGCAAGTTGATAATTTAGGGTTTTCACTGTAAAAACACTATGCTTTCCATCCCTCAGCAGGTGTATTTTTAATGTTGTGTCTAATTTATGCCTAGATAGATAAATTCTTACTGTTGTTGGTGTCAATGTCTGCCTTTTGATAAAAAAGATCTAAGTAAATTCTGTACCTTGGAATATAGTCCTCAGTTTCCCTCCAGGCAACTACTTTCTAATGTGAGACAAAAATGCCAAGGAAGAAACCTGAAAATAATTGTCTATGGTGGAAACTTGTTAGGGTGTAGGATTTTTTAATATACAGCACACTGTAAACTTTTCTAGAAACTCCATGTTATGATTCAGCATGTTGAGGTCAATATTTTACAGTAATAAGCACTAAGATGATACCAGTTTGTGTGGGCTGAATTAAATTTGGGTTAAAAAAGTGAGTAGTGAACCATATAATTACTACAAATGAGATTCACTGCATGGTGGGGAAGGTTTGGTCAGAACTCCTGAAATGCAGTCATTATG
>VXAL01014192.1:53491-71553 GCA_013399475.1 Chauna torquata | reverse complement strand
AAGTAGAAACTGAATGATAATCATAGAAAAAGACATACTTGAACAGGTTGAAAAGACTGTCATCAGGTCTTATTGCAACACTTCCCATAAGAGGGCTGAGCACCGCTCAAGCTCAACTCCTTAGTCCATGAACTGGATCTATCATGCCACTATCATCAATAGTAACAATTTTTTTACAGGAGTTCATGTGGGTACATAGAGACATATACTTAACATTACAACACATTAACACCCTTCTTGCAGCTGGCAGTGGTTAGTGTGGCAGGTATTTGCTACAAGCTAATTGACCCTGAAATATGTTAATATGTTTCTCAAGGATGAAAGTTCCATTATCTACCCTTAGTTCTGTATTTCTCCTCCCATATTCTGCAACTGGTCTTGAGGGTATAGTGCTTAGTCGCATAGCATGGTGTTATTCAGGATATTCAGAGATCATGCAGCTAGTGTTTAGGAATTTACTCTGCAGTCTTACCTGTGTTTATCCCAAAGTCATTTATTTTCATGTATCATAATATTTGCCTTGCTAGTACTTGGATCTTGTAGGAGGCAGAGGGAATTGTTTTCTCATGATCTACTGTGCTGTCTTCTTTGGACTGATTTTTCACTTCACTATTATAACTGGTTTTAATGTATCATCCACCTGTGTTCATAATCCAGTCACTTTCATTATTTATGTTCTACTGTGTGGAGAGATTTGGGACAAAAAAGAGAACCTATTCAAGGAGATGGAGCAAGGTCTGTAGGATGGTATGTAGTGACTGTAAAAAAGCTCAATTTCTGAACTCTCTTTATCCCAGTGGTAGTTCAAAACTACACTCTTCATAATGAAAGCCCTCCAGTTTGCCTCCCAAGCATTCTGGTACTGGCCATGAATGCCCTATCTGCCTCTGTTTCCCTCTAATCTTCTGAAGTGGGAGTGTGCTCTCCCCAACTCCTGCGTATGAAACAGCATTTCCAAGTGCATGAGACTTGTGCAAGCTTTTTATGTCTTCCAAGAAATTCCCTCTGATCAGTGTTTTTGCCTCAGCTTGGAGTGGCTGTTTTTTGCACCTGACTGTATTTTGTTTTCTTATGCCATATTTTTCCTAAGAATAGAGCGGTGCATGTGTGCAGTAGAGGGTTACATTGAAAGTGGTGGGGTAGGGCTATTCTTTGTCTAGGTGGTGTCAGCCATTGCCTTTTGTGGAAATGCTCAATATTCTGATTCATTCTGTTTGGTGAACGCATTTACTCTTACCCATGTCAAAAGAGTCCAAAAGAACATCCTAAATTTGGACAGAGAAGGCCTTAATGGGAAAATGTCACTCCTTGATAAGTTTGGGGAAAAAGTAAAAAGATGCTTCTCTTTTGTTGTTAATCTGTGAAAAGTATTCACAGCATGGAAGAGTGTCTGAACCATGTAAAGAAATACCTTGCTGAGCAATTTGGGACTGCATTAATGCTAAGATTAGTGGGAGTTTATATCCCTGTGGTGGTTACCAGTATTCTTCAGTAAGCTTGGAGCACTTTCTTCACTCAATTATTTTGATGCAAGAAAATAAGAGAGAAATCATACTTAGAAACTGAATGCACTACATACGTAAATCAATGCGTGGGACTGAGAGCAGCAGAGGTGGCAGCAGTTTGAAGTTTGACTAATCGAGTCACTCAGGTTAATCTGTTCTAAAGCATCAGGGTTCAAGCCAGAGGAGGATCTACCGTTGATGCAGGCTGTCATGGTGAGATTAATACAAAACAAATTCAGGGGAAAAAATATGTACCAGTTAGTGTCCTACATGGTGTGCACATGGATTTAGCTTCTACTGCAGCCATATTATTCAGGTTTGAAGAAGCTTCTCTGAGAGATTCAACACTGAGTACAATTTGAAAAGGCACAAGGTATCAGCTTAGTATGGTTAAGTCCAGTTGTTTGAAAGCAGGGGAAATTAGCCTGCACACTAAAATGGCTCTGCTGCTTCTAGTATACTAACTTGGCTTGTTTTGAGTTTGGGACCTGTCCTGTCCCGATGCTGATCCCTATCCTGTGCTGTCTTTATATCTGCAAAAATCTAAAAGTTTACAGGATAGTAAAGCAAAATGTAAAACTAAGAATAGTCTTAGGATAGATTCTGTCCTAAGAGTGAAATCTCATAGTGTAGGAATTCTCTAAGACTGTTGTGAATTGTGTGCGTCCACTTAAAGCTGCCCAAACAACCTCACCGGTACTAGGAAGATTTTCTACTCTGGGTTTTCCACAGTTCTCTGCAAAGACATTATTTCTTTAAGCAGACAAAAATGACCTTTTCTGACTTAAGATAATGGGACATCAGGAGTACCTATGAGCCTTCACAGAAGCCTATTTTTAGGAGATTAATAATATATGAAGAATGACATCTTGACTATAAATGGTTATTTGTTCTTCCTAGAAAAGTCTGAAATGGTAAAATTCACTGTATCATTTTGAGAAAAAAATATTTGAGGAATAAAATTCAAAATCAAAATGAAAGAATGCTGAATGGCTCTGAAGTTTCTGTTACTATAGAAAAGTGTTTAATTCCTGAAACGCCCTTGGACAAAGTACCCTATACTTTTAAACTTAAGTACACTCACTGCAGTGGGAACAGAGAAAGTGTGCCTATGTGTATTTTTCTTTGAACCATGCCCTTAGCTGTACTGAAAGTGCAATATATGCTTCTGGTAGGGTGACTGTTCCATTTCATATTTCAGGGTAAATCAGTACACAAAACCAATGGCAAAAGCTAGTGATCTAGTAGATGAAGAAAACGCCCTGTAATTTGCTATTGGCATCACAACTCTTGGGATTTTAATCTTTATTCAAAAAATATATGTATTTAAACACAGGATCTTCGTAAAAAAACGTTCAGACCACATGTAGACAAACACTGACTAGACAATTTACCGCATCCTATGTAATTCACAACTCTAAAAAGAATTTTAGTCTTCTCTCTCTCTCTCTCTCTCTCTCTCTCTCTCTTTGGTATATTTATCCAAAAATTCTTTGCTTCCTGTTTTAGCAGCAATGAGTTTGTTTGGACATGAGTCTAGACATACTGTGATTTGAAAGGAACAGGTATATTCCACATCTCCTGCCAGAAAATCTATTGATTCCCTGGTTAGTGTCACTGCTGGAAGGCACAGGCTGAACAGCACAATTCAGCCAGTGAATGGGTTAGCTGTGCAGGGGAATCTGACTTTTTGGATATGAGAATACTTTTCGAATTAGATTTTAAAGTAGCAAAAACTGCTGAGGAAAGCACTGGGGTGTCTCTCCCTGGAGCAATTCTGCCTGAAGGCTGATGTTTTCAGTCTGACTGCAGTGTATATTCCAGCAGAGAGACACATACATTTTATTTTCCCTTGGAGTCTTCATGTGTTTTATCAAATGACTGCTTAATTTAAAACAAAAGCAAAACAAACAAACAAAAAAACAAAAAAACAAACATCAGTCTCTTGGAGCAGGGTTTGTAACTCAGGTTTTCATGTTTCCCAGAGAGTGCCCTAAATGGTTTGGCTGGAAAGTAACATTCTTGGCCTACTAAATCTTGAATTCCTTTACGAAGGTGGAACAGCTCCAGTAGAAAGTACTAAAAGCACCACGTTTTCTTCTGCCCCGAATAGTCTGTACATCTGCCTGCTAGAGCACTCTCCCAGACAGTGAGGGAGGAGGGTTTGAACTCCTTTTGGCTGAACACACCCTAGGACCCAGGGTTCCCCTGTCTTGTGTGAGTGGGCTAGTCATGGAGCTGTTGGTTAAAAACATACAAATGAACAAAGAAAAAACAAAACCCACATAGCTGTCCTGTCATGCTTTAACAGACAGGCATGATTGTGCTTCCTCTTTGTAAAAAGGCCCAAACACAGGTTTAATATTAGTTATTTTATTTTGCTGTCAGTACTTAACAGAACATCATAAGGTTAAACTCTTGAGTCTCAGGACTGGGCAAGATTTAAGACCTCATTTCCCATGGGCTGTGTTGGCCTTCTGTTGATGTTCTGCCTCTCTTGTGTCCCTGTCCTCCTGCACATTTATATACAAACACTGAGGGCTAGGGTGAAGGGCATGGAATTCAAGCTGGTGTCCTCAGTACTGCCAATGAAGAGCAAAGGTTAGGGTAAAGTGGTTGTATCCCACAGTTCAAGGCCTGGCTGTACTGCTGGTGTTGCAGGCATGCCTTTAGCCATAGGACCCTCTTGCAGAAATGAGGATTGCTGGGGAGAGATGGGATCCATCCAACAAAGAGGGACTACATTATTTTTGGCAACAGGCTTGCTAACCTAGCAAAGACAGCTTTGATGAACTTAATCAAAGGATGGAGACTGTGGCTCACAGGTAAGTGGAGGAATGGGCTATAGATGGGAAGTGCACATGCAACCTGGCAACCTGGAAAACTCTCTTGCTCTACCTGAGAAAGCAGGGAAACTGAGGGCCTTTTGCAAGCACCTGTGCATAAGCACACACAGCTTGGGAAACCAACAGGAGGAGCTGCAAGATTGTGCTCAGTCACAGATCTGTGACACCTCTGGTATTACAGAGATGTGGTGGGACAATTCTCAAGATTGCAGAGCTGCTGTGGGTGGATGCAGGCTGGTTAGGAGGCACAGGCAGCAAAGATGAGTGTGGGGCTGCACTTTGTGCAAAGGAGCAGCTCAAATGTGTGAAATTCTGTGGTGGAAGAAGGGAATGGCCACTTCTGTTTATGGGTCAGGCTCAGAGGTGATGCCAATAAAAGGGAGCATTGTGGTGAGAGACCACTACAGACTACCCAGTCAGGAAAAGGAGCTGGATAAAGCCTATTTCAGAGAACTAAAAGACTCAGGAAAGAAACCACAGGCCTCAGTGACTCATGAATGACTCCAGTATCTGCTGGATGGGCAGGAAGATGGGAGGCAAGTAACCCAGGAGATTTCTGAAGCGTGTTTGAGACAATTTTTGATGCTAATGTTGGATGGACTGGTAAGCGGAGGGACTCCACTGGACATGCTGCTTATGAACAAGGAATAACTGGTTGGGAATGGGGTATGTAAGGGGCAGCCTTGGCTACAGGGATCATGAGCTAGTGGTGGTTAATATCCTACAGGAAGTAAGCAAAGCAAGTAGCAGAGACCAGACCATGGAATTCAGGAGAATGCACTTGGAACTGTCGTAGGCAGGATCATGTGAGAGGCTGTCCTGAAGAGTAAAGGAACTCATCCTTTAGAGAGAATGAAAGTTTTCTGTTCATCAATGAAAATCGCCTTAAAGCACAAGAATAATCCAACCCAATCTGTGAGAAAATGGGCAGGCATACCAGGAGACCAGGCTGGCTGACTGAGGAACTCTTGGCTGGGCTCAAATGCAAAAACGTACTGTACAGGAGGTGGAAACAGGAACGGACTAACAAAGGAAGGGTATAGAAGGATCAGCTACACATGTAGGGGTGGAATTAGGAAAGCCAAATCTTAACTGGAGTTGAAAACGGAGAGGGATGTATCTCCAGGTATATTGGCAGCAAAATCAAAGACTGACAAAATGTGGTGTACCTGTTGAATGAGGAAGAGAATCTAGTGGAAAAGAACTTGAAAAATGCTGATATACTTAATGTGTTCTTTCCCGCACTCTTTCCTGGCTAGGTCTGTTTTCAGACTTCCAGTGCCTGTCCAAAGTTTATGGGAGAGATGAACCATCTACAGTAGAGAATGACCAAATTCAGTATCATATAAGGAAACAGGACATACATGAATCCATGGGATTGAAAAGATGCATTTTAGAGTGCTGAGGGAGCTAACTGTCTTCTTTGGAAGGTCATAGCAAATGTCTAAACACATGAAAAAGAGGATGGTGGGAGGAGTCAGATAGCACTGATTCATCAAGTGAAAATTGTGCCTGGATGATCTGATTGTCTTCTTTGGTGAGCTGAAGGGAGAGCAGTGGATGTCATTTACCTTGACTTTTGCAACAGTCAACACAGTCTCCCATAGCATCCTTGCAACTCAGTCATGGAGATATGGACTATGTGTGGACTACAAGGTGGTTGAAAACTGGCTGGACAAATGCTCTCAAAGGGTTGTTATTAGTGGTTCACAATCCAGCTGGTTACTGAGTACTAGTGACTTTCCTGAGGGGTGGTACCTGGGGCTGACAATGTTTAGCATCCTCATCAATAACTTGAACAATGGGACTCGAAGCTCAGAAAGTTTACAGATGACACCAAACTGGGAACTGTGATTTAAAGGCTGCAGGTCAAAGCTAGCATGTAGCTGGACCTTTGCAGTCTGGAAGAATGAGCAGATGACCTCCACCTCCAGAGGTCCATGCCAACCTACACTACTCTATGACTCTGTTCCATTTCAGCAACCAGGATCCCAACAGTGAGATGCTGTGAAATAAAGGCAAGAACCATCTCACATAAGTGAGTTGAGATGAGATGAGATGAGATGAGATTTACTTGCTTCTTGGGGCCTGTGTTTGGCTGAATGGCAATCTAATACTATGTTGAGGGGCCATGCAAGTGGTTAACAGAAAAGTTTACAATGAAAAATCTAATGTTTCTGTATGTATATTTTTGTCTTTCAACTCTTTATTGAACTAGTCATATCAAATTATTTCCAGAAGACAGCTAATTCAAGCTAATTCAATTTTGAAATTTGTTTTATTTTAAATGCTGTAAATAGATGATACTTAGATGCTCATAAATTATGTTAGTTTGAAAGTGGGACATAAAACAGCAAAAGACGCTTAATAAAAAGATTATAGTGTCTTGCAAATGAGTAGCTGGCTATTTAATGCCAGGATATTGCAATGCAGAAAGTATTGACTGTTCTTTGAAATTAATGCTCATGGCCAAGTGAATATTATTAAACTTTAGCAAATAATCTTTATAGCTTCTGAAACAATCTCATTCTGGAAGATCATAATGTCTTAGTGGTTAAATGAAAATGAGATAGTAACTACATAATTGCAAGCACCATTGAATTAACTTCTAAACGAAGCTTACTAAATGCTTAATGCTAACACTGGGCTGAGAGAAATTCAGCCATGAAGAATTTCATTAAAATAGCAGTGCTCAATGTTTCATTTGATTTTAATGGAAAATTTGTGAAAGACTGCTATTTTGGCTGGGCGGGGGAGATGATCACTATCGTTCTTTGACTAGTATAACCAAAGGGCTTAATTTTCCTTAGCTCTTGAGCTGTTGCTTCATCTTCTCTGGCCACATCCCTTGTTTCCTAAGAGCATATAAAAAAAAAAAAAAAATTAGATTTAAACTGGAGGATAGGTGGTTTTAAAAAGCAGTGATTTTGTTTTCAGATTAGAACACTATTAATTTTTATATGAAAGGACCAAATTAATTCCCGAGTGGCCACGGTCAAGTTTTATTCCCCCACCAGAAGTACGCATGCCACTTCTACCAAGAGGGTTGTGTGTATCTTAAAGTTTTGTCTGTTGTCTAGGATGTGGGGAATTGGCCACTGGCAACCAGTCAGAACCATTTAAGGGAAAGATTTGGTCATCAGTTTTGAGCTTGGAAATGGTGGATTTTGGACTTCTCATTCATTAATTCGGTGAGTGATGACTCAAGACTCACCAAAACTTGTTCTTCCCACATTTACTGAATTGGGCATTGTATCTTTTAATGACTGTGCCAGATTTCAGGGAGATGTCTGCATGGAGTGTTCTAGACATTACTTTTTCCATGCTTCAAAAAAATTAATACTTCATGTGCTTTAAATTGGCAACTGTTCAGCCCTTGAATTCCCTCATCCTCTTCCAGAGCTAGCCCCTATTCCGTGTTTCCTTAAAAACAAAGCAAAGCAAAACAAACTAGATAGGGCTGTTGTGTGCTTTGTGATTAGCATACAGCCTTATGAACGAGAGAACAGTGTTCATTTACAGTAAATGGTGTTGTGTCAGTACACTGCATAACTTGTGGAGCTGCTAATGCTTTGCCCTTCTTCTTGGACTTTTGTATTTCCTTTGACATTTCTCCTTTCAATAACCTGTCTTTTCCAGAGGACTAACAACACTGTCACAGAATGCTTATTCAGAGCTCTTTCTTTTAGTGTATGATAGATTTTTGCTCAAAGATCAAAATTCAAAGAACAAATAATGCCCAAAATAATCAGAGAACAATTTATGAGGTTTAGTACTGTGGACAGAAAAACTTTTAGGAAAAAAAGGATTACTTATATCTGCTGAAAAGTCCTCTGAACTGACTGTTTGTAGCTGTACCTTAAATATGTTTTGTCTGTAAAGTGGCAGGCGTAACTGTGGGGATGAATAAGGAGAATAACTTCCATAATATATCTTTTCCTCGGTAACTAAACTGTAAATATTCACAGAGATACATTTATAGACATTAGATAAGCAATACTGAAAGTCTTTTCTACCATTCCACCATAGCCTAAATATCCAGTAAAACTGGATTTAACTGGGTGTTTTTCACATCCTTTAGGTATGAACAAGAATGTGTGAAATTGCATTTTTTTTTTTTTTGTAAATACCCTTGCTCTGAATGTAGCTGTCAGGTTGCAGTGTCATCTCATATCGTATAAGAAACCAGGAGGGTTGAGTGCATGGTGTGGTGTGAACAACTGAATACATATTCGTGGAAATGACTTACAACTTACAGAATGGAGGCTCTTTAGCTGTAGTTATAAAACATACCATTTGAATTTCTGTATGAAATTCACAGAGTCCAGCTACCAATAAATCAGCTTGATTTTCTATTTTCTTCCAAATAACCTTTGATGAGGTCACCCAAAAAGGGATCAACAACAATTTTTCTTGCAAGTACGTGCCTCTGTTGTTGCAATGGGAATTAGAAGATGAGGTATCCCTGAAAGATAACTAGAACATGGTATTTCTTCTTTAATTTCCAATAAACTATGCCTTGGAAGAAGACTTCTCAGCAGAGGCCAGAATTGCATAATAAATTATATTTTTTCCTTTATGAGATGTACATGCTGGTCAAGTGTCGGGGGAGGACTTGGGATTTTTAAAAGAACATTTGCAATATTATACTGCAAAGTTTGAGAAGAGTCCATTAAGCAAATTGGGAATCTTACATATGGAGGAAGTATTATGTTCAAGGCTTCAGTGCTTGCTATGATTAGAGTGCTCTTTGTGGGAGATTTGTTAAAATTTCTTCATCCTGGGCACCTGCCAAACTTAAGGTTTTAATGCTCTGAGATTCTGAGTCACAGAAGCAGGGACTGGCTGGTCTCACAGCTTGTTGACTTGGCAGGAGGCGGGTGCAGGAGGTAATATGCAAATAGGAAAGAAGAGGGACTCAACATTCTGTGATAAACCTTTTGTATAACAGAAATAATTCCAAGCCTTCAGGTTTTTGATCTATTTATCGAACTTGCCAAGAAATGCAGGACATCTTAGAGACGTGATCTCTTTTTTTGTTTCAGGCTGTTGACAGAAAGAACATGTAGGTTCTTGGTATAAAAATACTAGAAAAATAAGGATAAACATGGTACTGAACATAGATAGTTAAATATAGCATCAGTCTACGATAATTGTCAAGTGAAATGAGTAATTTAGACGCAGAAAATAACTTCTTTCAACTTTAAGTTGCTAACCACTAGAAATCTCCCAGTAGTGGATCTCTGAATAACTGATTGAAGCTTGCTGAAAATCGGCTAGCCTTTCTGGATCATGTTTAATGGATCCTGACTGTACAACCCCTGAATTTCCTCCTGAAAATTATTTAGGTAAGGAGAAATTGCATACACAGTAGGAAAAGACAACATTTATAAGAACCATTTAATCAGGTGAGATCAGTGGAATCAAGTGTTCAGCATTTCTGCGATATAGCATATGAGGGGGCTAATACACTCAAAAAAAGCTCAAATGCTTTTTGGAGGGTTAAATAATAACTCCGATGTATTTTGATAGTGTACAAAAAAGCTGCTGAAAATTGGGATATGACTGCGGGACAACGACCGAGCACTGGATCCTAAAGTTATTCAAGGCAAGAGAAATGAATGGAATGTATCCACCTTTGATATTTTAACATTCACAGATACTGCTTTTCATCTGGGAGGTGAGGACTAAAGCTGTGGGGAGCTACTTCATCTGTCTCACATCAGCTGTAATTGAATATGCCTGTACAATGAGTGAGTTGAGGACAAAGATGCACGTTAGCCTAAACTGCTTTCAGTGCTGGGTTTACCTTTACACTGGCATATACTGCCTGTCCTTATATATCATTTGATGTCATTTTGCTTGAGAGTTACAGTGGACAGCATGATTGAGGGACCTATTGGTGATAACTCTGTGCTTGTTGTGTCTCATGCATGCTTGTGTCCAATGTACAACAACAACAACAATTAGACATAGCCCTAGGATGCTTGTACAGCTCCAGCTATCTGTCAAGCTTGCACTCAAATTGCCCTGCATAAGATTTCGTGTGCATTTAGTGCCATGTTCAGGTTCAGATGTGGATGTACGCAAATGTGTAGGATGGTCTTGATTTGTGGCTGCTGATTCTCCTGTACCTAATCAAAAAGTGAGAAAGTAGTAACACAAAAAAGAGTTTGTGTGTAAGTGGGTTCCTATAAGGCTCCCCGTGATACCTCATGGAAGGATTCATAAGTTTGGGGAAGGAATGAGACCATTAACATTATAAATTTTGACCTCATCCAGAATGCAGACTGCAGATCCAGACCACTTCTGTATCTACTCCATAAATGAAGTTTGATCTATAACTGCCTGGTATGTACAGGCATGGATAACAGCTTTTTTTCTTCGGTGGACAGAGGGTTAATCTAGTCTAAAAGGTTATGTCCAGAAAGAGCCAGGGAATAAGCTCTAGTACTAGACCCCAGGGCATTATTTATAGATAGCTGTTAATTTGCTTTCTGTCTCTGCTCCAGTTACTTGTCTCCTAGACTGCACCTAAACATGGTTGAGGTGACTGTACCATAGGGACTGTTCCCTATGGTCAGTATGGGGGAAACTGCAATAAATTTGTCTTCCTCTATCCTGTTCAGTCCTCCACCTCTGTCCCAAAAGCCTGTCACCATCAAACATCTCCTCTTGCTAGAGTCAGGGCATGCAAAACAATGACCACAGCACTCTCGTTTCAGATATTTTGAATGGAGAAAAAAGGAAGAATGATAAATCTCTCTTAAAAAGTCACAGCCCAGCACTCTATCTCCACACTTCACAGTCCCAGCAGAGCTGAGTACCGTGCTGTAGTGCAATGTGCCTGTCGAGCCATACCACCAGACCTCACCAGTCACAGGAGTTCCTCCTACCAGCCTCTGCCTCTGGCAGCTGCCTGCTGGAAGTATCATTGTGCTTCTTTAGTCCCTGATGAGAGGTGGCACAGCACAGAGAAGATATGGGGCTAGCTCTTGGACTACTGTGAGTAACTTTCACTTGCTGATGGTCAGACGTGGCTTTGCCACTGATGAAACACTCAGGTCTTTACACAAGTCACATTTGCTGTTCGTGACATCTACATTATCCACAGACTACTTTCTTGGGGAGTAAACCCCTGGGGGGTTTGTAACTGAGGAGCTGGCGGGATAAATTGGTTCTCTTCTCTGCTGATTTTAATATTCCAGAGCCTGTTTGTGCTGGCTGGCTGCCTTCCCACGTGTTTTGCACTTGAAGGAGAGAGAAGCCTCAAAATCCCCTCAAAGCCCAAGAGTTGTTGTAATCTTTTTAATACCCCTGAACTGGAGTGTTTGCTCCTTTGCCTGCCTGCCTGCCTGCTGCTGTAAAAAAAAAAAAAAAACCAAACCAAACAAGCATTTGTAATCCAGACGTTATTTCCTGTTGGGCTAGAAGTTTTAATATAACCTGACATGAAGCTAAATAGCAATAAATACAGTTATGGGGTATTTCAGATGAGAGGAAGGGCAGTGATGTTCTCAGATGTTATTGATTTTATTTTGTTCTGTTTTATTTTATTTTATTTATGTATTGTGGAGAATCAAATAAAAGTAGTACAGAAACAACTTGCTAGTTAAATAGAAAATTACATCCACCTAACCATCTGTTTCTATACTGCTATAAATGAGTTACAGTGAATCTGGAGGAATCTGTTCTTCAGTGAGGCAATGCAGAAATTTGACCTTTTTCTTTAGAACCTGAAGAATCAGGGACATATTGCTTCTGTCTCTTTTTTTGTGTTATCAGCCTGCCCTTACCCCAAGGTAAACTTCCATTGTTCTCATTTCATTTTTGGAGACTTTGCAGCTGAAATACTACATTGCCCCTTTCTGAATCACATGTAATTGCAGTTATTCAGCATATATATGCATGAATTCACTCCATTTCAGTAGGGAATTTTTAGGATAAAGCCTGCATATTTCTGATGGAACGAGAAAAAGAGATAAAGGAGGGAAAGAGAATGGAGGGAGAAGACCTAAAACTTCACCTAAACACCATTGTATGATACAGATTTTTTGAAGGTTCTATAGATAACAAAGAGGACATTTACTTCCACTGTACCTTTTACATTTTAATCTACATAAACATTGCCCTAAAGCAGGAAAGGAAATTATTCTTCCTTTTGATGGTCTCTGAGGTAAATCTTTCAGTATGTTCCCTAAGTGCCTTTATTTCTTATTTTACTTTCGCAAGGCTGATATTTCTACCTCTCAAGCTCTTCAGGCTTTTTATTTGTCCACAGTGTGAGAGTGAACCAGCTTGGAGAGCATCCATCTGTGCTGGGACAAGGACATTTAAATGGAAGTTTTTTTCCAGTGTAAAGAATGTGGACTCAAGCAGTGGATTTTGCAGTTAATCATATAAATCAGATGAAGCTTTGTTTCCAGGAATACGAACAGCAGAACAGAGGCTAAGATATATATAAATACATGTGTATGCGTATGTATATAAGCACACACATTATATATACATCTACACATAATACGTAATACTCAAGTGTTATTCCTCCTTTCATTGGAGCAAGAGGAATTATCCCATGGATTTTATTATGTACAACAGGGGCACTGTTACAGCAACTTAAAAAAACACTGATGCCTTGACTGAAGTGTTTAAGCATCCGATAAGCCTCTTGAATTCAGGGGCTTCTTCACATGTTTGGATTTTGGCATGTGTGTAAATACTTTTCTGCAGCAGGGTCACAAGACCTCATCTCAGCTCTTGTTAAACTCAGTGGAAAGATTTCTTTTGATTTTAAAAGCAGTTGGATGGGTTTTCACTCTGTCTTTTCTATGCTAATGCAGAGCGAGCCAGCCGTATTGCAGGAACATGTGGTACATGTTAAAAGTTGTAGAGGTTGTGAGCAGTAGCAACTTTCCACTGACATTTATCTGGATTGATTGAAAGATACAACTAAAAAGGCACTCCTCGATGGCAGGATGTGGCAAACACCTTCCAGACAGTGTTGCGCAGATCTAGACCTGGTGGGAGGGTGCTGGAGGAGCCCAGGAGGATGGCTGAAGATCAGCTCATTATTTGGATGTATTGGGGAGGCAGCTGTGCTGTCACGCCCCACGTACACCTGGGAGCGTGGGGGGAACTCCTGCTGTGAGGAGCTGACAGCAGCCAGGGAGGAAGATCAGTATCCATCTGTCTTGGAGACTGGGACTTGGCACCTGCTGAGGCCAAATTTCTGGTGAAGAAACAACATGCTGAGAGTTGCTCAAGCAAATGTAAAACAATCACTGCTTTGACATGTTGACATGAAACCGACTGAAAAGGCTTTGTTTAAAATTGTGTTAAATTATCTCAAGCAAATAATTCTGGTCTAGATTTCTACTACTCCAGAGCTGATGGACATCAGCAGAGGAAGTGCAACAGAGAGGCAAGTGGAGAGGCATCTCTGAGAGATATGCCACGCACATTTTTTGTACTGAGAGAGCTGGGCGAGTTGTAGGAAAGTGAAGCGATACCGTTCCAGCTCACACTTCCAGCTCCTGGAATGTTATTTCTGGGCATTTCCTTAGCAGGAAAATCTGGAGGAAACCTGAAGAGGGAAATGCGGTTGTAATGGGATGGCTCAGTAAAAATGCTAAAAATCACAGGTAAATGGTAACTCTGTAGGGAGACATAATTACTTGTGGCATTTGCAGGAAATAGATTGCAAGGAGCCCCAGACGAGTAATCTAAGGAGATAAAAGGAGATAATTAAGAACTGGAACCACCTGAATATTTTCATCAATATGGGGGAGCGAAGAGACGAAAAAATCATTCTGTTTTGACCCGTTCTATTGGCAACGACAGAAGTAAGAAATGGGGATATTTAGTCTGGCTGATGTAGAGAAAACCTGTTCCAACTGATTTAATGCCATAGAGTATTAAATAGGAATGAATGGCAAACCCCTCACTTTGTATTACATTCAAAACGAGACTCAGCAAAATTGAAAAATAGAATGTAGAGGCAGGCAAAGAACAAGAAATGAACCAATATAATTTAAAGGTGGTTGATACCCATATTTCATTAAAGAATCATCTAAGTTTCTGTGAGTTCACTTAGGTAAATTCTAGATATCTATCCCTTTACATATGCTGAATAGTTTTTTTTTTTTTTTTTTTTTTTTTTTNTTTTTTTTTTTTGTCTCCTCAGGTTGAAATTCAGCCTTAGGTGGTACTTGACTCTCAGGTGTGTATGGCACTCCTTCAGGCTGGCCATTTCCCTCATCTTATCCTATAGGACCTCAGTTCTCTTTAGGAGAAAATTTGTCTTCTCTTTCTCAGATGAATAAACATCGTTTTCTACTGTCTTTTCATGTATGAAAATCTTCTTGGTTTTTCATCCTGCCTTTTTCATAATGTCATCACTCTTGTACTTCAGCTGTTTCTCAGTGCTTGGTGACTGCCTAGCTCCAACTGATACAAAAATATGAGTTGTTTCCTCAACTATCTTCAGAACATTTTGCTTCAAAAGACACAATAACATATAATTTGATTCCTTTTCAGTTCAAGGCTCAACATTTTTGCATCCATAAGGGTGGAGCATAGGAAGGTCAAAAGACAAATGGATATCCCTCTCCCTTTCCTACCGGAAATCTTTCAAAACGGAAAGCGTAACCCAAAATGTGGCCCTTACCAGAATCACGGGAAGACTTGGCAGCGAGGGCACCTACTCCCTGCCTATGTGTGCGTCCCCTACCCAACCTTTTCCATCTGTCATGGACCCACAGTGTCAAGAATCAACATCCATCTTTTGTCCCCGTTTAGTGCTCCTTCCAGCCTGCTCCTATCTACAGCTCAGGATCCCCTGTTGTTCCATTTCCTAATTACTTCAATTTTCAGTTAGGTTGGCTGGGACAATGTGAGGTATCTGATAGACTAACAGTGTCAGGTGGTGTTTTGCTTAATTGCCTTGGTAGAATTAGGGCGTTTATTTTGTTACTCAACTAGAAATGATAGGCCATGCAAGGGTTAGAAATTTGGTTGAGAAGTGGGAAGATAAAAGTAATAATATTGCTTGCTAGAGAGAGTAATCTAAAACTGCATGGACTAAAGAACAGCTATGCTACATAATCGTGCTGGGCAGGAGGAGGAGTCAAGCATTTTTATTACCCAAATGTGATGAGGCAGTGAGGTCCATTTTCACACTGAGAGGAGCTGATCTGTTTTCTCTCTTCCTTTCTCCCCTGGGTGGGTATGTTATTCATTTACATAAAGGTCTTATACCAACACTACAAAACACTGCTACAGATGTGGATAAATAAAACTCCTTAAAACTCTGTGAAGATGGCAGTAGTGTTTACCTGCTTCATGCAATGGAAGCAAATGAGTGGATGCAGAACTTGTTCAAGATGAGGCACGGTGGCCATTGAAAAGGTGGGGCTGGAAACCTTGAGTCTTTAATACCTGGCCTTTTTTTTTGGCAAAGGGAAGATTTCTCGTTGGGTGTTGTATGCGTGCTTAGCTATTCCCATGTGCCTGCCATTCCAATCATACTTTTAGTTACTAGCTTTTAAATGATTAATATTTAAGTTTTGTGAACACGTGCTCTTTTGGCAATAGGAAAAAGTTATATAGCTTCATGGTATATAGGTGAGGTTTATTCTTCTAGTGTGAGGTACTAGTAAACTGGCTGTGGGGCTATCTAACTTTTTGATAATGATGCCATCACTGGTAAATCTGGTTGCCTTAAGAAGAATAACAAACCCGATCCCAGAATTTCACCTTGATGTTTCTGAAATCCCCAGGTGGATTCCTTTATGCTTATAATGCCTAGTTCTCTCAAGGGTGTGCTCCTAAGTATGCTGCTACTAAGGTAAGGTCAGAAGCTTTAGAGCTAGGCTGTGGCTTTTCAGCAAGCTTTGAGCTCCTGCAGCATTGCTCTACAAGGCAGATGGAGGTTCAGTACTACAAGCAGAGCTACCTCTCCCTCCCTCCAGCTTGGTCTGTATCCTTACACCTTGGCAAAGTTTCATGGGGGGAAATAAAGAAAAGAAAAAAAAAAACATTTTATATTTTGACCAGTTTTATTAGGAATGACAGAAGCAAGAAAAGGAAGTTTTTTCGCTGGTTGATGCAGAGCCAGCATCCTCTTGGCAAAAGTCCTTCAACCCTGCCCTTAGGACAGAAGTGCAGCTATATGCTGGCTAGTGAACTAGTAAAAGCAATCAAACCCACCCTTGCCTGGGAGGAGAGACAACAGAGACCTGCAGGAGCCACACTATGGTCTGCTAAAAGTGCTTCATTATGCATTTGGGTTAATTGGGCCTTTTCATTTCCCTGCTGTACAGCTGATTTCTTTGAGGATGGAAGATCAGCTACACAGGCACTGAACAGGAATGAGCAATACCCAGGAGTCAGCTGGGCTGCTCCAGCTCCTGGGTGGGAAGGAAGGGGGAGAGCAGGAAGCAGGGAGGGGAATAAGTCCATTTCCAGATAAGCATGTTGAAAGGTTGAAAGCAGGGAGATGTCTGCTTTTCTGCTAAAAGTTTGCTTATTGATAGGGACTCAGTTCTTGGCTGCTTCTGCTGCTTGGATGCATCTGTTTAGAATTTGCAGAGCTTTACGCTCTGCTTTTGCAAATTATGATGTCAAGTGGGGAAAATGGTAAACTGTCATGATGCTTGCAGGAGATGACATCTGTTAGCAGCATCTTATATAGGCGCTTATTCAATTCTGTCATCAGGAGTCCTCATGATTGCTTCACTGTTGTCAACATGTGCAAAAACACACACGCATGTACACAAAATGTCTGCCTATCTGGTTACGTATCTGTCTTTATACAACAGTTTTCTTTACGTTACTGACACTTGGTAGGAATCATGACATGACTTCTCTTTGTTCTAATAAACTGCTAAAAATAAATCTCACTTTACAAGAAGAATCATCATGTCAAAGGCCTTCCTGGTTCTACACCATTGAAATTCCTTATCTCATGACCATGAGATGTTTTCCATTCTAAAAATAGTCTTAAATTGTCAGAAAATTTTGCCTCCCTTTGTTACAATAGACCACACACACTTCTGAATTCTCCACTTTTTTCTCTCTTTCTCTTTTGTTTTTACTTCATGACATTGCATTGCTTTGTACGGTTGCTTTACTGTTTTCCCCGGACAGCCAATTTTTTGTTTGTGCTCTTCTTTCACATAGCAACAGGAAAGAAAAGTCTTTCATAACGGGGAGATGGGACTGTGACTACTAAACCACAAACACTACCAAGAACAATTCAGGGAGAGGTGTTGTGCATGAATTTGTTAAACTCTTATTTAATCTAGAGTTCAGTAATAATTTGCATTTGTCTGACTTTGATACAATGTGATTTCAGTTCCTGTCATTGGAGAAAAAGAATATGCAAGATCATCTCAGTTACGATGTTTCCTTTCCAAACTCACATTTTCCTAGACCAAAGGCAATGAACTCTAGAATGTACATTGGTGTAGTTCCAAAGTGCTGTACCTCCCCAGATCAGATAGCAATTTTGGTCATTAATTCAGTAGATATTGAGATGGCTATTAAAAACATATATGAAAAAATAATCTTTTTTGGACGTGACAGGTTTGACTGATTACCCTTTATTTTAACAAATGTTGTGAGCGTAACATTTGGATTTAATTAGGATCTTCTTCTTCTTCTTCTTCTTCTTCTTCTTCTTCTTCTTCTTCTTCTTCTTCTTCTTCTTCTT
>VXAL01014192.1:20653-53486 GCA_013399475.1 Chauna torquata | reverse complement strand
TTTTCTTTTCTTCTTCTCTCCCCCCCCCCCCCCCCCCCACTTTCTCTGTAAGACTTCAGAGAGCTGAAAGTAAGAAAGTATCCTAATTGCTGATAAACAGCACGTCATATTCATCTAGAAACAAGGCTAAAGTTTTAAAGTCTGATCCCTGAATAGCATCATCAAAACAGGACACTGGTGTTCACTCTTCTCTCCCTGTTTTTAATTATGAAATTTGGGTAAAAAGTTTTAATTATGCTGTGCTATAGTTCTGAATAATATTTTCAGCTACACTCTCAGGCATTGTAAATTAATGTTCTGTTGAAACCAATGAAGCTGTATGTCCTGGGGGCAAGATTCGATTGCCCACACATGTCTGGTGCCATTTGAGATGCCCTCAAGTAGCCTGCCTGGCCTTTGGCTGCCCTTGCAGAAGGGTACCCACCTCCCTCCCATGAGTCCTCTATGCATCAGCCAGCAAAAAGGGCACTACACACCTATGGTCAGACAGCATTCCAACCCCGCCTCCTGAAAGAATTATTTATAGCTTTTTGAAATTGGAGAGAAGGAATGAAACGTCTTCTGGAGCATCTCTGGGGACAGTGATTGCACTGATTTTTTAATTAAAACCATCTGTCCCTTCAATTTATGTCCATTTCTACCTGACAGCCATTTCTCTTATTTTTATTTCTCTTTTTAAGAGCACTTGGAGGGTATGTGCTGGCAAAAAGCCTGACCTACAATCACCAAGTAATGACATCAGGGCCGATATATTAACTGTTTTGGTTAACCTGTAAGGTAAATAGGTAGATGCTCTTAGCGAACTGTGTCATATCCTCGTTAATCCATAACGCTGGAACATAGCAAAGGTTTGGGAATATTCCTAAGTACAGTGCAGAGGACATAGTATGGAGTTTCTCACCTTCAGTGAAGGAAGAAGAATTAATAAGCTTTAAAACTGCTATTCATCTTCTCTTCTGGTAATATATTTTCCTGATGTCTCCTCCCACTCTCTGTGTAAGTTTTAATGCTGGAATAGCCAATATAAGAGGATAACTTTTTGTGTCCTTTCTAAGAACAGCTAGGACCAGGTGATTAAAAGAAATTATTAATAATTTAAAAATGGAAGAACCTCATCTAGCAGATGGGAATTCCTCTGTCTCCTGGGAAATGTTGAAGATTGGGATAAATTCTGAAAAACTATTTCATATCCTTTCCTATGCATTTGTAATGTTAATATGAATTGCTTCAGTACTGGATATCTTTGCTCTTTCTGAAAATGTGATTATTCTTTCAGTTTATCTAGAATTTTTATCCTTACTGACATCCTGGAGCAATAAATTCCAAGATCAAATTGCATAACAAGATTTATCTTTCACTTCCTGATACAGGTGAATGCCTCTTTGTTCTTATTTCAAATGTCAGAGAATAGAAACTTAACTTTTCTGAAGCTTTCTAAGACATATAGTTCCAATCTTAGTAGTTGTTCCAGTTTTAAGAGTTTTTCGACTTCAGTGATTATTTTCTGTCCTCTTTCTCCAAGTCTCCTCTAACCGCAGACTCTCTACTCATATTGAATGACTTATGAATGATAACAATTTGTTATATATTTCACTGCTATTTTTTGAGTGTCTTGTGCTCCAGCATTTTTTTATTCACTAGCTGAGTGGTTTGTAGATTTCCATGGGACTTGGATTTTGTCTTTGATCTCAGTTAGGCTCCTGGTAGTGGTGGGAAAACAGCACGCTGAGTAATTGTTGGAAAATTGTCACCAACAGTTGCCATATGCTTTCTTGGTCTTTACTAGTTGATTTGGTAAAGTTCTTGACTATGTTCAGCTATTCATTTATCCAGTTATATATGAACACCAGTATAACCCTGATATGTGCACGAATAGGTATTTCAGCATTTGCCAAAGAAAACTGCTTATGAAGGAATTAATAGGTGAAGGGTAAAATTCTGCCCTTTAGTTATAACTTTAAAGCTAGTGGTCTTTGTTTGTTTTAAGCACTTAAAATCACACAGCCTCTCAGTGCTCTGGCCATCTTCAACAAGTGAATGAATAGATGTATCTTCGCCAGCTGAATTACAGGCTCTTTGTTCACCACCATAGATCAATATTACCAAATCTCTGTGTTCATTCTCAGTTTTAAAGGGCCAGGTGGCTTGTGGTTGCTGGAGGATGGCCATGCCAGGCTTGCGATGGAGGGAGGTGCAGAGCAGAGAGCAGTGCCTGCACATGCTGCACACCAGCTCAGCAGAACCACCAGGCTCCCACGAGGAACAAGGAGGTGTTTCAGGATTACACAGGCCTGACAGCAACATTTGGCTACCGGCTGAGTCCAGCTGGCTGTCTTTAAGCACTTGCTGTATTCATATGAGCAGCACTAGAGTGATTCCTTTATTTTCTCTGTATCCTGCAAATGTTCTATTTAGGCCTTGCAAGTATAGGTCAACAACTATTAAATAGGATGACTAGAGGAACTCCTGTATTTTCAAGCCCTGTTCTCTGCTATCACAGTAAGCACCTTTTCATCATGATAATTAATGGCTAAAGCCCCAAATCAGACTAGTTTTCTGCTCTTATTAATGCTATTGAGTATCAGTCTGATGGGAAAAACTTTTCTCTAACTCCCTACATTACTTTTTTTCACAGCCAGTTTGTGCCCATTTGTTTTCATGCATGTGTAGTAGATGAGCTGAGATTGCTCCCGTGTCTCCCCTGGTTACCTTCTGGCACTGACAGTCAGCAGCTTTTATCTTGCTAGTTAACCTCCTGCAAATGGATAAAGTAACTTCTATGACCTTCTCCCATTTGATTGACTCTTCATTTTTCAGGCATCTCACTAGCCATCTCTGCACCTATCCCAGATAGCATTCCTCTTTTCTCAACATGAGATGAGGTCTGAATGAGGGTTTAGACAATACGTTAGCTGAAATGCCCCTTTGAATGCATACTGGGATTGTATTTGGCGCTTTTTTTTTTTTTTTTTTCCTGCCGTGTTTGCATTACATCGATTGCACAAAGCTGTCCTGAGAATGAACAATGTAGTCTTTCTCACTGCCAGTTCAGGGTGTCAGTTCAGGGTGTAACTTGCAGTTCATTTATTCCTGCTTACTTTACTCACCTTTTCAACAGAAAAATAAGCAAGCAAGCAAGCAAACAAACAAACAAACCCACCTAATTCCTTCTGTAGGCTATTTGTTAAGATCTTTTCCTGACAATGCATCCCCAATTTGGGTAATTTATAAATTGCATTGAGCTTGCTCACCAACGAAAACACTGTAGAAGACTAGTCCCAAAATATATTATTTCTGAGTAATAAATACCTCACACAGCTGCCTGTTCATTGTGATACTGATTAGGCAAGAAGAATGAACACTGAAGTGCCTAGTCAACAAATGCTAAATAAACGACACTCCACATTTGTATTTCTGTCAATGATGATGTCATACCAGTGCCAGTGATGTCTCAGTCATGAGCAACTGTTCTGGAATCCATCAAAAGCACTAGGCAGGGTATTAATATTACTAATTTTCTGCTTTTCATTCAGCATCTGAATGAGTCCCATTATAAAGACAGGAACACTGAGGGAAGCTAAGAGATGTATTTTTCCCAGAACTGTAGAGCATCAATGAAATATAGGCAGCATTAGTGACTCTGTCAGGTATGCCCGTCAGCCTGCCTAAGCCTCATGACTGCAGATGATGTACCACATATTTGAACCCAGCAATAACAACAACGATAAAGGCATTTACTAAAAATAAAAGTTGTTGTTGACTAGCAGAGTTAAATCACCCTAATTCAAGGGATACAGCCATGGCCTCTCACACTTGATCAAAGATTTTCTACCAGCAAGAAGGAAGGCAAGTCTGATGGATGAAGATGATTGCTTCTTCATCCAAGAAAGTTTTCCTCAAGAGAACTTCGAACCTGCCCCCAGATAACCTTCCCTATGCTTCAGTTGTTAACCCTGGTTTCTGCACAACCACAGCAAGCAGTGTGCACCTTGGTGCCTCTGAGAAAGAGGTTTACCCCAGCTGCACGGCGTGGCTTCCCTAAGGACTTACTAGGCAGCAGACTAAATGCCTTCTTTGTGGTCCCCCAGTCACTGTAGCATAAGCAAAATGATTTTAATGTGTTTACATAATTATGTGCAAAATATCTGCATGAACAAAGAATTTTCTCCTAGGTATTTCTATATAGTTTGGTTGTGAAAGACTTCCTTCACATCTGCTGCCAGTAAAAAAGGCTGTGATCTGTGAACATGAAACTATGAATATTCAAGGAAGTTGTTTAGAAAGGCCCTAAAGGATATATTCTGCTCATCCATCTAACCACCCATTCATCAGATAGCAATGCACGAAGTATTTATAATGAATATCTGTCAGGCTTAGCCATTTTCCCCTTATTTGCAAATTAACCAGAAAGTAATGATGACTTTTATGACTGGTGCTCATTTGCTGTTTCTAAGTGAAGGTTAGCATGTGGCTGAGCACATGATTTCTTTCAAAGTGTAAATTGCAAACACTATGAACAGCATTGCTTCAAATGGGTGAGAGTTTGAATAGCAAAACTGGAGAATATGACCAGTCCTATATACAGGAATAAAGTTTTCCTGGTTTCAGTTTCTCATGTGAACTTATCTTCCTCCTGCTTCAGGTCTCACACAGGTGGCAATATGTGACTATTTTCTAGTAAATCTGATCTCTGAGTTGAGTAAATGAAAGTCTGGGTGCTTGCTATGGATACTGTCATGTGGTGGCAATTCTTTGGAAAGTGAAAGCATAGAGATTTGCAGAGAAAAAAGCTATCTGCAGAAAAAATTGGATCCTAGGAGATATGGGAACGGACTCACCTCACCAGAGAAAAAGGAAAAGGGTAGCTGGCACTGCTTTTTCTGTAGGATAAGAAGAGAAGGGGGGCTTTTAAGAGGAAGAGGCCCTTGGAAATCCCAGGGATTTTGGAAATCCAGGACCTGGATTTTGTAATGGAGAATTTAATAGGGATTGGGGGAACACTGGATGTGGGAAAAAAATCCCGATTTTGACACTGAATTGCCATTGTATTTCAGTAGTCCAGTCCTCAAAAGGGTGTGTGCACGTTACGGTGTGGGGAAACCCTAGGGGTACTGGTCCAGTGGGGAGTGCGGTGAGAAGAAGGTAGAGCTGGGAGCACCATGGTCCAGCTTCGAGGAGCAGTATTTATTACCTTCATTAGATGCTGAACTCTATAAAACCTGGGCAGTGCTTTGGTTGCTAATTGTGTGGGTTCCTCCATTCAGAGAAAGCATGGGAGCATTTTAAGGAGAGAATGATGAGAAGACTTTCTTCTCATTTCAAACACTTTGCTTCTTTTCCATAGAAAAAAATCAATGTATCATGCTGTAAACAGAGATCCAAGCAGCAAAAAAGTGGAAAATATCTGGATTTTTTCCTAATTGAGAGAGGAATTTGATTTATCACCTGCTTAACAGAACTACCATTCATTATTATTATTTTTTTCTATCCAGATTAATACCGTTTGCATGTATGTGTACAGGTGAGGAAAATGGTCAGTTGTCTAACCAAACTCATTCTATTTATCATCTCCATATGAGAGGTCCACAGAGCATAGCTGGCTGGTGGATGTTCAAGGATGTTCTTTACTTCCTCTTCACTGCAGTGGTCAGCTGAATGTAGTTTTACGACTGCTGGTGCAGTCACAGCTGCGCTTGCAAACCATGGGGTCACTGCATGTGTGTGTTCCCACCAGCGATGGGGATGCCTGTGTAGCCTCATCTTTTTTTCCCTTAGGGCCGAGCCATTTCTTGATGTTTTTTTTCTTGAGAAGATCTGCTCTTGCTCCTCACCCTGTGCGTGTCAGGATACCTGGGACGTGTGTGTGCATGTTCTGATAGCACCCACACAGCTGTGTGTTTGCATAGTAAACATTAGTCTCTGCAGCAGCTGAGACTCTTATTTAAATGTTGCAAAGTGTTCGGGAGTGTGGTTGTTGCTTTGTTTGCTGAGCCATATTTAAAAACAAACTTTCCAAGACCTCAAGGAGTGGCTGAAATTGGCAGCCTTTCCCGCAGCACTCCTCGCCTGCTGCATGCCATGAGTGTCAGCCTGGGCTCGCAGGGTGCCCAGGGAGCCCAGTGGCAGCGAGACGGACCAGGGGACAAAGGGCAGCGCTGCTTTTGATTTTCTGTGCTCAGCACTATAGTCACATGCTTCCTGTGGGCTTAACAGCATCACATTACGAATGGAAAATAGAGTGTTTTTTTTCTATCTCTAATAGTAATTTTTTATATGTTTTACAGTAAGTTTCTTCCTGGTTACCATCTTATAATGGGTAGGTGATACGTCAGTGTACCAGCAGCTATTGTCGTGCAGTGAACTCTCTCTATCACTTATCCGAGCCTAATAGCACATACTGTGTGACATCAGCAGCCCAGTGAGTCATACACCAAGATACCATATATCCTGGAGATCAGAAAAATCCTACGCAGAAGACTTGGCTTGTTTTTCCTATCTTGTTACGGAAACTACATGCACAGACTCTAATAGCATTAAACCACTGTAAATGAAGTCTTTCTGCTTCTTATCAGAAGATAAACTACATGTTTGAAAAAGGTGTTGCCAAGCCCAGTAAAGCCTCTAAAAGAGCACAGATTGCTGATTGCAGCTTTCTGGGGAGAGATTTTGTACATAAAATATTTTAATACTGTCGCAGTGAACATCTGTGCTCCAGTTCTAGGTGACAGTCCAGCCAGTCTGAAGCATCTGACACATCCGAAGCTTCAGATAGGTAACGATATAGATCCTCCCCTTTTGCAAGAATAAAACTGTAGATAGCGAGGAGTATTTATAGCCAGTTTACAACTTTTGTTAGGTTTTTTTTTTTTGTGTGATAAGACATAGCAAATTATTTTACTGAAGATATTTGACAAAGCACTGGTTTCCTTCAATTCTCGTTTATTCAAATAACTTCTTACACATCCCACTCCAGCAAGTACGTAGGATTATGACTTTCTCCTGCTTGCCTCTTTGATCTCCCTGATAACTTTTCCATCAGACTAAAATGTAGTGCTTGATTCAGCTGCTCTTCCATAGCACACAGAAATGGAGGAGGCGTTAGGGCGTCTGCTGAAACAGTCTGGAACAATTCCACCCTAACAATATTTCAGAGGGAAAAACAGGGGGAAGAAAACTCGAATATTAAGTGTTATGGACAGTTGGCTGCCCCTCAAAAAATTCGGTGGTTTAATTGAGAAGAAAATTGCTTGCTTCTCCAAAAACCTGGGCTAAGAATCTTATAAAAACAGGCTCACTCAGGAGATTTCTGGAGTTTTCTATTTCACATCAAAAAAAAAAGAAAAAAAAAAAACAACAAGCTTTCATATGGCATTTCAGTATACCTGCTTTTATTCCCAGCTGGAAGAGAGAAGGGCAGAGACTCGCACGAATGAAAAACTATGAGAGTGTTATAGCAAGGGCATGCTGGATCACACAGAAATGATTTGAACTTCAGGAAAAGTTTCAGGAAGGGGGCAGCAATTGAATTTGAGTGTTACCTGAGCTCTTGGGTCTCTTACATCTCTTGCTGTATGGTGCCTCGGAGCTGTGAACCACTGGAGCCTGTGGAAGCAGGAGGTGCTCTGTTTGTGTTTGCATCTCCATGGCAATATGGCTAAGGAGTTGTTTGGTCTCTTTCTCAAGAGATCTGCCAAATCACTCCTCTTCATAGAGTAGGTTGGTAGACGAAATTGGGTTGGCGTTTCTGCAGAAAATTCAGGTTTGTTGCAGTTTCATGTGCTTCCTATGCTAGCTGTAGGTTTCACTCAAGTATTTCATCAATGTCTTTATTTAGTAAACATCTAGTGAAATTTTCTGTTGATGCTTTAAACATCCTGTTGTCTCAGCTGGTTCACTGTCCCCTTAGGATGTACTTGCTAGTTTTTGTGATACAGTTGATAGTAGCTCTGATGTTTCGGAAACAGTATTTTTAACGCTGAGATTTCTGGATCTGAAACCTCTTTGTGAGCCCCGCTACACTCCTATGACTGGGAAACTGGAGCACCAGAGAGGCAAGGAGACGTTTGCAAGTCTCTAATCTCAGATACCTTGCTAATGACAGCTGTGTTGGGGCCTGTGGACCTGTACACCTCTTGTCCCCAAAAAGCAAATCTCAGGGACACGGAGGGACAGGGGTGGCTGTGGGTTTGTCCCTGTCATTCAGTGCAGTTCTGAAGAGCCAAAGAAAGCCAGGAAAAATCTACCAGCCTACTCCCATCCTTCAGCTGCAGGATACATTAAATAAATATGTTAATGATATATGGCAGTGTAGTGTTCTTACAAAAAGAGGGGTCATACCAGGGTATTTGTAGTTTCTGCAGGCTCTTAACTGGAACAGTCAACTGAGCAAGCCTGCTTCCAATGCAGTTGCACTCCTGTCGTGACCTGCCCTGCTTTTCTTCATGAGCTGCTGAGGTTTTCTGGGCTCCTACGGTGGGTATGCGTCTACTCCCGACATTTCAGCACTCACACAGTAACAGCTAGTAGCAAGTATGTGTGCTAAGCACAAAATTGCAGCATGATGAATAGCTGAGATTAATCTAGGATGTTAACGTGTTAGCATGCTGGCTTTTGTAGCTGGCTTATTTAGCTGAGAATCTCCTTATCTACCTATTCAGTTTTGATATTGGAAATAATTTGGGTTTGACTGAAAGCCTAGTGAAATTGGCTAAAATCTTTCTAGAGGTTTCAGTGTAAGTGAAGCTCTATATGAGAATGAAAGAAAGGAATTTGAAATACCATGTAATATTTAGCTGGGAGGGCTTCAGCGCCTGAAATCTAGAGGCTGGGTGTGTGAGTCAGTTAAGGTATAATGAGCAACCCCTCCTCACGCCTTGAAAGATGGCATTATACTCTCTGATGGCGAGGAGCACATGGGAAGCAGGAAAAGCATAATTATATCTGATGTGTGAAATATCATCAGGGTACCTATCACATATACTAAGTGTGAACAACGAAGTAGATTAACTGCCAAAAATTCTCCTTTTCTAGAAATAAAAATAATCACATTTTTATACAAAAAATATGAAATGACTTTTGTTTTACAAATATCCATGAGTTGTCTAATCCCAGAGAAACTTGTTTTATCCTTTCTTTTCCTGAGCTTGAAGTTGTAAATAGCAAATTATGAAAATTTATTCCTCTGTGCCTGATGGCTGGCACTGAAGAACACAAGCAAATGCTGTACCTACTGTGAGAGAGGAACCTGTGGACCATTAGCTTGTAAAACCAGATGGATAAGCTACTAGCTGCTTACAGGAGAACATCCTGTTTTCAGCACTTTGCTGCATGCTTTGGGTGCTCACTGAGAACACATTTAATTCATTATCAGCATTTTTCCACATGAAAAGGCTTTTTACAGACTTTTTCTTATCATAACTCAAAATTCCTCTGAGAGTTGTGAGAGTGTAGCAATAGAGAAAATATTAGTTTATCAGGATCATGGCCATTACATTTAGATGAGTACATCTAATTTTTTTGTAATAAAGTTGTTTTATACAGTCACTGTTTTGGATTTTTTTTTTTTTCACCTCAATCTGGTTTTCACAAAGAAATTGTTAACAATTAGAGGGTGGGGAATCCTAAATAATTTCAATGTATTTTTTGTTAGAGTCAGTCCTTCAGACTTTCTGCCTTGTGCTTCCACAGAGTGTTTATACGTAAGCAGGCTCTCTTGTACAGTTATCCTATGAAGCATCATTTATATGTGATAAATTGGAAGAAGCCTCAAAGCCCTAATGGGTGATCAGGGCATGTTCGTACTACATGCATTATGAACATGTAGCAAAACCACATTCCCCTCCCTAATAAAATGCAGCTAGACATTGCACACATTTCCATAAGCTGTAACTTTACTATAGCATGTAGTGCCACTGACATCAGTAGAGTCACTTGCTGCTGTGAGGTTTGCATGTGAAGTTATGCAAATGTTTTAGGACTTGCAAACACATAAGAGGATCTGGTTTGGGTGCCCAAGTCACTGTATCTGCTAAGTGGAGCCTGCTGAGTTGGGCTTGGTTTGCCCAATAGTTATGTTGACGAGAAAATTGCATTTCTTTTACGGAGAATCCGAAAGATTAACTAGTCTATTGCCCTTCAGAATTTCATCCCTGAATTGTCAGAACTGTGGCACTTACTCATACTGGACCTCAGCCTGGCCAGTCATGAAATTCGCTTGTTAGCAAATTACTCGCTTTTTATTACCTTGGATCAGCATCAGAACAAATTACATTAGTTCTTCCAAGGGTGCATGAAAGAAGTGACGTTTGGCCCTCTGTACCGATATTGGTGGTAAAATAGGATAGCTAAACAGGTAAAAGCATGCAATAAGATGCCCCTAAAGACGAAGTAAGTAACTTCTCTAGCAAGCAGAAATTCCTTCATACTGCAGCTGTGACATGGTGCTGCCTAAATACTTTTCGCCACAGCGGACTTTTTCAGTTTTACGGTGGATATTACATACATATGTAATAACGTGTTCATGTATTGTACGTATTTGTTCCAAAGTCTAAAATAATAAGGTTGCTCATATCTTGCTGTAGAAGTGACTAAGAACCAGCAGTTTTATTTGATTAGATTACACTAAACTGTTATGCTCATCTTAGTGAAAATTTTATCAGATGATTTCCTGGATGTATCTGGTTCAACTATAGGGTTTTCTTCATTTTTGAAGTTGTTTTGTTTGTGAGCGGTTCCCACTAAACCAGATCCAAACCAAATCTACTCTTTTCCAATAAATGATTTTCTGGGTAAAAATATATTTTGAATCTGGAAGTTAGGCTTAAGATTCAGTTGCAGGACTTGACATATTTTCCTGTTAATGCAACTTGGCATTTTACAGTACTTTTTAAACTGTAAGAAATTGAAATATTGGAATCAAGCTAGAATATAATATAATAACATAAAAAGCATCAAGTGTGCTTACAGAAAAATTATGGATGAACTTCGTGAAGCATAATAGGAGAAAAATATGTATTTTTAAATTGGTCTTTGGATGGGAAGTTGAGCCAGCTTTTAATGTAGTCAGGTAGAGAAAGATAACATGATAAAAAATATTATTTTTCTCCTACTTAATAAATCTTGCTTCACTGATGCCCGTGCATGACAGTCTATTTCTAGCTGTCAGAGGAACAGTGAAGCTGTGCTGGGATGCCCTGTTTCCATGCTTGATTCTCCATATACATAGATACTATGCTGTGCTGTTCTCCTGTGGCTTCCACTTGTAGGGCTTAACCTATATTTTCTTGGCACCATTGCCTTGGCAGAGAACTGTCCTGATGGTAAACACTCAGGCAGTGACTCCTCAGTGGCAGCCACCTTCCCGTTGGGCCCCATGAAAGCTGAGCATTGACCAAACTTGGTGCAAGTGAAAAGATTTGCAAAAATCACAGGCAGTGAATCTTCAGCCACACTTATTATTATTATTATTATTTTAATTTTCCATCTTGTTGTTGGTACTAAATAAGTCTAATTTTCTTTTCTCTTCTTGTTATTTCTGGAAACAACTTTCAGACTTGAAAGACTGCCATGTACAGGAGATGTATTTTGGCTCTTCTGCCAGTTGCATTCTGTGGATGATTAGATCTAACTGAGCAGCTGCCAGATGACTAATCAACTTGTTACAGAATAACAGGTCTCACTGGAGAATTAACAATGTCTTTATAGTCTCCCCTCAATGAAGTGTCTGGAATTTTCTTAGCGAACAGGATAGATCAGTTTAAGATTTTCCGACGCTACTTGAATATGATTTAGAAAAGTGCTTTAAAAAAAAAAAAAAAAGAAAGAAAAAGAAAAAGTCCCTCTTTCCCACAGTGTTTAAGTCTTATGATGTTACTTCAGGGTTAAAGGCCATCGTTTAAAGAATGTTGTGTTCTTCATTACGCGCCTTTTTATGCCTCTGCGTATCAGTCAGGATGAGAGCATTAGTAAAGAAGTAAGTTGAAGCAATGAATGCTGGACTTTGCACACTGGGAATTCAGAGTGCTTGGGTATAATATATAGCTGACTGGGAATCAGATTAGCTGCATAAGTTGTAGAAGGATCTAAAAATGCTGTGGGTCTGGGCAATAAAATTTGTAGATTTCCCAAATCAGTAGGTTTCTTCTCTCTGCTTTCCTCTCAAGCCATCTCAAGGTTTTTTGTAAAGGGCTGCTCCTCCACTGTGATGCAGATACTCAAGAAAATACTCAAAATACTCCTAAAATACGCAAAATTTGGAAGTGCTTGAAAGATGCAGAGAAAAACTTGTATTTTCAGTAAAAAGCATTGGCAACAATGGTGTTCTGTTGCACTTCAGTCTATAGAGTTGAATAAAAAGATGAGATTGAATCTGACCTGAATGGGTATATATGTATGTGTGTATGCTCACATGAGGAAAAGGTGTCCAGCAGGAAAATGTTCTTTAACTTCACAGGCACGGGCATAAAGAGATCTAGAATCTGCACATGGACAAAGTCAGTCATGGTATAAGACAAGATGGTTTATGTATACTCACCAAGCATATGCAGAATTGAAAGTATGGATGGGATGGGATGGGATGGGATGGGATGGTTGGAAGCATGCTACATTGAGCACTGTGGCAGTACAATTTGAGACCTGTAGAAGTCTACAGAGCAGGGCCAAAACGTAAGTAAAACTACAAACCCTGAAGCAAAAGCAAGATAATGGTGCAGAGGACATGTGTTAAATGTAACGGCCCTGTTAGCTTCTCAGGGTGAGTGTTGCTGTATGTGCTACACACTTACCAGCCCAAGACTAGAAGATACAGCTTGCATTTTTTCTGTTCTGTAGTTACTTTGGATTGGCTTCATCACACCCAACTTCGGAAGTTAAAGATTAACTGTCTAAATTCAGCCTAGTCATGCAGCTCTCCCTGTGTAGATAATGCAGACAAACGAGCCACTGCAGGTTTCGTTTCCTGATTAAATCAAAGGCACAAGCTTCCCTGCCATGCATCGTCCTCAGGATCACCTGGTTTTCCAGGGTTTCTGCGCTGCAGTGGGGTGGGTGGGTGCAGCTGATTAGGCATGATTAACCTCTTTAATTGTCCTGTTCAAAGTGTCCTCCTGTGCATGAGCCAATCTTCCCCTGATACTAGGGCTGGAGTTGCTGTTTCTATTGACACATTATGCTCCTTGCATGCTTCATCTGCAAAAAGGGAGGATAGGCAAGGCAAGGAAGTATGGAAAATCCCTTGACTGTTAGGAACATAAAAAAGGGAACGGCTGGCACTTTCACCCACAAATCCAGGAAATAGCTGCATGGTTTTAGCACTTGTTTTTGTGTTTGGGTTGATTCCAGTCATGATCTTGGCCAGGAACCACATCTGATTTTGACACATTTTTTGAGCCTTTAGATTGCAAAATAAATATTTTAAATAAGGTTTATCTCTTGGATACAGATCTCTGACCAAAGTGATACCCACAAAATATTACTTTCTGAAAACATAGCTTAGCAGCAATTAGATTTATTTAAGCACTTTCAACAGCTGCACTAATGACTTATTCTAAATAAAATCTATATTTCACACAGAGAATCTGTCTCTAGCTATATCAAAATCAAGTCACTTTGCATGCACTTTTTCTTTTTCTTTTTTTTTCTTCTCCTCAGAAGGCTGTGGGGGAAAAGAACTACATTTTAAAGTTTTCTTGTTAATAACTGGTATTACTGTTCAGAGGGCACTAGCTGCTAGGAATTTCTGATCACATCATGTTTTTATTTAATATCAATATTAATGCGAGGTTAGGTAGAAAAACATGTTGAATGACTGTTGGTGCAAATTGAATTGTTTTTACTAGAATTGTATGAAAAGAGTATTTGGTGTAGTGTTAAACTGTATCGCTGAGCTAGGGGAGGCCTTAGCAGCGATCTGTATGTGAAACTCAGCCAGACTGTGCATTTACAAAGGTCTTTAACTCATGCTGAGCACTGGCTGGACTGTGATTTGAATGTGAATGTTAGAAAAACTCCAGACATTACTGCATGATGGTAAGATTATTAATTTAGATCTTGAAAAAGATTTAAGCATGATTTAAACCAAATCAAGCTCTGGAATGTAGCAAACCTAGATACTCTGGCCTTCATTCCTGAACACATATTCACATTATAACTCATAGCCTGCCACTTGAGCCCACAGAGACGGTGATTGTCACTTAGAGCTTGCTTTTCCTTTTTCATCCTGAAGCTGCAATGTAAGTTGTCACGGGGCTTCATCATGTTTTTCATTTAATCGGTGCTAGTGAATGTGAAATTGAATTGGTGGTTCGTTCCTTTGATTCACTTAATAGATCTAAATAGTCTTTTTGCCATAAAAGAGAATGCTACTATCAATATGCTACACCATAGGTATTTAACTAAGTATTATAGGAAGAACAGCTAATTATCACTTTCTGGTTGTTATCTGAAACAATGTCCTACTAAATGCTGTCTGGATTCTGTTTGTTTAGTTTGTTTTGGCTTTGGTTTCAATAATAGAGAGTCTAATTCTCATTTAATGTTAGTATTCAATTTCAGGTACATTGCTTCACAGATTAATGAAGTGATTTATCGTACGTGAGAATCAGGCTCACCATAGCATGTGCCTTACCATTATATTTCCTTAAAACACCTATATTTACTGGTGATGCTTTTCCTTGTAACATGGATAGGAAACTGTTGGTTCTGGTGATGCTCAGTATTTTTCTACCATTTTGCATTCCTCCCTGGGAAGAAGAAGAAAAAAAGTTTGTAAATTTAAAGTAATCCATGAGTAACATACTGCTATCTTCAAAAGATGCCAACAGCTTATTCTGCACCATTTTAAAGGTATGATTTTTTTCATTACTTTGGGGTTCAGGTGGTAAAATCTCATTTTTGTGCCATGCTCTGATTTTGAATGTTAGTTTTGTGAATCAAAGGACTGTTGGAAGTCAAAGAACAAGGGCTACAAAGAACTCTTGTATAAAACACAAGGGTAAATAAAAGTGATGGTTATGTCAATATTTCTTTTTATTTTATTTTATTAATTTATTCAGTCTATCAACATAATCCGTGAACAGCAGACAAAAATCTTGCTCTTCTCACACAAAAGTTCCAATTCATTGTTATGAAAGTCAACAAGAAACGTGGATAAGAGAATTGAGACCGATCATGCAGATAAAATTTGGACTTATTCTGGATAGAATTTCATTAAAAAGTAAGCAGATGTATACGAGAAGATAAATTAGTTTAAAAAGAATTAATTTGTAGTGACAGGGAAACAATTTTGTACTACATATTTTCTTATTTGATTTCCTATTCAGTGGTGATAACCTGGAAGCTCTCTATGGCTTTAGTGAAATTTTACTTTTGCACATCTTGGTTTCTCATATTTGGGTTTGGATTTCTTTATTTTTTTCTCACTTTTTAACTCTAACATTGGTGAAGCACCGTTTTCTGTGGTGCTGCTAGAAGCAGTATACTGACTCCCACCCATAACAGAACCCATGGACAACCATCTGCATCACTTGATGACTGTGCACATGGAGATAATAAGTATTTACAGACTCAGACTAAAAGAAGGAAATTACCTGTGATACTTATTTTCTGTGTAGAGAAGAGAGGGAGTGAAAAATGAACCACTGAAGAGAAATGTAAGGTGCAGGTACAGGGACTAGAATGAGGTTGGGAATGTCTACATTTGACTTGAACATGGGTCTGAGATGCGGGTTGCCAATGCAAAGCAGAACCCCCTGGTCTGTATTGACTGTATGGCTCCAAAAGCTTAGATGTTAGGTTTGGTTGGCTTTTGAAGGAGCAGTCTGACAGAAGTGGGGTCTGGATGAAAAGTGAGGGCAGACTTTTCTCTTTGGTCTCCCTCTTAGTGAGGTGACATGCCCTTGGAAAAATACCTGGCCTTGTGGAAACCAGGCTGGACCGCTGACTTCCAGGCAGACAGGATTTCACTGTCTGAGCTTCTGTTTCCCTCCTTATGTTTCTTGTTGTTGTTGTTGTTTTTGTCTGTACCTGACCAGGACACCTACCCAAGGTGGTCCTGCACTTTCTGGGCTGTGATCTGGGGTAAGCCACCTGCTGACTGCTTGTAGTGGAGCGATCTGACACAGCAGAGACCTCTGAATGGAGTCCTGAGGCTCTCCTGTAATATTAATCCTAAAACATCACCTGTGTGGATAAAATTTAAAAACAAACAAAAAAGTAGAAAAGCTATTTCCTTGGTTCTGCTTGAATTCTGCTTCCTGAAGGTGACAGAACATATGAAAGAGCCAACAACACATGAGAAAACAGTCCTGAGAAGGAACAGAAATCTCCTTTAAAAGGAGCTTCACATTCAGCAATTTGCTGTTTAGTTCCTGTGTGAACAATTAATCTTAAAACAAATATTTGATTGAAGGAGATTGAGCTCCAGGAGGTTTCATAGCTAACTAAGGTTGAATGAAAACACACTGCCTGACATTTTCAGGCCAGTTTTTCTTTTTCACCCTTTCCATAAAAATAACTAAGAGAAAGTATCTGTTACAATGACCCAGGTTTTGCCATTCAAACCTCCCAAAATTACAGGCTTTCCCTCAGAGACCATTTACAACGGGGAATATAATGCATGGCTGTGTTACACCCTACCACTCTTTGAATTCACTATAACTTGTTATTACTACACTGAACTGTAGTGGTCTGGTTCAAAGGCTTTTCTATAAATAAATATCTTCCTGGCTGGGCAGATGACAGTCCCTACCAGCAGCTCCTGTGTTATCGGTTCTTCAGTTTTCAGCTCTTCAGCTGGGCATGGCCTGGAGCTGCTTTGAAAAGTCTGTGAATGGCTAGCTGTTGCAAGGTCTTGCAAAACCTGATTGGGACAGGATTGGAAATCAATAGCGTTACTACACTGCTGGTTCTTGTCCTGTTTATTATTTCAAAAGGGCTATTTTTTTGCAGTTTTTGTGATCTACAATTCCTGAGTTGTATTTGTTCAATACATGGACACATTATTACACGTATATGTAATAGGAGGAGAGAGGGCATGGCTCTTCCATTAGGGACACAAAGGTTGCCATGCTATTTTGGCTATAGGAAGGCTAAGGCGCTACCTTAATAGCTGGTATATACCATCATCTCTTGGCTACATTCTGGATTAACCTGTACATGTGTGTACATAACCCCTGGAGGATGATAAAAAGCATGGCCAAGGAGTATGTAAAGCACCTGTAAAAGTTGCTCTGCCATGCCCCAGCAGTCAGCAGAGCCTTGTGCCTTCCCTGCCTATTGGCAGCTCCACCTGGAGCAAGAGCTTGGCCACCTCTGAGGGCCTCTTCCAGCAGTGGATGAGGTGTCCGCTTCCTTCTTCTGGCTGAAAGCATGCCTCTACCTGTGCCTCCTGGGCTGTCTTTGGATAAAACGTAATTGGTGTCCCTGCACTAGCAAAGATAAATGGAATAAAACGCGCCTTAATTGAACAAACTGACCTGGGCAATCTGGTAAGACCGTAGGGTCTTTAGGGAAGAGGCTTTCTTGTGTTGTAACTGGTGGAACAGACTTGTGATTACTGCAGGCTTCTTGGCACTACAGTAATACACATGATAAAGGGATATATAACTATAAAGTGTGTGGTAGTTTTGGCTAGCAGTACTTTCCATTTTCAAGGCACTATGAGAGAAAAAAAAACCCAATTCCTCCTTTAAGTGCTAACTAGCAACAGTGCTCACCTCATGGGTCCAAAAACCATGAGCTGGCTCTCCACAAGACTATAAGGTATAAGTATTGAGAGATTCTTTAAAGAAATGTAGTATGCTATCTGTTTTTTTGTCTTCATATTCTAATTTTTAGGCTTTATATTTTCAAGATTTTGTCTGCAATGTTGGGGAGGGGGAAGGGGGAGCCAAAAATGTTTCTTATAATTGCATAACTCCAAGGGCTGAGTCTTTATTGAAGCATAAAATATTGCAATTAAATAATGAGAAATAGAAGCCACTTTGTAGTTAGGGAAAGAATACTGTACTGCCAGCTGTGTGAGATCAAAACTCATGAAGCATATCCTAAGAAATCATTAAGCTTTAAGATTTCATGAGAATCGACCTAGTTTTTCCTATTTTAATTGCCTCAGGGTTTCTGCACTCACTTCAGGCTCTCAAGTGTCCTTCCAAAACCATGAAAGCTGGCAGTTTACCCCTTTATAACGAAGGACGATTCCAGTAGAGGGTGCTTCCTGAAAAACACTCAATATTGCAAAAGTTAGTGACACTGAGATCACCATGATTTGGTGGCTTCAGGCTGCTCACCCTGGGCCTCTGTTCCCGTAAATCATGCTGCCTTTCAAGTTGTTATGAAAGAGCATCATGGAAAAAAAACTAGTCTTTCTTAAAAACAAGTTATTGCTTCAAAGGATGCTAAGAAAAATCTTATATATCACAAGTCTTTAGCAGGCTAGACAGAAACTGTTTGTCAGATTGACGCTGCAGCTCAATGAGAGAGACAAAAACACTGTGGGTGTTTTTTAATTGAACTTTGAGCACACATCTTATATTTCTCCTTTGGATTTTAGCAGGCTGGGTATTTTTAAGTGCCAAGTAGGAGCTTATAGCTAGTGACATCAACTTCTAACATAGTAACTACTGTACTTCACTCTGGCTTGTATTGCTCCAGTGATGTTGCATAAACTACTACAGGGGAGGCAGCTTCCAAGGAACAGGAGATTTTAGCTGCCCCTAAATTACTGGAAATGTTGTGCTTATATACCATAATAAAAGGGTATGTATGCAGGAGATGTTTCTGCAATTGCAATCTGCTGCAATTATAGCAGATATGACTACACCAGGCAACCAATTTAAGTGAATGGCATTCAAAACATGAAGCCAGACTGTCCATAGGGAATTTGATCTCTTTTATTCTGTAAGGACTATTTTTCCCAGATGTTCACTGCCCTGTCCATCTCCTCTGGTATTTCTTTTTGATCTTGGTGAACCTGTCCCCACTTAGAAATGAAATTTAAAGCTAAGGACTTGACCACTTGTGGTCACTGAAAATCACAAGGCATTTGTAGTAAGAGCATGGTTCCAGCTCTGGCATCATGGACACGTTTTGCTGTGAACAGTGGTACTTGGGGCTCCCATGGGACACCCCTCCAGGTCAGGGCTCTCCAGGCTACCTCTGCCCCTTGCTACGACCTTACAGACTCAGTTGACACAATTATTGACAAAAGGCTGTCCCTGGGCCGGTGTACATCCTGTGCTCATAGCCACTGACATTTCCAGTTCTGCAGGAAGGAAAGGGTCTCCAGTTCTAACAAGCTCCTTAAAGAAACTTTGATTTCAGTAACATTGACCAGAGCCTATATTCAATGAATCGCATGATATTTTGTGACTAGGTTACCAGCAAAATATTTTTTTTTTCAGTATTGACACAGCCTGAGAGCCTCAATATTTGAACATGACAGTGTTTTTGAAAAGTGACTTTGTGATTGTTTTACATTTTTAACTTTAAAAATGAGGTGTGACATGCTGTTTTTTTCTGCTTATTTTATCTACCTTTGTTTTATACATGAACAAAAATATTTCACTGTGGCCTCTCTGCATTGATGAGCCTCTGGAAAAATGGATTTTCTGAAACAGAAAACTTCTAAAATTACTAACTTTGTATGGCAACCATAACCATCCTTAGCTTTGAATATTTCTAACATACTACTCTGCTATACATAAAAAAACAGTTTTCAAATCACTTATGAAGAGCTGATTTTTGAGTTAAAAAATTAGTTTAAGTTGTGAATGAGAAAAGAAAGAAAGAAAGAAAGAAAGAAAGAAAGAAAGAAAGAAAGAAAGAAAGAAAGAGAAAGAAAAAGAAAGAAAGAAAAAGAAAAACTTAAAGAAATTATGTTTTGACAGCTATCTACATGTAATTCAGAAATACTTGACAGCATCTTGTTTAAATTTCCAGAAATGCCTCTGGGCTGGGACCAGATTTAAAGAATTTTAGTCCCCAAAGTAAATTGTTTTTCCAGAATGCTATGAGTATATGAAAAAAAAGGGATTATTATAACAGTCACTGTCAATAAGAAAAAGCTAAAATATAGTGGTCCCTTAAGGGGAAAAAAGTCATATACTACATGTTTTGCTACTGCATTTAACAGGTTCTAGGAAGGTGTTGCAATTCCGTATATTTCTTCTTCCTTTCTTTGAACTGCAATTTTTTTCTTATTTTCTCTGATTTTTTTTATTATTATAATTATTTTTTTATTGCAGGATTATGTTTTCGTTACTGAAATTTCCTGCTTATAGGGTGATGCAAAAGCCAGAATTTTCTTGGCAGTTACCAAACCATTTGATCTCTTGTTGGAGAAGGACGGAACAAATAGCTGTTACTGGCTGGAGATGGGCTGCTCATACCTTCGCACTACTTCCCTTATGAATTATTCTCTCTTCAATACTGTGGTGTGTGAAGAATGTCAGACTTTTCCTACTTTGAATTATATGTTTGCTTTTTTTCTTGTGAAACGTACAGTTTCTAGGTAAACTTCACCATGCCATTCTCTTCATTTTGCATTTGAGTTTTCTTTGCCTCTTCTGGATAAAAATGATCTCCAGTGAGATCAAAGACAAGTTCAGCAGCTCAGAGAAAAAGGTAGTGCTCCCCCTTTATTTTCTCCCATGTTTCTTTTTCTGCCAGCACTCTTTGAAAATGGCCCTTTTTGCCAAGGCTACAATTTTGCTAAATAAATTAGTGTTAATATTATGTCTTCTGTGTTTGCACAAGTGGAACATGAAAGATGAGAAATAGTGAAGCGAAATGACAGGAGATAAAAAACAGAACAGTATCAAGAAAAATGTGAAGAGTGGCTGAAGTATGCGCTAGACACATTTCAGCCATTCAGCAGCAAAGTGGCTCTCAAAAATCCTCCCGATGGACCTGCCAAGAAGCGTGGTCACTTCGTGTGTCTGTGGCACCTTTTAAACCTGCCTCGCATGCTGCGTAACTTGCACATGAATGATGCATGAAATATGCACTGAGTATGTTAATCAGAAGCCAGTCAGCCTTCCCTCAAGATGTGTGTCAAGATATGTTTTCCTGAGAAGATAGAAAGTGGGATATGGTGTACTGAGCTGAGAGTGGTGCAGCCGGGCCACCTCCTCAGCCCTTGTTCCAGACCTTAGGGTCTTGCAGCAGTCCTTGCGGTGCTCCAGACTCTACAGAGGGTTTTGAGGAAGAAGCTCCACTGATTGTAGTGTCGTCAGTGTGATGACACTGCTAGGCTGGAGAGGGATGGGTGGTAAATCAGGCCTCTCAGGTTACACCCAGAACTTTGTGAAAGAGCAGGACCAAGTAGTGCATGTGCTTCAGTCTCTGTTCCTCAATGGGATGCTGAAGGAGCTCAATTTGCTTCTGGGGGGCTTGCTGCCAGCTCCTGTTTAATGTGCTTCTGTGAGACTGGGAGAGTTATAAAAGCTTGGACCACTTCAGTTAGGTCCTCATCCTTCAGCCTATTGCTAGCCAGTAAGTAATAAATTAGACATAGCTAAAGACGGTATTAGATGACAACTGAGGACAGGAATCCTTTAGGATCCTCTGAAAACTTAAAAGTATGCCAGTTCCTGCTGAGGACTGCAAAAAGATTTCATCATTTTTTAAGTTCTAAAAGCCTACCATGTGGCTGGCATTAACTGTGTTTCCTCAGAGTGGTAGCTAGCCGAAAAGCTCAGGCTTATACAAAAAAATGCAAGGTGGGCTAGTCCAGCCTCCTGCTCAAAGCAGATGGCTCAGGGCCATGCTGAGTCCATTTTTGAAAACCCCTGGGGATGGAGACTCCACAGCCTCTCTGGGCAGCCGGCCACTGTGCTTGACCACCGTTGCTGTGAGGACTGTATTCAGTCAGAACTGTTTAATAACTGGAAAATGTATTTCTCAACTAAGGAACTTTTATGTAAAATGCCTTCTTTCAAAATGTGACATTTTCTCAGAAAATTAGAGTTCATTTAAGGAGTGAAACATAACTATATTTTAATCCAGTGGACACCTCCTGGGAGTGAATGTTCAATGGATTTACTCTTCCATTTTCTTCAAGTTTTCTGGTCATGTTACATCACCCATGATACAATTCTTACCGTATATATACTCCCCTTGTTGTAGGGAGAGAAAACGGATTATAATGCTGAAGGACCTGAACATAGGCGGAAATGGGAATGCAAAACACTCTGTAACAATTCTCATATGAGCTTCTGGCACCATTGTGTATTCAGCTACTCTGGTTGTTGGCCTAAATGTGAAAGTGTGTAAATCCACATATGTGTGTATACATATGGATGTGCACACACATAGCTATGGATTCATACACACATTTACATATATATGCACACACATATACATATGCACGCATGCATGCACATATATATTACCTATTATATAAAATGCTCCTTTTTTGAAAAACCACAGTTTGCAGCTGGCTGCAAGGAGAAATTCTATTTTCAACCTTTAGCATTATTTTCCCCACAATCTAATCATTTGACTAGATGCAGTGATGCAGTCCATGATCTAACACCTCTAATGATATGTATCCTGACAGACCTGTTGCAGTTTTGGGCCCAGCTATTCCAGGACAGCTTAGCCTGGGCAGTACAGGCGCCCCGGGCAGACCCTGAAGATACCGAGACCATGCCCAGTATCACCTCCCAGCCGCAGGAGAGGGTGGGAGAGGCTACCAAGTGATGGAGCCATGCCTGGGCAGCATGGTGCTTCCCAGGCTAGGGTGAGACTGCCTCTCTCACGTTGGCACCAGGGCTGCAAGAGATGCTTTTGGTGTGAATCACCTCAGCAGGAGTCACCAGCCAAAAGGAATGTACACAGAGAGGAGCCACATAATAATTAGATGTGTGAGTGAAATGACTTGGTGCAAATAAATACAGAAAATAAAGACATCTTTGGCATCAAACTTAGAAGCGTGCATTGGTGTAAGAGATTATAAATGGGAGCACTGAGATGGAAACAGAAGGGTGCTGGGCTGAAGAGTTTCCTGATGCTGGTCACTGCCACCTCAGCAGCTCCTACCCGCTTTGCCATGGCTCCTCCTTCTCCTGGCCTCCCTCGGCCCATGGTGCCACCGGCACCTTTAGGGACTTGTTCACTGTGGATTGAGGAGCTGACTGGCCTGAAAGAAAACACACTTTTCTTTTTTTGGATATGTAATTTTTTAGCCCACCTGGCTCATTTGGGCAACCACAAGGACGATGGTGCCAGAAGATGAGGCAGGGGAGAACGGAGTGGCCCCAGCAAAGCCTGCATGGGCCAGTGCTGCAGCCACAAGTGCAAAAGGGCCTGTGGCCTCCGTCTTGGCATCTGACTCCTGAGGAAAGGAGGAGAGGACCTTGCACAGTGCTGTGCAAAGAGCAGTTCTGTGCTGGAAGGAGGGAGCTAAGCATGTTGATGCTGCTTCCATGCTTTTGTTTCTTCTCTTGGTTGCACATGAGCTGCTGGAGCTCCCTGACCACCACTCTGAAATTATAACGTATTCTTGGCTGAAAAACAGTGATAACATCACCGTTTCCAAGAAGACTTACGGAAATTTTATTAACTCCTTATGATAAACAAATGACTATACATAATTTCTCTCCATATCTTTTCATTGTTTCAGCCAGAGAGTGTGTGCCACTAATGGACACTAGTGTTAAAGCCCTGACTACCCGTAAGCTGACCTCATATGCTGTCCTCCTCTTCAAGCTTTGCAAAATGGAAACAAGTCCTGATTTGTCATCAGTTGATAGCTCAGTTGGAAGTGGAATAAATTAAATTGAATAAGGACTGCTTTAATTCTGAACAACACTGTCTACTCCTAGTTTTCAAAATTTTTTGCTAGTCCATTTAAAATGCTAATTTAGATTTACTATCTTTATACTTCCGATCTAGGTAAATCCTTTCATAAGGCTGATGGAACCTCATCCCTTGATCTGAGTACAGTTGCAGCTATATTTCATATGACCTGCATCTCTATAATATCATAGTAGCCCAGGGAAGAGAAGTTGATATTAATTATTTTTTGTGGTGTTATTGGACAATTCTGACGTATTAAAATGCTGAAAGAAATTCCTCACCTCTCCCTAAAAGAACAGACGGCAACTTTCTGTAAAACTTGTTACTGATGACATGAAATAGTATTGCTACTTGTCAGGAAAGCTGCTACAGTTTAATTTTTGTGGTTGAAAATTATAATCCAAAGGCAAAATTTTGTGTTTTTAATGGGAATTAATGCTGTGTAACTAGGAGCAGCAGGTGGTTCCTTACAGCAGAATCCGGACCATTGTTTTTAAGATTTATGTAGTGTTTTATGCGTACCCCAAATGCTGGCTGCTAGTTCTTTCTGTTGCTGTTGTTGCTTAAGGTCGTCTATGAATGCAAAATGTTTCTCACTGGGTACTTGACAGCAGTAACCTAGATAAATATTTTCATTTACATAAACATTGTCTTAACGTTTCAGAAACTGTAGTAAATAGTCTCAAATCCCAGAAGCCATTTAGACGTTGCAAGAATTACATTGGTTTTAGAAAAAGATTGATGTACTGTATTATTTCATTGGTCACTGTCCAAGACAACAGGGTGGACTGATGAAAGAGATGCTTAACACATGCAGAGTTTCTGTTGATTTTTTTTTTTTTTAAACTGTGTTAATAGATGAATTACCGTTTGTTTTTCAAATTGTTATGTACTGTTATGCAATAAAAGATAATCTAACTGGACAGGAGCAAAGAGTGGAGATCAACTGGCTTTTAAAAGCAAACGCAAAGCCAAGTAACCTCTCCATAATTGTCACGAAGTCCTGAAAAGAAACTAAATTACTTTCTGTGGACTTGAGAGCACAAAAGTTGGTATTTTTTTAAAAATGGATGCCCCTCAGAGTTTAGTAAGTTCACATGTGAGCAGCTGCAATCCTCTCTATTTTGTTGTACGTGCTCTTCGTAGTGGAAATGTTGTCCTGTAAGCCCACTTGGACTTGGACAGGTTCTTCACCCATGCAATGCTGCGGCCCAGGCCTGAGCCAAAAACAACTGGGCTCCATGCATTTCAGAGAGGCTAAAGCTAACAAAAAATACTCTAAATATGGTGAGGGTTGTTTGTGTTAGTTCTGTGTAACTAATATCTTGTAAGATCAAACAAGAAAGAGACCCTTTCTGTGTGCAATAATTTTGATTCCCAGGATTTAGCTTTGTTTCAAAAAAGCATATATGAACTGACCCAGAGGCCAGACAAAACCCTGGGTCACCTCTGAGGTGATCCCTCCTTGTTGCTTATGTAGCATGAGCTGACCACTGTGCTTCCCAACTGGACAGAGTACCTCCTGCTCACTGCCCAGCCTGAAGCCGTGTAGATATTGAGGTTTAGGTGGAGTAGATGTGGCTGAATATAAATCTAGCACAGGTTCACTGACATGCTGTCTTCCAGGATTGCCTATCAGCCTAAGAAAGCATGTAATGAATGCAACAGGGTAAATATCCCCTTCTCATGACACCAGCTTCCTGACAGAAGAGAAATCCAGCATGCAGACTGCCAATGCCTCTGCATGTATTTTCCAGACCTTGTGCCCTGTGTACATTTTGCAGTCACAGCATGAGTGTGTGTTGGAGCGGAGTGCTCTGAGCAATTGCATTGTTTCTGGGATCTGTTTATACCGAATATCAACAACTAATCCTTCTAATCCTCAAACAATTATTTTAGCCAATACTGTAGCTGTTCAGAATTAGCTGACAGCACTTGTGTAATTCACACATTTTAAATCACCATTTTCTTATTATGAGTCTCCCATATAGCCAAATGACTTGTCTCTGTATGAACACATCACAAATTCCCTCTAAGAATGGATCTGCAAACACATACACATATATGCAGTCTTCTGTGCATGTGGCTGCTTCACATGTTTACGTTAGAATTTAGAACTGATTAATGGTGTTTTGAGTTCAGCTTGGGGCACCCAAAAGTTCATTATCAGAATGGACAGATGGCCTTATGAAAATCAAGGCCCCCTACAAGGGATTTTGCATCCAGATTAGTCATTTCTAGAAATCTAGGTCAGATTTCCTCACATCCAGAGATCCTTCTATACTTTGTCATGGGCCATGAGCAGGGATTAAGCAGGGACCTTCAGTAGTTAGAGGCGTCTTGGCTTTTCTCTTCCTACTGTGTAGGTGTTCATTAGCTGACCTTTATTAGTTATGACGGGATTGCAGGTTTCAGGAGACTGGACTACCTTTTTATAGATTACGTATTTTGCCAGCAGAAACAAGAAACATGCATTTCTTTTTGCTTTCCTGATCTGTAATGTTAAAATTTTGACTACTGACCTAAATTTCCTGCAGTCTCTTTTGCAGGAGGTGCTTCTCTGTGCTTCATTTCCTCTCTCTGGATGGGAATGTGGCAATTTCTGCTGTCTCCTGCAGAAAATCCTCCCTCCCAGTTATCTTTTCACTGGTTTGAAGCTGCAGCTCTTAGTTAGCTCCTGAACAGACTTGCATCCAGCCATGAGCATGTAGATTCTCCCAAAGCTGCCAAACTTTCACATTCCCCAGTTTTAACTGGGCTTTGCTGACCTACAAAGAAGTTCAGTCAATATAATTGGGACTTTCTGAGTATTTTGTGACTACTGCACAATTTTCAAGAGATTGACTGTCCAGGTACTATCAGTTTCTGTCTATATTAAAATGCTGGGAAATAATACAAGAAATGCCCCAATGCTCTTTATCCTTGCATTTGTCACTGTCTCCAGCTAGTGACGGAGCACATACCCAACTGTAAAGTTACACTAGTACTGCTTCGTGGTGACAGCACTGCTGAGTAAACTTCATGGGGTATAATCTGTTTTTCATAGAGCAATTTCCATTAAATTCAATTTTCTCTGTCATTATATTGTAAAGAGAGAGAAATCTGCTTATTCACAAATTGCTTTGAAGTATCTGAGTGCAGAGGCAGTGAACTACACTCATTTGATCGCTAGAGCCTAGCAAATAGAGAAGGTGCTTATTTGTGCTTTAAAAAATATTTCTGTTGGTTTTATTTTATATAGTACTTCTTCCAGGTATCTGACATATTGTGCAATGTAAACCAATAAAATAAATATTTAAGCAGAATTTGCCTGGGTGGCACAAGAAAAACTATAATTAAATACGGAAAAGGAACAAAGAAAGGATGAGTTGTTTCCAAGTTAGGGGGAGGGATTACGACCTAGGAAGGCCCTGCACTGAGTTTTTGCGAGTTAAGTAGCATTGTGCTTCTGTGCCTAGATGTCAGTGTCTGTGTTTAGCTTGCAGCCGGGACAACAAGAGCAATTCTCTGTGGCTGAAAGGGAGCCTAAGCAAAGAACAATATTTTGTTGCTAGTCGTCTGTTTGCACATGCCAGCAGCTGTGCTGAAAGAGTCCTCTGTCGATGTCTCCATGCTAGGTGAGGCACAGCTCTCCTGGCTCCTCTGGGAGCCAGCGAGGAAGTGGAAAGTGAAAGTGCCCATGGCTGCCCCGCGCCAGAGAGCAGGAGGCAGCTGCTGCACGCTTTCATTTCCTGAGGTTTTCACCGAGTGTCACTGAACGTCTGCGCAAGGAAAGGCAGCTGGGTATTTTTAGATACCGTCCGTATTTTCTCCAGCTGGTTTCTGTGTGACTTTGTAACACTGCCTGATCTGACAAAGGGCTACCAAGCAGGCTTAGGAGACAGTATGCTGAAGTGTAGAAATTCATTTGGGAATGGTAAAATGCTTTTCAGCTTGAGGCTGTTGTGTTATTTCAGATGAGCCGGTGCCTTGTATTCCCAGCATTTGTTATCTATCAGTGTCAGACAAATATTCAGAAAGGCCTCTTGGGTCTGCTGTCTAGCTAACATACCACACATACAGCTCGAGCAATCTATGGCCTGCTGAAACCGGCTCTCTGACCATCTATTGTACTGCTTCTGACCAAAATACTTAAATACTGATCCAGAAGCGTCACAGCTAAACTGCCATATTGCTCAACCAGGCTACATTACATAGATTTGTCTGGCTTTTTTAGAATTATTTGTCAGGCAGAATTATCTATTGGGCATTTTAGAATTATCCAGACTAATATTTGTACTAGAGAGAGAAAAAGGGGAGTTAATTTATGGCAGCAAAGATCGCTTGTGAAGGGGCTCAGCTGTTCCGCATACTGAAATTGCCTATCCATTCCAAAAGAAATTATGCCAACTACAGTCAAGATGTTTGTATATTTACTGAAGTGTCCGGACTTTCATTAAGACTGAATTATCTCATGGTTCTGATTTCTGCAGTGTCAATGTATTTCTGGAAAGAAGATGATTTGAGACACTCAGCCCCTCTGATCCCCATCACAAACTGCATGGCTATGCCAAGGGGAGAGGTGCAGCCTTGAAGGCACCAAAAAGACCATTACAAGAGTTAAATAGAAACTCCCTGATACATTTAATTTTTTTCTTTGCTGCTTTGCATATACAAGAAGCACGTAAACCACAGACTGTGAAGGCATGTTGCCTGCAGTGCATAGCAACACTGTAGGCTCTCTCTACATCAGGATGGAAAGAGTTTAACTAATTTGTTAAGATACAGAGACCAAACTCATCAACAATGAGACCTTTGGGCTTGCATGTGTTGTGTGAAAGCACACCAAAGTCTCTTCTCCGCCTGGTGGGGAGCAGGAACCTACAGTCTCCAACACTGAAGGTCAGGGCTGCTGGTACCAGACTATTGCCTTGTTCCAGTTGGTTTGTTCTCTCTTTTCTGACCAGAAGTGCCACCCTGGAACTTCCTTTCCTTTTGAAACTGGGGTACACAGCTTCTGATGAGATAATCCTTCGTGAGTTCATTCTCAGCCAGCTCTGCTGGTGAACACAACTTAGCATACGAAGACTGTTCAGCCCTGTGCCTTGAGAAGATCCTCACACTCTGTCCTGAATCCTTGCTTGAAAAAATTTCCTAGGAAACAGTAGGAGTTTGGACTGAGTGAGGTTTCTAGGATTAAGCTAAAAATAAATGAAGTTTTTTGCCTTGTAGTCATACACAACTTGTCCGATCATTGTAAAAATAAGAGTTAAGAATAAAGCTGAGAAAGAATAGGACAGTAAATTATCTTAGTAGTATATAGAAAAAAAATCAAGTGTTCAGATTTCCATTGCAAAACTGCTCTTCTTATGCTAGTGTTTTCACAATGGATCAGCCTGAAGCTTTGCTCTGAGTGGGAAAATGTGCCCCATCAAGCAAAAGAGCTTCTAGTCTACATGCTTGTTTGTTAAACTTGGCAAGCAAGGGAGCCTGAAGCCTTAATTAATGTCACTTGTGATATTAAGAAGGCAAATAATAGAGCAGAAATCAAATTGCGAAAGTGAAGACAAAAAGGCAATGGGGAGCATTAAAACTGTTGTGTCAGTTCCTATGGATTTTAATGACACTCACAGGCAATGCTTCTGAAAACTAGGGGATGGAGAAAGCAGTTTGCACTCTTTTTTTTTGGTTTGTTTGCGGAGTCCTGGGCTAATTGTCCCATGTAAACTGTTCATTTGATAGAGGAGGATGTGAGGTCTATTAAGTTGTTCAACAACTTCAGTGCTGAATTTATTGCACTGTTTGTTTTAAACAAATCTGCATGTTTCAGTCAAAATACTTTTATATTTGAGATCATTCATTTCCAAACCATCCAAGATTCAGCTGTTTCACTGCACTTTTAGAATTCAGCTAAACTTTGTTGAAAAGTTTATGAGCGCTTCTTCTGTTCTCTAAATAAAGTCAAGCATTTGAATGAGAACTGGGGTTTTCAACAGCCTGAGTCTGTATCCTAAAGATTTAGCTCAGTCAATGCAGAACTATGAACCCTGGAACGCAAAAATGATGAGATTCTCCCAGCACAGGGTGCTTCCTCATTTCTGACCTTTCTCTCATTTAGTCAGACACAGTATTTGCCAAGCAGGGCTTAGTTCAGGTTCAAACACAGCCACCATTAGCTTTGGATGAAGAAATGGCAAAGTCCAAATTTCCAATGCAGAGGCCATTGTCTAACTGATGGTTTTAATTCTCTGAACAAACCATATAATATCTCTCCATTTCCCAGTTTGAAAAAAAAGCATAGGTACAAACAGTCCAGCCTTCACTGGGAGCTCTTTGACTGCCTGGGAATTTAGATCTTGCAGGAAGTTAATGGGATTACCCAAGTGACGAGGAGCTTACCCATGTGAGAATAGGTTTAGGAAGGCTATCCCTGCAATGACGTTCTGCAAGTGCGTCTCGAAGGATGCAGCTTTTATTACTCCTTCTCAACAGTTCTACACTGTTAGTCTAAACAAGCTATTCTTGGAGCAAACAAGTGCCTAAAAAGGCAGTGTTTTTTACTCCAGCATATATCCCTTGGCTGTGTTGGAGCACTGATGTAGTGTCGGTCTTGGAATCCCACTAAGCAGAAGCAGTTTTTTGCCCCTGGACATCCGGTCACACTCACTACAGCTGTAGATTTGGCACCCACAGCAAATTCTCAGGCTGAAATTTATGGTGTTTATTTTAATATTTTAAAAAGCAGACCTTTGTCTCTGAAAGACTCTAGAAATTAAGAGAAAAAATGTGGATTTTTCCTCAAGAGTCAGCATGAAACATCTTGGAAAAGAAAGGCAAGAAATTTCTTTACCTGACAGATAATTATGTTTTGTAAGAGCAAGGCAAGAATGAATCAGAGCTCTAGCCAGGTATAAGTATTCCTGTATCAAGGAATGTCATTATGCACTGATGTTAAAAAGCAAAACAGAGGAGTGTCTGATTTGTCTGATTTTTGTCTGAGAACAGTGTCATTATTCTCTGTGATACAAGCATGGCCACGTATTTTGCTGTGAACATAGTTTTCTTTCAAATCTGTGAAATGCTAGGGTACTAGTATGTAAAAGTAAGTATTAGTGCTTTAGATAGATGGATCTAGCTATTTAATAAGTTTCTGCTGTGCAAACATTTGTGTTACATGGGATTTTAAGTATTTCATCTTTTTTTTGTACATTTTATTTTCTTTTTCAAGTAATGTAGTAGGAACCAACTGTTCTGGTAGTATTATATAAAAGTAAACTAGTATAAAGCCTGTATCATGAGCTAAAATTGCCAGACACCTGGGTTTGGACTGGACAGCCCATATTTCAGCGCATTTCTGAGTGACTGCCAGGTGTCACAGGTAGAGTGCAACCCAGCCTACTAGCAAGGTGGCCGTACCGCAAGCACAGCCCAGATGCCACTTCGCTGCTCTCTGAACATCGCTCCAGCCCTTCTTCCCAGACGCAGAGGGGACAAATCACTGCTTGAGGCTTGGCTGAAGCAAGTCTCCTCACAGAGAGGCAAGGGTTGCAGTTGCACTCCCTGAGAGTTTACTCAAATTACTGGTGGATACCCGTTATCTCACAGAACCAGTCAGCACTATTAATGTTGAAGTCTACAGGGAAGCAAACATGTACTTGACTAAACTCGGGGGGGCAGAGGAAATTAAACCTCCAAAATCCTCCAAATTCGTATCTTGGCTACAGTTCTGTGGCACAGACCCGGCCTGCAAGTAGACAAACAGATGAATAACCCAGGTGTCAGTTCAGTCCCCTTCTTTTCCACCATTAGGCACCACTGCTGCTCTTGCTTCTGCCCGCAGCCTCAGCACAAACACTGAGATGGTAAATAAGGGATAAAGATGTGGAGAGTGACTAAGATACAGCAGTTGTTGTATTGAAAGATCTGATTGCCATGGTTTCTCAGGCAAGATGAGGCTGCATCATAACAGAAGGAGGCCAGGTAGGGGAGGCTTGGCAGGAACATACTCTTACAACAGTGATTTGTGCAGGTTTTGTAGTAGAATTAATTTTTTTAAGCAGTGGTGTCCATTTAATAAGCCCTCTTTGCCCACTTTAAAATTGTTTCAGAAAACCAAAGTAAACTCTTTCCAGAGTGAATGGTTTCATTCTCCTGGATCCTGGAGATCACAGGGAGAAAGTGAAGGACTTGGCCACGACACACGGTCTGTGGTGCCACTGGCCAGGTGTGGGCCTTGTGTCGGCCCCAAGCCCTGGTGTGCAGCCGTTCTACATTGCTTTGCAACTGAGAAACCCCAAAAAATCCTCAGCCAGACTCCACAGTCATGGGATAGATGAAGAATTTGTCTATTTGCCTGAGATCTGACCGCTTTACAGACCCTAGGGTACATCCCTCTCCAAGCTGATAAGATCTCTATTTGATTTTTTTTTTTTTTTTTGGAAGGGGTTATCCATACCATTAAGCAAAATACACAACAGTCAACCTATTTACGTCTGATTGTAACTTTGCTTAGACCACCTGAAGCATGCAATAATTGCCCTGAAGTGCATTTCCTGATAAGCCATCTACTGCTTTTCTAAAATACAAAATACTTATGAAAGAAAACAACAACAACAACAACAAAAACACAAAAAAATGGGCAATAGGATTCATTTTTGTGCTGGCACTCTTTAATATAACAGTTTGCCATTCTAACAGCCAGTCCAAGAGCTCCAGTTCCAATGAAAAGCTTTGAAGACATTTTAGCTTTTTTGGTTCAAGATAGAGAGCATTGATTCCTACTTCTCAGTTCCTTTTTTTTTTTTTTTTAATAAAAAAGATATCATGCAGACACATGGTACTACAACCTTAATTATGACTGTCTCTGTTTTGGCATGTCATTTGATTTAAGTGTTGTCTTTTCCCATCTGTAAAGTATGTTGCTTCCCTTATACACATATGCACATTAGAGAAAGTAGAAGGATGAAGTATCATTCAGTGAGGCAGGATGTCAAGGCACAGTAAACACTAAAAAATAAAAAGGAAAGACCTTAGCAGAATAGAAGCAAGAGGTTTGGTT
>VXAL01014192.1:2888-20621 GCA_013399475.1 Chauna torquata | reverse complement strand
GCTTTGGTGACAATAAAGGGTTTTGACATATGGCCTCTATCCATGGGAACAAAAATACTTAGCCTGAAAAATCCCATAGAGGCCTGTGTGACCAATTTCAAGGCAGATGAAAAAAAAATTCTTCCAGAAAATAAGCAAATGAGCTGTTTGCAGTGCAACAAATGCCTACAGTACTAACATGAATTGTGAAATCACTGGCTGTGACTGATCAGAGTTCATTAAAAATAAATCTTGGCCCAGCAGTTTTAATAAACGCAATAAGCTATCAAGGCAGCAATGATTCGTTTTTTCTCATGCAGAAACTGTCTGATTCTGCATTTTTCACTCAGCCAAAGAACTTTTGCTGAATAAAGCTGATACTGGCATCCGTGTAAAAAATCAGGTCACGTCTTTCTGGGGTTAAGGAGAAGATGGGACATAGCAGTCAAACCTCCAGAGCCTTTCAAATTTAACTTTTTCTAAAATTTATTTTGTCATTTAAGGCTCTGTGGAAAAAAAAACCCTAAAGCCGCATTTTCTGCTCTGCCTGCAGAGACAACGCTGAGAATGCAGGAGTAAAGGAGGGCTTGCCCCCACCTAGGACAGCTCTGCCTTATGGCTCACCTAGACCAGGTGCTACCTTGGCTGGCAAACTTGCTATGGAGACCAAAGGCAAAGCAATTTTGGAAACACACGTACTGTGATGGCGATATATAAGAATCTCACCAGGCCAAGAGAGGAATGGATTAACGGCGTGGCCTGGAAATATGGTCTTGCATTTTACTCAGCTCCATCACATGTGGAGGCTAAGAAAACTTGATAGGAAAGGCACAAGAGTTGCCAGCTCTGTGCTGCTCAAACATGTGAGCACCATCGTGCCTGTGCTGCCCCAGAAGTCAGCTGCTGAAGGGATCCATCCTCCACATGGGGCTGAGCAACCTCCGTGGGAGAAGCTTCTACCAACTCCAGGTGTGGGCCAGGCAGCTCAGGCACAACCTGAATGAATTTCACTTTCACCCAGTGCTATGGGTCTAATTTGGCACCTAAAATGGCAATCCTGTTTTCTGGTTCAGGAAAGAGGGAGCAAATGGTGCCTGTGCAGAGCACATGGGTGAGATGGTCACTTGCTTCTGGATTTTTACTGATATTTTCATTTCCTTCCTCATATGGCAGCAACAGCAAATGGACAGCATCAGTCTCAGAACACAGTAACATATCTTCATATTATTTATGGCACACATAACCCAAAACAAATACGTCATCTACTAATGCTAGCATTTCTCTGGCGCTGCGACACAGAGAGCAGTGAGAGTGGGTGGATCTCACTGGTATGACAGAGCTCCAGTTACAGAAAAGCTGTCCAGAAGGCAAAAGGAAAGAAGGGGAACTAATATGGTCAAGATGATTTTTTCCTTCCCTCTTTGTCCCTCCTTCTTTCATTCCCACCCTCCTTCCCTCCCGCTGCTGCCTCCCCAGATCTTGTTGCACCCTTGAGGAGCAGCAATCCCTAACCCTATTGGAGCTCCTCTGCCCTTGCCAATGTTGTGTAGCTCAGAAAGTCAGCTACTGAGAACCATGCTGTTCATGACAGCAACCATTTATCCCCATCAGTGGCAAGCTCCTCATTAAATTGAGTATACAGAACAAGGTGAATATCACCCTGGCAAAGATGACTGCTCTAAGCCAACGTCAGCCAAGCTCAAGACAGCCTGTATCAGGCCATTTCCACTTCTGGGTGGGGTTAAGTGCTGAATTTGCTGGGGAGTCAGCGGCAGAGGTGTAGCTATCCTGGTCTAAAGCCCAATGGAGCAGGTGGGAAGTCACACATTGATTTCAGTGTGCTTGGGATCATGTCTGTAAGTGGGGAGGAGCAAGCACAGAGTACTCTGTGGACCTGCCATAGTGGCACCAGATTTTGAGGAAATCCCTCTTTAAAACCTAAACACTTGCTGCGCAAGTGCAAGCTCAAGAGTGCATGTGCAAGAGGTGGTGCCTGGACTGTATTGGTCACTTACACCCTAAGGAAAGACACTCAGTAGAATAAGTGGTTTTAATCAAGTAACAATGTTTACTTTTTCTTCACTGCAGGAGAACACAGAGCACCTTCATGAAAGGTCCTAGAGGTTAAATAAACTATTCTTAGTCAAATACTTTACAGTTAAAACCAGAGTTGCCCCTGCCCATGTGATCTGATCTACGTTTTTTCCTAGGTATAACGCCTTATGTAGCTCATTTCATTGCCCCTCATATCTCTAATTAAAAGGGGCAAGTAAATGAAAGAATAAAGCAAGACTGCCACATGTTAGCAGATGTGTTAAGGGTCTGCATGTTCTGGTGATCTTTCATCACTGGAATCTCTCACGTACAAGGTGTTGGGCAAGAACTGACCCTACAGCCTGGCAGCACATATCCAGAGGGGTGTATCACACAGCTGTTTCAAGACCTTCTCTTTAGAAACTTGATTTTGGTTACTATTTTCATTCGTTTTCTCTTCGGTGGCAATATGATGACTAATAAATGAGGTTATGTCTTGGTGGATTTGATAGCAGCAGCCTGCTGCAATAATTTCTGCCCTTTAAACTAGCCAACTGCAGGGGTTTTTTTTTTTTTTTTTTTTTTGGCCTGCAGTCCCTTTAGTTGTATGACCTGCTCCCTAAAATGCTCCCCCTCATTTTGATTTGATAAAGATCCCTGTTTACCCATTTTATAGGCCTTAGATGAAGGACAGTTCAGATTTATCAAACGAGGGGAACACTGCAGGGAGGGGAGAACAGCAGTGCTGTGTTTTTCCACACAACCTGTTACGGTAACAAGCACTCCCCCGCAATGTTTGTGGACAGATGTTCAAGGCTCGGAAAAAAAATTTGCTTTCAGCTGATGGCTGTAGCACCACTTTTGAAATAAGTGTTAGCCCCGGGCTGCCGAGTTCATGAGTGCAAAGAAGCAGCAGGAGGAGAAGAGATGAACTGGGCAAAGAGGGAGAAAAACAAAATGACTAAATAAAATCTTGGTGCTGATGGAGCCCACAAATATAATAGCTCCTGGGTAGAGGGAAAAAAAAAAAAAAAGAAAACAAAAGAAAAAAAAGAAAACCAAAAGGGAACTGGAAGGGAAAGAGCTGGAGCAGTGACCTTCAAACTGCTGCTTGTGGCTCTGGACTTAAACTACCACAGAAGTCCAGGTTATCCAGCAGGTCCTCTTGGACATCAAGCATTTAGGTAGCATGTATGTGCCCCAACTGCGCCCGGGAGGAGCTGGGGATGGAAATCCCTTCTCAGGGCACCAAGAGGGAGGCATGGGCCGTGGTGCATGTGGATGGGGACCTGTGTTTTTGGGAGCCTGTGCAGCTGTTTAAGCGCAAACAGTGGTGACCAAGGAGTTTGGGTGAGGCCAGCAGGAGGTCTCCTATTAGGCGATCCAGTTTCCCAGCCCTAGCTGTGGCTTGTGGTACAATCCCGCCCTGGGCGATGGAAATTTAGTGTGCAAGGCCCAGACTAGCCATTACTCTAGGCAAACCTGCTGTGATGTACAGAATTACCAAGCTGCTTGGGTCCTGCTGATGTCACTGGGAATTAGGCAAGTGATCAGCTTGAATAGGAGGCACTGCATGCATTATGCACGTCAGCAGTCTTCAGCTGCTTCTGAATTCCTGGTCCTCACCTAGGGCTGGTTTCTCTTCTGGCATAGTCTGGATTTTCTCTGAGGCTATTAAAGCTTATCCAGCTACAGCCCAAGCAACTGGAGCATGCTGGGGACAATTAATCTAGAGTGAGACCTCTTGTTGTTGCCAAATCTATTGATTATTAGGATGACAGAGGTATGTGTGCTGGATCTGGAAGTCCTGGGAGTGCATCCGTCTCAGCAAACTGTATGTTGGAAGGGGTTTCTCTGCTCACGGGCAGGCTGTAACCATGGAAGAGTGTAATCCTCTGTCTTCTCTTCCCTCTTTCCCTGTCCCGAGCAAGTAGGAGTGACTGGAAAGGTCAATCCCAGTCTTTCTCAAAACTTCAAAACACAGGTGTTCAAAATTCCAAATATCAGACAGTATTTTGAAACCCTGATTTTTTTTCTGGGACATTAGATGGTGTGGGGGGTGGAGGAAGTAGATGGCAGGGGAGAGGTAGAAACAGACTTTCTTGCAGAGCTCCAGTGAGAGAGAAGTTTAATTTTCAAGTGTCTTCCAGAAGAACAACAAGCCTGATTCTTCCCTGCAGTAATCTGGATAGCACTTCTCCAGAAAATGTTCCTAAGAGTATGAGGGTAGGCTGCTATTTTTTTTATTACCTGATCAGATCTTCCAGACACTTGGATGTATTCAACTTAGCAAACTAGAAATATAAGATTTGCTATATTTACAGCAAGAAANCAGCTCAGATATCTATTAAACAGTGAAAACACTTATTTAATCTGAAGTTCAAAGTAAACTAGCTGTGCTATCACCTTGTACATATCCCTATCTTCTCTCACAGCGTGGGAGTACTTGTTTACTCATTGCGAATGTTGCAGTGATTTGCATGTCTACTTATAAAAAAAAAAGAATCAAAGTATTAATAATTTACCACCAAATAACACTCATTTTTGCAAAGCTGCATCCACACCCCCAAACACTGTATGAACAGTAGATTTCTGAAGATATGAGGTGCAGATATGTAGCTTCTAAGCTGATATGCTGGAAGATGGATCAGTTAAATAAAACTTAGCAAACACTTTCTTTTTTTTCTGTGTGCAACACTTTTTACTAATAGTTTTCCCTAAAAGACAGGCGAAGTTTTGATATTTTCCTTTCTACTGATGAATCATCTGGCCATTTGCATACACTCAGTTGATGGGAATTCCAGTGGCCTGAGCTCTGTCCACCAGAGAGAAAGAGAGAGATGTGTATCACGATGGCGAGTGCATCATGGGTGTGCATATATTCCTCCCTCCACACATACATCCAGTTCTCACATATTAAAGCAGTACTAGACAGGAGGAGAAAAGTCTAGATGAGGAACTTTTCATTCCTTTGTCTCTGTGGCTGTTGAGGTGATAGGGACAAACAGTGTTAGAAAAGTTCTGAAGTTTTATGGAAGCACTTTGACTCTACTTTTGTTTTTGTTTGTTAATTGAATCCTTAGCACTTTAGCAAAGGCAACGTTTTCCCAGGGTATACTGGAGGAAGAATGTCTCAAAATGGAAAAAATAAGTACAGTTTCCATGATTTATGCCATTTACTTTGCAAACATAATATGTAGAGCAGAAATTTGGCTGGTGTTAATCAGTATATTTTTCTTCGCACCAGTAGAGCTATTTCAGCATATACCAGCTGAGAATCTGGCTCCATGTATTAAATAAAAAAGTGGGTCTGGCTTCCTGATCTTTTGTATTAGACGCACAAAACCATTCGTTATTGAGCTTGAAAAGCGATCTCACTTCTCAGTATTGGCAGCAGGCTGGAGAAACGGGGACATGGTGTGCCGAGCTCCTGGGTAGCAGAAATGTTTTCTTTCAAACCATAACGACCTTTTTGGCCATCTTAAGGAATACGTTCAAGCTTCCCTGGCAAGCAAAGGTGGGACACTAGCCAGTTACTACATGAAGGCTTTGAAGATGGAGGGAATAATAAAAGAAAAAAATGAAAGAGGAAAATCTTTTTCTTCCCAGATGGGTAGCTAAGGGCTAACCTCTTTCCAGGCAGAAACACTAATAGACCTGGTGCATCAAAATCAATATTTTTGAGTGTTTTGTAGCTTGGATGTTGTGCCTGGTTTTTGCATGACCACAGTGCTCTAAAATAGGTGCATATAGCTGCTGAGAATGGCTTCAGGTGGTATTTCTGATCTGTCAGTGGCTCTGGACCTACTGCTTTGGAAGGATGTACACTACAATCAGTTGAAACCCTGCTTGATAATCCTGACTTTAAACAATGTGGGGAACTGACAGGACGTAATTTGGGGGGAAGAAATCAGAGATTCTCGGGTGAAAACAGGAACATTGCTTTGGCAGAAATGCTGAAGATGCATGTGTGTATTAGCAATATAAACTGCCATTTGAAAAGAGTTGCTGTCAGAAAAAGCAAGTGAAAAAGTAGGTAGAAGCTGGAGGGAAATTGGGGAGCTATAGAAATATATGTACACTATTTATTTTTTCTGATCCTTAAATTAACTTAATTTAATCAAGATGATTACTCAGGAAATGCACAGAGAAGTGCTGATTCTTGTGCGCTGAAACATGAAATAAGATTCTCCTAATGTGAAGCTCCTGTGAGATGTTAAGGTCATAGGAAAAGTGAGCTTTATATAACAAACTTTGGGGTAAAGGATATGAAAACTTGATGGGTTTGAATGTCAAAGTCTGGTGTCCACTGACTGAATACTTAGATGTTGCAACTGTTTGTTTTGGAAGGAGTACACTTTTGAGTACACAGAGCACACTATTTTAAAGATTAGATCTCTCCTTAATAAGCAATATTTTCTTACTCCCAAATTTTATTATATCAGAGTGAGCTTTAAATGATGTTTTCTGTTATTGGAGTTTGCCCTAAACTCCTAAATAGCTCTATTATGTCCAGCAACCTCATTCTTACTAGGTTTTACAGGTCAGTGGTGAATTAAGCAGCCAGCTTCCTGCTAATTAATCCTGTTTAGTTAAAGAACTGTTAGACTGCATTATCTTATCTCTGTTAAAAGGAAGCTTTTACAGGATTGGCACCAGATTACTGTTATGAATGACAACCCTCCATCCAAAGTTGACATACAGTACCTGAACAGAAAGGTAGAAGAGCAGAGAACAAGGCTGGCATACAAGTGCTCTCTTGTTCTTCAGTGTTGTTCCTCCACGAGATGAACCACCACTGTTGTTCCAGCACCTGGGTGGCTTTGAAATGACCCAGCCCCCAAGTCTGCACTGTGTTTTGGTATGCCAGAGTCCAGGTGTCCTGCCAGAAACCCATGTCCCCAGTTGGTGTGACTACAGATGGGAGAGGCAGAAAAAGCCAACAGTGTGTTTGTGTACACGGTCTCCTCGTTTTGCTCCAGAAGAGCAATGCCCCGACAGAACTGAAACCCGCCGTGTGGCAGAAAGCCTTTATCAAAAGAGCCGCTACTGAGATTGCACAGCTTGCTCAAATTATGCGGCCCTGGAGAGGCCTTTTTTATGTCAAATTTTGAAATCAATAGATTGACTTAAATATATTGGAGCACTCGTGGAAAATAGCCATGAGTACATAAAGGGTGGGGCACTAACTAGCTAGAAATCAGATAGCAGAAATGTATTTGGTGGTTTTGCTTCATGCTGGGTGAGTTGTATATGTACCAATAGGTTTAGAGCTGCTTTTTTGTTGTTGTTTTAAATTTTTCTTTTTACTTTCACTGCTAACCACTGTTATGCCCTTCACTGCTTCATTGTTTGGTCTGGAGTGATGTGGACTAAGCCTGTGACAGGCAGGGTTCACCCTGCCTAAAGGCATATCCTGGGAGCTGGGCAGGGAGGGAGAGGAGGAAAGAACAGAGGTGTTTATAATGTCCTTTAAAACTGAAAAATTAGAAGTAAAATCATCTACGCTGAAAGTTCATGAAATCCTGAGCCCTTCTTGGTGGGCACTGAGCCATGTTTGTCTGTTGGATACTATCAACAAACACAACTCCTTGTGGTTTGTGCTTCTCTGTGGTATTAGAATAGTGAAATCTTGCTGGATACTTCAGGTGTGGTGTCAGAAAACCTGGCAGACATTTAACAGCAGCTGCTGCATTAGTGCTATTCAGGGTGAGTAGGAAGTTCAGCTTTAAAACTTCTGGCATCTCAGCAGCCAAAATGAGATGTACATTAGGTAGCAAGAAGAATGAAAGAGTCCATTGTTAAGAAGGACTAAGTGATGAATTGCTACTGTATTCTAAAATGTCCAAAATTAAGGAGCCTATTTTCAACAGCACAAGAGATATACGAAGTAAATCTCCTTTTGCACTAAGTTTCCTTTGAAAGACCATGGAAAGTCCCACTTCTTTATGCAGGAATAAAAACATATACACGAGAAAAGGAGACAATGAACAAGAGGGGCTTAGGATATGTAAGCAGCTTCTGCTGTCGTGTGACTGCAGTCTGTCTGGCCTGGGTTGGAGGGCTGCAAACCTGCTCCTCATTAGTAGGTACAGAAGAATTATGAACTGCACTTAGACGTATGGCATTTGCCCAGTGATAAAAAGGAAGAATTACATCTACTCTGGAAAAAGTAAGGAATAATTTGAGAAACAAATCATTTCTGTGTTTAAAATTATAAGTTTTGGAGGGAAGAACATGCTGTTTTCTTACCCTAGAACTTTGCTTCCTTCCTCTGGGAGGCCTGAATAAAGACCTCTCATTTCTTAACTAATTCCCTAGCTAAAAAGGCTCACATTAAAACAAAACAAAACAAAACAAAACAAACAAACAAACAAAAAAAGTAGGCATTTTGCAAAAATGAGTAAACCCATAGGAAATTAGATTTTTTAAATTTCACCTGCATCATTTCTACAAAGATGGGTTCAATCACTTCTGCCTTTGTGGACCATGTTTGCTGTACTGCACTGTATGAGAGTATCTAACACGTGCACAGAACGACTACTTTGAGCTAAGTTGAGCTAAGTATGTACAAGTACACTATTGGCTTTCATCACGTGCAGTTCAATCACCTCGCTATTTAGTTCCATAATTTGTCTTTTTTTTTTTTTTTTTTTCTCCATGTCTCTATATCCTAAGCTGACCTGTGGAAAGCAAAGAAGTCAGATCTGTACTGCAGGGCTCGCCACTTCACAGACTTACCAAACAGCCTATTCTGGAACTCAAGTACTTGCAAATGACATGTAAACCTCTAACTAAGCCCTAGATCAAGTGACTTCACAGCTACCAGCATGACTATTTTTAATTCTCTGCCTCATTTTGCACACTAGCAATAATCTCATGCCTGGTAAAGTGGGATGATCTGGCTTAAAAGTTCAGCTGCAGCCATGTTAAAATGACCAGAGGAAATGGATAGCTCATCTCTGGGACTTGCAGCCCTTTGGAGCAATGCCAGAACTTCTTAAAAATAAATCGGCTCGGGATTACAGTTTATTAGAGGCAAAATGGCGAAATTGTTTCCCGTCTGTTCTTGGGTCCACTGCTTCCATTTTGTTGTTAGCAGACAGCAGTTTTTCTCACCTCCAGTATGGTGCGTTAGCTGGGTGTGGCGTTTTAAATGGCATTTGATAATCTCATGCTTTTAGTGTGTGAGCACAGGAGCGATCAGCGGCAGCCACGGCAGCGCCGAGAGGCTGCTGCAAGCGCTACGAGAAACACTGCTGCATTGGGGTCGGTGGGGATGGGATGGGGGCTGCCTGCACCTCTGCCTCTTCACGTGGCTGGCACACAGGGGCTCCTTTGGTCCACGAGCGCATCCAGGGTCAGTGTAGTTTGCAATAAAATGCCAAGCTTTTGAGAGAGCAAAGTGAAGATGATGAAGGTAGTAAGTGATGAAAAGCAGCGCACTTCAGTTAACAGGAAAACCAAGCCACTTTGCCTGCAGGGGATCAGCTGCTTTTAAAATTTTATCAGTTTACTTACAGAGATGACGTAGTCTAAGGCAGATGCTGGGATGATACACGGAACAAAAACATGCCCGATGAAGTTACTTGACAGCAATCTAGATGCCATTTTTCAGAGCAAAAGATTTCTGTAAATTATGCAGTGGATACTTACCATCCTAAAATGACAGAAACATGTTAGCTGCCTCAAGTGGGCACACAGTGTGGTGTCATCAGCAAACAGGGGATAATGCTCCGCTGGTTCCTTGCAGCAAAATGCTGTGTTGGATGGCTGGTGGAGCAATGCCCGGCATAGGGAGCTTTTTCATAAGAAGTTGCCTGGTCAGTGGGCAGGTCAGAGACACAGGGCTTCTACCCAAAGAGCATCCTGGGACTGTGGGGAAGAGACTGGTGGGGAATCAGCCCTCCTGAATAGAAGACTTCTGCGCATCACCTCCAGGAATAATCCAGTGTTGTTTGTTGAGCCTTCTATGCAAATGCACGGATTGTCTCTTCCTAAAGTTCTGTGTATCCATACCCAAAACCCTGCCTCTGTTATTCTAGTTGGAATGAGAGCAGCATTTGGCATGTGGAATAAAAATCTTTCTATAAAGCTCTCCATTAGAACAATAGGTCTCCTGGGCAAAGCATTGTTTGGAAGTCAGTGGCAAATGAAACAAATGTTATACAAATAAATAAGAACCTCTGTGGGTTAATTTTGAACAGCGAGACTGGTCCTCAGCAGAGGAACAGGAAATGGACTAATAATATTGTGTACCATTCGCTCTGCTTTAATTTGTCAGGTCACCTCATAGGCCTGTGACACTTGTCTGTGCTTTCTGATGCTCAGTGGTACATCCACAACAAAATTCCTTAACACTGGGGAAGGACTTGAGGAAGAGATGGTGTCCAAATGTGGACGGGGAGTGAGCTAAGGCTGTTGCTCAGGAAAAGATTAGGTTTGAGTATGAGTAGGAGGCAAGCTCAGGGCTCTGTTTCAAAAGGATGAAATTTCACAAACTGTTCTCCATATTTTGGCTCAGTGTCATGTCAGATGAGCTGTCTTAGAAGATTTCCACTGTGACAGGGAATATTCAAACATCAGAGCCGGACAGAAAGGCTCTTTTCCCGGTTCGGCTCCTTCCTACAATCCCATGGTGGGCTGAGGTTACTCTCTGGGGTGCCTCCTCCATATTCCTCAGCAGAGCCACCCGAAACTTTGCATGCCCAAGGAACAAGTAAGATCTAAAAGGACTGTGTAGTGCTGGGGCTTGGAGAGCGTTTTTGCGCTAGTCTCTGCCCCTTTAGACCTGTGAGGGCTTCACAGTAAAAAAGAACAGATATGTGACAGTTGCCCTTATTTTGGTGTAAATGTTATTCGTGCCTTACTATTTTTATCCATGCACAAAGCCAGCTTTTGGTGCAGAGCTCAGCTGGGCTACTGCTGAGCTCAGCAGGGCTGAGGAGCTGAAGTGGCTGCTCTGAAGAAGAGGCTGCTTCTGCCTCCTGAGAAGGGGGGTAGCAGCTGAGCTCTAAACTCGGCAGGAACTGGGGGCAGGAGCTGCCCTCTTGCTTTCCCAGCCAGGAAAGGCTCCTGGCTCCTAGGTCTCACTGATTTCTGAGGTCTTCCATAGCGGTGAGACCCATGTCTCCGTGGCAGAGCTCAGAGAAGATAGCCATGCTCCAGCAACTGCTCCTCAGGGAAGCAACTTTACCACCCTGAGCACCAAGGGTTTGTAGCCCACTCCAAGCAAAAACTGGGTTGCAGGTGCTGCCTTGCAGCTGCCCGTCTCTCCCAACAGTAAATGGTGCTGGCGATGCTCCAGTGGTGCTCAGGAAGGGATGGAGTCCCAGGGTCCCTGCCTTGCCTGGCACTAAAATCGGTGGTAACCTGCAGCTGTGGGAGGCAGTGGCCCTTGGTGCAGCTGGCTCCACTTGGGATCCCACAGGGCCCCAGCAAGAGCACAGGCTGGAGCCTTCTCCTCCTCAGAAGTGGCTCTCTGCCCTCCCTGTGAAGTGGAGGGAGGGCATACTGCTGCATAATAATGCACCTTTGGTTCTGATCTGTAGCGTTTTCATGTTCCTGGAGGAAAAATCTTGCATGGGAAAAAATGACTTACTTTTTTTTGCATTCTTGACATGTCCCTTTTCTACTTGGAAAAAAAAGTTTTTTGCAAAGTACCTTACATTTGCTTTGAAATGTAGTTGATAAATGGCCTATTTTCTTTTTTTTCTCTATACTCTGACTAAATGCTCTTCTCTAGCAGGATTTTGCTCTTGAATCTAGCATACCAAAGCAGCACAGGGTGTGGAGGAGCAAGGTTTCCCATGCAGGAAAAGGAGACCCATGAAAGAAAAAGGTGTGTTGTGTTGCTTCAGAAAAGTACGTCATTACATTCCTGTTTATGAGAGCAGCGCGTCTCTGAACCAGGTCCTTGCTGCAGCTGCCATTATTAGCACGTGGATAGCTGGAAATGATCCAGGGTAGGGGGGTGGAAGAAAAGATGAAGGAAACAAAAGAGAAAGGAGTGACCTCTTATTATTTGTGTGACAGTTTGGCTGGAGACTGAGAAATACACAAAGGAGATTTAAGATTAAGAACAGATCCCCAACGACTACTTGCAATTGTGCTGTGGGCCACCCAGCTTGTGGGGTCTCCCTCCCTGGAGATCTTCAAAAGCCGCCTGGACACGGTCCTGGGCAACCTGCTGTAGGTGTCCCTGCTTGAGCAGTGCGTTGGACCAGATGACCTCCAAGAGGTCCCTGCCAACCTCAGCCATTCTGTGATTCTGTGAATTTTGGAAATGCTAAGGCAGTACGAGGCTCCAGGTAGGCTAGCAGGGTGCTTTGGCCCAGCGTGGTGGCATCCCACGGGCAACAGGAAGTTTATTTCTGGCTAGGATGTTTGGCACAAAGCGTGATTTTCAAATGATAGTGCGCTGGGGCCACCAGGAAGCCTCTTTGTCTCTCCTAATATACACAAATGGATTGTGGTATCTTCCAGTTCTTTGCTTCTTTGCTTCCTTGGAAGAGGACTCTCACATCCTCTTGGTCCACTGCTGCACAGTGTTTTGATTGTGGCCCCACTTCGACAGCCTTAAAATGCCAGGTTTCATTCTTCTGTCTTCAGGGCACTCTGATTTTTTGCCTCCAGCCCAAAGGCCTGGAGCATCCATACAACACTGCATGACCAAAATCTACTCTAGTCTGGTAACAATGGTTTTGTGTTAGTTAGTGCACGTGCAGCTGTAAACAGAACATTTTTGGCTCCCCAGGAGCAGCTAGCAATAGGTAACCTTCTTTCACAGCAGCCCTCTATCTGCAGTAGTCAACCTGGGCGAGGTGCAGGGCAGTGTGGGATATCAGCTGGAGAATTTGTATTACTTCAACAGGCAGTTTTAAACAGGAGGAGCACCGAATGTGTATATCTCACCTTTTGATAGTTGCCAAGAATTGCACATGTCATTTCAGTCTGCAGCAAGAAAATTCAGTGCGAACAATCCCATTCTGTGTAAACATGCCCTCTGACTAGGAACATAATGCACGTTTTTAAAAGTGAGGGTGACTAGGTAATGGAACAAATTTTCTGCAGGAACGCAGTTAATTTCCAGCATTTTAATTCCAAATTTTAATCGAGACTGTAAGGTGCCCTGACTCTGTCAGACATCGTACTCTTGACAGTGAATGTATTTGGTAAGGCAGCTTTTGTTTTGTAGTAGGTGAAAATAAATTATAGCTTCAGATCTGTGAAACCAATTCTGTCTGAATAAACAGCAACCCAATTTCTGTTAGTTCACATTGCGTGTTTTCATACTGTGGCTCGCTGTTCCACATGCAGGACAGCTTGTTTAAATATGAAATGATGTGTTTCTCCACTCCCCTGAATAAAACACAGAATGGTGAAATCCACCATGACTATTCCCGTGTAAGCTTAATGCATTTTAGGATAAACAAAACACGAAAAAGTAAAATCGACATAAAATCCTATCAGTGATATGCAACTGGGATTGCATGAATGCGTGAGTCATGAAACATTGGAGTTTCGCCTTTCCTATGTGGGCAGAAAGACTGAAGCTGTCGACTCTCTCACATAGCAGTGAGATATGTAGCCTCTTCAAGAGACGAGAGTCTTATTCTTGCCTCCCAGGTGAACAGGTGTACCTGGACGGCTCATTTTAATTGTATTCAGACCCCAAGGGCCAGTAATCATAAGCAAGGGGCTGCACCACAGCAGCAGCACTGCACTGAATCTGAGAGCACGGCTGCTTTTTCTGCAGGAGCACCTGCAGAAAGGGGCTTGCTGGGACCTCATCTGCCCGTGTCCTACAGGGTGGGACAACTGCTTGCCTGGGATAGAGGAAACGAGATGCTTGCCAGAGCCTCTGCCATCTCCTGTGTCCAAATAATCCAGGCCAGGAGGCGACCCTAACCCTTCTTCCTCCAGGAGCAAACACCGATGGGTTTATCTAATGGAAGATACTGCTATTTACTGACGTATTTAGGCTACGAATTCTCTAGGTTAGGCAGGAGTATGTCTTTTGTTAGATGAACGGTTTGGTGCTCTGATCTCCAACTTGGCCTGTAGCTGCTACAACAATGCACGTGTTGAACGCTTCCATTTCATTTAACACACACACACACACACACACACACACACACACACACACACACACACACACACTTTCTCAGCAGAATTGCAAAAAGCTACTGGCAGGCTCATCAGAAAAATCTGATCATTTGGCCTACTTTAAACTGCACCTTTTCAAAACAACACAGCATTTAGTCCTAACATTGACATTTTTCCCAGGATGAGTAAAACATCTTTCCAGTAAAAACTGGCAGAAGGAAAACTAATAGAACTGTGATACTTTGAAAGCGCGAATATCTCTTTTATCTTTGAAAGATCACTTCCTAGAAATCTCTGATTTTCATTTTATTCAAAGGGCCTTAGCGTTGAATATTCCAGCAGTCAATGCTAACTCCAGTACTAATTCCTAGTATAGACTGTTCCATTACAAGATGTAATAATTTTTATTGGTATCATACAAGCAAATGTATTTCAGAAATAAAATATGTAGAACATGAAGGTATCAGGGGACTTCTTTATGCATGTACATGAGAAAGTCTTTGAAAAGAGTTTTAAAATCAGGCTTGAGTACTCTTGTGAGATAAAAAATCAAACCAGACCAAACCAGCCTTTGAGCTCTGCTTCCACACCCGTGCTCAAGCTTTGCCCAGACTAGTTTTGGGGAAAGAGGTGGATGAATAAAGGTTTGGAAAGGCTTGCAAGTATGTCTAGTATAGACAAGGTCTCAGAGTTTATTTTGAAAGTACACTGTTTTGTACTATTGTCAAAAACAGCATTAGTCATTTCCCTAAGCAAAGTCACTTCCAGTGAAGGTGGTTCCCTGACTGTACTATGCAGGGAGCAGGACGGAGCCAAAGGCTGCGCACAGGCAGCGGGAAGGGCACAATGGCGCGAACTCTTCACATTTGTGTATCTGAAGGTGAGCTGATAAACCCAAGCGTTGGCTGCGTGGAGAACAGCTTGGGACATTCTTTGACCACGTTCCTGCTGTTTCCAGCAAGAAAATTGTGTGCCAACACAGTTACGAAGTTTTCAGATGATTGCTGCCCGGCTACATCTTTCCATCTTTAGCAGGCAGCCAATGGGTCTCATTTTTAATGTTTGAATTGCCCTTGGGCTCTGTATGAAACGTTATTACAAAACTTTTTATAACACTGTTGGGATAAAACTTTGCTGTATCTTCCTTCTAAACATCTGAGGGAGTTTTTTGAACTTCCCTTGCTCTTCCTGTATGTGTCTTTGTTTCTGCCAAGTCATCCCTAGAGAGAAGGCTGCTACTTTTAATACCTAGTGATGGTAACAGTATTGACGTTTGTTACAATTTTAACAAAAGCAAACACCTCTAGCTGAATCAACCCTGGTCTTTGGACTGAAGAGGCATTGCTGCTTAGAAGTGAATCCCCTGACTGTCCTTCTGTCCGTCCGTCCCACACCTTGGCTGTGTTGGCAGAGGAGCTGTGGCACACAAACCCGATTCCCCTTGTTCCAAACCGTCAAGCTTGGAAACATGTGCAGGATAGGGAGGCTCAGCTCCAGGAAGCTGGCAAAACATGGGTGGGCCAAGGCAAAGCCCCCCGGCTGCCTGCAGTAGAGGCAGGGGCCTCAAAAGCAACTGCTCTGCTGCCACTGCATCTTATTTGGAGCTCAGATAGACGCAGACGAAGAGTCACAGGTTTTTGCTTTTTTTCAGCCAAAGAGCACATGTTCCTGTTTTAGGCACCATGCAGTGGGCAAAAGGGAGCCAGGATGATGTTATGGTTAACTTCCAAGAAGTTCTTTCAGGAAAAGACTGAAAATTCTTCATTTCAGCAGAATTCACCTGGAGAGTGCACTCTCTCCTATGCAACAGGGCTGAATGAGCAGCTCACACCAAGGACTTTATTAGCCAAATACACACAAATGCATACAGAAATAAAGCGTTATTAATCTTCATTTGTTCTTGAGCAGGATGGAGAGTAGTGGTGGGGTGAAGGGACTAACTGAACAATATTATGCGGACCCACAGAAAGGCATGGTTCATATCACACATCTTACCTTCCCATTAATTGCTTGGGCAATGCAAACAGCCTGCATGAGTAATCCCATCCAAATTCTGTCAAAGCATTTCTGCTCACACTGTCAATTAAAACAAAACAAAGCAAAACACTTTTCCTTCCAAAAATATGTGCTTGTCATTAAAGGGACAGTGCATGCTCATGAGCTGAATTAATGCTTTTAGTAGCAGTAGCATTTCCAGGACCAGTCACAAATAGAGTGATTTCTGAAATACATGCAAATATTTCCAAAGTTCTCACAACATAATGCACCCTAATTAAATTTCTTACTACAATTCATGTAACGTGGCTTTACTACAATTCAAGTAACGTGGGCTTTCACATTCGAGTAGGGCATAAGAGCAACAAGTACAGAATACGTCTGTACCCTAAAGAACATCCCGTATGGGTAAAGTTCTATTTCCGCTGTATTTAGACAGCATAAAAAAAAGAAAATACAGCCTCTAGCTAGTGTCCATCAATTAGGGGAAGAGATGTGAAAAGAATTTCACACTGATGCAAATAATTCTTAATTTATGTATATTAAAAAAAAGCATGATGATTAATATCCTGTGTACCTTTCTGAACTGAAACAGTGTCAATGCTATGATTCTGACTGGAAACGACTTCCCCTCCTGCTTTTGTGAGTGGGATGTGATCTGCAGGTGCTCACAGCAGGCTTGGCTGGCAGTGCTCCTTTAGCAAAGCTGCACAGTGTGAACGGCTTCCTCTGAGCTACACTCGTGTGGCCTTTACCAGAGCAGTATTCTCCAGAATGAGCTTTGCCTACTTTTCTTCTTAAGTTTGCAAGTGGTATTAACTTAAAAGAGAGAGGAGAAAGGAAATAAAGTGCATATAAAATAGCATTAAATCCTACTGGCCAGTGTAAATGCACCAATAAGTTCTGCGGTATTACTAAAATTAATACTGCTAAAATTTCATTGCAACATGCTAAGAAGTCAAATGAAATGTTAACTACTACTAGCCAGTCTCTTCTCAGATTCTCAGGGATGGCCTAGCTTAAGATGGGATGAGAGGGCAGGTCTGATCTGTTCCAGAAACCAGTCATCCGGCTTCAGTGACGTTGATAACTTGCTCTAAGAAGGCAGCTGCTTGCTTCAAAAGGATAACGCACGTGCCGTAGCGCGCTGCGGTCCACCCGGGTGAAGCGACGCTGGGAGTGGGGCACTGCTCAGCCTGCTGCTGTTTTACCCTGCCCGGGTTTCCTAAATGCCAGGCCCCCTCGGCCTCCAGCGGGCTCAGCCCGGGAAGACTGCGGGCGCTGCGGGCACCTGCAGCCTCCGGGGCGGGCACGGCCACCGCTGCGGGCCTCCTGGCAGCCGGGCCTTCAGCAGGCTGGCTGCTGCCCCTCTTAGCCTGAATATTTATTTTAAATAATGAAATAGCTGGCAAGCCCTGCCGGCGGATACGAGGTACTTACTCCGCTTCTGGTTTCAAGCTGCGTTCACGTGTACACATTCAGATTTTAAAAGCTTCCTGCCTTTTTTTTAATTTTTTTTTTTAATGTATTTTTTTTGTCCTTTTAATAAGCTCGCTGGCACAGAACCCTGCGCACCTCTCTCCCGGCCAGCGCGGTGGCCGTTTCCCAGCGGGTGCA
>VXAL01014190.1:26137-56302 GCA_013399475.1 Chauna torquata | reverse complement strand
GAGTTGCGCGCTTTCCTCCGGCGGCTTTGTCTCCCCGTTGCCCCCGGCGGGGTGGTGGTGGGGGATCCGTCTCCTTCTGCGCCCCGGCTGGGGGGGTTCCTGGGGGCCCACGCGTGTGCGGTGCCGTGGAGCGCGTGGGCTCTGCCGGCACTTTCCTGGGGGTCTGTGGCTGCAGGTGCCTGTCCCTCGCTGCCCGCTGGCGGGGTCACTGTGCGTGCCAGCCGTCCAGCCCCGGTCTGCGGCGTGAGCCTGGCTGGAGGAGAAACGGCAGCCTCGGGGGGGGTCATTCTTCTGCTTTCTGTGCGCGCAGCGGATAAGTGGAGCCTGGATGAGTGGAGATGGAGGAGAGGGAGTGAAAGCGAGACGGCCTGGGACAGGGTCTAGCTGCCGGTGCGATGCTGCTGGCGGGCTGCGTGCTGCTGTGCCAGCGAGCTGGGGCCGCAGCTCTGGGCAGTGCTCAGGCTGAGTGGCACCGGGAGGTCCCTTGTCACTGCCTGGTGCGTTTGTGAAGCTAAACGAAGCTAAGTTGGGCCCAGAGAGGCACAAGCTCTACTCTCACAAACCCCCTGGTGCTGTTGGGGCAGGGAAGGATGCACCAAAGGCTCAGAAGTTGGGGGTCTCATCAGAATGCGGCTCTGGTCTTGATGCTCCCTCTGACTTTATGCTTTTTATTGCCCTTCCCATGTCCCGTCCTCCCTAGCCCTGGGAAGGGCCCACTGGGGGTGCTGGGAAGGTAAGCGGGCAGTGGTAGCTCCTGGGAGCACAGAAATGAAGAAGGGAAAGGGCTGATGCTGTGATGGGAAAGTGGGTTGGGATCCATTTTTTGGCTGGAGAAATGTGCATAGCAGAGCCGCCTTCTGCACCAAATGGGTCTGTTTGGTGTGGGCCTCATTTGCCTTGATCCAGCACTGTGAACAAAAGCTGAGTTAGCTGTGCTGGGGGTAAGTGTGTGAGGCAGGAGCTAGTGCCGACATGCGTGCCTGCTGGCGTGTGGCACGTGTCTTTGGGAAAAGGAGACTGGCAGCCAAAATACCGGGGTTTGCATCCTGTCCCTGCCAAGGGTCAAGAACAAGACTACTCTGTCACCATGGCTGTGGACTGAGGGAATAATCCTGCTGGGAGATCCAGAAAATTATAGGTGTAAAGTTGTCTAGAAAAAGATGTCTAGAGCTCAGTCTCCCGATTGTGTTGTGGAATGCATGTTGCGTTCCTATGGAGTGCTTGGTATGACCGTCTCAACCTTAGCCTTCCCTTCGCTGTTTATACTCACCCCCATTTTACATATAGGTAAACTGAGGCACAGACAGATACTTGTTTCCAGATCCTGCGCTGGAGGGTGGTACAGTGGAGAGCACAGGTCGGAAGTCCTGGCTCCCATTGCATGTCCTGCTTGAAGAGGATGAGCCGCTTTGCTGTGTAAGGGGTGCGATTCGTTCAAGCCCCGTCACTTTTATGACTACCGGTTAAGAGGAATTTCCAGCTGCACCCGCAGCCGCACCCTGCCAGTTCTTATGGCTGCACAGCTACATTTTTCATGCCTCATAAATGTTTCTCTCCCTCGTTGCTAAGGGAAAGACCCACACAAACAACTGGGAAAACTGAGTGCTGCAAAGTAAATAAGCTGAGCAAACAAGGAGATTTTTTTTCATCTCTGATCTAATTGCTGCAGGTGTGTTGTTCAGGGTGTCAGGACACGTGAAAGCAAAGGTTCGTGTGCAAGGGTGAATTTCAGCCTTTGAAACTGAAACTTACACATGAGCCGGGTCAGAAGGTGGCTTCCATCCTGAACCAAGCTCCCGGAGCTGCAGACTTGTCTCCTTTCTCCCCCCTGCTGGCCGCTTGGGCTGGAGAAGGGAGCAGATGGCACCCGAGCGGTCTTGGGGCTGGCCGAGCCTCTGCAGGATGCAGAGTGCAGGCCAGCGAGGCTGGAGCTGGGCTGGCTTCATGCCTCCCTCGGTCATCTGAGCCGAGGCAGAGAAGGGAGCTGTGTCTGGGGGGCACGCCGACGGGCAGGAGTTCACTGGTGTGTGTGCTTTGCTGCGGGCAGGAGGGCGAGTCGGCAACAAGTGACAGCAAGCGGGAGTCCAGCTGGCAGCAGGGTCCGGGAGCAAGCAGGAGAAGAGATGCAAAATCCCTCCCCAGCGTGGCTCGGCTGCTCCATCTGGAGCTCCCACTCACGCATGTGTGCATGTGCCTGCAGATAGGGCCGGGCAGGCGTGAGCAGGGTATGCAGCGACTGCTGCAGGCTCCAGAAGAAATCCCTGGCCTGGGATACTCTAGGGATTGATCTGACACCCTGCAGCTCGGCAGGGTTTGTCGTCTTTGGGGTCAGTTTACTTTGCAAGGGCTCTTTATGCGAGCAAGGGAGGGGGCTTTCAGGACTGTTTAGTCTGGGCATCCTTGGGATTATGTTTCTCAGTTCCTTGCAGTGTTTTTGCTGTGCCATCCCCTGTACGGTGCCTGGCTATCCGACCTTGAGGAGCAGGGGTCCTGGTCTTGCCTGGTGATCTTAAAAGCAACCTGCACTATCCATCAACGCTGGCTTTGCTTCCGATACCTTTCCCATTGCTATAGCAACACGCGTCTCATGGAGGATGCCAGCGTGCTTTCCAGGCAGCGCGTGCAGAGAAACTGCTTCACCTGCCACCAAACTGCAACCACTTAGGAGCAGGGGTGGCTGATTGGCAACTGCCCGCAGCTGCTGGGGCCGCAGGTGCAGGGAAGCTGATGCTCAGGGTGACCCTGCTCCTCCTGCCCCCTTCCTGAGCTTCCCTGGGATATCAGGGTGACAAAGTACGTGCGGGAGTGCATGGCACCTCGTGCCGGGATCTGGGGTTTCTCTGCAGAGGAGAAGCTCGGGATGGTGTCAGGGAGCTCGCCAAGGCTCGGTGGGTGTTAGGGACTGTTTGCATTTTTGCTTCTCTGTAGAGAGGCTGGGAGATGAGCTTCACCTGCGACGTGCTGATGGGGCAAGGGGGTTGTCTGTCTGCTTTTGCCAAGTGCCCTTGCTCCATCTCTTTGTGCATTTCTGTCACTAACTGGGCTCCGGGATGCTCTCCACGGCCTGTTCCCCCCGTCCTGCTGTCCTTTGCTCTTCTGTGCAAACCAGAGGCTGTCCCCAGCCACGCAGCTGCGGGTGGCCGTCGGGACGGCCGTGGGGTTGCCTTACCCCTCCAGTGATGGTTGCTGCTGCCTCTGTGCATCGCTCGGTGCCGGCTGGGGCTGTGTTTTGCGTGCCGTTGTGACCTGCGTGAGCTGTGTAAGCCCACGTGAATGCCTTGTGCAGGCAGGCCGTGCTGTCTGGCCGAGCGGGGCTGTGCAGCAGATGGCACTGTTGTTTTCCCTATGAATTATTGGCTTGGTTTTTGCCTTCATTAGTGCTGGGAAGGGTCAGTGGTGATGAAGGGGGGGGCATGGAGGTGCCCAGCTCTCTTGGAAATCAGCGCTCGAGCCAAGCTGGGCTCCACAGCGGGGAGCGGGTCTGCTCGGCGGAGCTTAGTGTTTGCGCCTTGCTCACCGAGTAGGAGCTGTGTTTGGCTGCTTGGTGATGAGCAGCGCGAGACAGCTCCGTCCTTGGAGATCCAGGGACCTGCCATGAGACCTCAGCGAGGCCACATCGGTCACTGTGTGCCTCCTGTGAAAAGAAAGCCCTGATCCAAGCTCCCTTTTGGGCTTGTTCCCACTCTCCAGTCAAACTGTCCCCCAGCTTCCCGCTGTCCTGTCCATCAGCAGCCGCTGGGAGAGGTGCCTGTGCTGCTCGCAGGCTGCCTCGCAGTGCTGGTGCAGCAGCGCGCGCAGGCGGCGTGGCTGAACGTGCTCTCGCTGCCCCTGTGGCTGGGGCCACGCCGGGTGTTCACGAGTGGCAGCAGCAGCCGCTGGCAGGCAACATTTCGGGTGCCAAGCTGCTCCACATCGTTTGCTCTGCCTGCGGCTGGCCCCCAGCTGGGAGCGGCTGGCAGCGCCCGAGCCTCCAGGCATTTGCAGGTTTCCTTGCTGGGACTGCCCGAGTCCAGCCTGCGTGACCCGCAGCGAGGGCTCACCCATCTGCTTTCTTTGGGGACTTCAAATTACATGATTTTCCAGGGCCCTTTTGGCTCCCAAGTCAGCCCGGGTACACCTGCCCTTGCCACCAAGCGCTCCTGGGGCTCTCTGCGGGGTGCCGGATATTCACTTTCTTCGCCAATTTTTTTTCCCCTGCGTTGCGACTTTTGGCTGTGGGTCAAAGACAGTGTTTGCAGTCGTGAGCTGGTGTCAAAGGCGGCTTGGCGTTGGAGTGTCAGGGGATCGCAGGCTTCCAGGACAGAGTTCCCGCTCCCCTGAGGCTGGGAGTTCATCCGCTGGGAAGATTTACAGCCCTGGGCTCCCTGCCCTCTGGTGCTCCCCGAGCAGGAGCGCTGGGTGCTGGTGTGGGGGACATCCCGCTGCCTTCCTCCACCCTGCCTGCAGGGAGATTTGGCAGATGGGGGGGAGCAAGGGACGAGGCACTGCAGGGGGAAGGCTGCTCCGAGGCGTCGCTCTCCTGCTGCAGCTCCGAGAGGGCAGGAGAAGCCTCCCCTTGTCTGAAGTGCTTCTGTGTGGGGTCTGAGAAGATCAGAGAGGCTTCAGGTGAGCGCCAGAGCTTGGAGGTGTCACGGTGTCCCAGACCCAGCTCCACGCTTCCCCGTTGGGTCTGGGGAAGAAAGGGAGAGGGAGGAGAGAAAAGGGGTGAGGTGCGCTGTGGGTATTGACTGCCATAGGGTGACCTCCGTCGTTCGGAGGGATGGCTGGTGGGGCTGGGGGTGCGCTCCCAGCGCTATCAGAGCAGCGCTGTGCAGGCTGCTGGCACAGCCCGGGGGAGATGTGTTCACCATGCGAACCTCCCCAGAGGCTGTGCCTGGCTCGCACCCTGGCGGGCTTCGCGGGACGTCCGTTGTTCGTTCTTATCTTCGCTCCTCCATGCGGTCCAGGTCTGTTTCCCACCCCCCTGCTACAAATGGCCCGCCTGGGGTGGTGGGAAGCAAACCCCACAGGGGCCGCAGGAGGAGCCCACCTGGCTCTGCGTGCAGCCCGGGGCCCTTTGAAGCCTCCGGCAGCCGCCCGGCCCCGCTGCCTCCCTCCCGCAGCGGATTTCCCACCGCGGGCTTCCTGCCCGTCCCGCGCGGTCTCGGCTCTTCACCTCCCCGCGACACCACCGGCGTGAAAAGCAGCTGGGGTGGGCGCACGGTGGGAGAGGGCGGCTGGTCCCGGGCAGGGGCTGCTGAGAGACGGGGCCGAGCTCTGCCCATGCTGGACTGTCCTTTCCCCAGGAGATGGGAACCCCACGTTGGCAGCCTCGTGCCCGGCCGGCCAAGGTGGTGCAGCACCCACTCCTCCTCTTCCTCCTCCTCCTCCTCCTCCACACGCTGAGGGCTGGCGGCTGTCTGAGGGCCCTGTTTTGCTTGGCAGAGGATGAAAGTCCCCGCGGGCTCCAGCCCTCCCGTTCTGCATTTCCATGGTGACAGGCGGGCGCTTCCGTGCTGTCCCCCGGGGCACTGCAGCGATGCTGAGTCTCAGCACCGTCGGGCACGCTCCTGCCCCAGCGCTCGTGGGGTCAGGCTGTCTCGTGCCCGGTGGGATAAGCACTACGCCAGGGAAGGGTTTTGTTTAGGATGTGCGTGGTGCTGATGGGGACGCCTGCAGCCTCGTGTCTCCTGACAATGAGCCCGTCCTGTGCCTCTGCATTCATGACCTGTGCTGGAAAATATTAGGCCAGTGCTGTGTGAATAACTAATTAGAGGGAAGGGATGGGGAGAGGACTGGTAAATGCTTCCGCTGTCTGGGGAAGGTGTATTTCTGCTGGTGGAAAGGCATTTTTCTCCCTTCTGCTGCAGCGCAGACCTTCCTCGGGATGTCTGCTGCAGGAGTCTCGGTTACACCGTTTGGAGCGGAGCTGGACGTGGAGGGATTTTGTTCAGACAAGGCATCAGCCAGGCATCCGCATCTCGTGCTGCCCTGATCCCTGTCCAGGCGCGTGGCTCCGCAGCGTCAAGGGGCTCGCAGAGGCTTCTCGCCCTCCCGTGCCCCAGCCTGGCTCTGGGGCTGGCTGGAAGCAGGGATCTACGTCCTCCGCAGGCTGGGTGCTTCACACCGGCCTGTGTCGCGAACCAGGGGGAGGACTGTAATCTTGAAATGTTTAGCAAATAGAAATATTGTGGAATATATCCTTTCTCCTTAGGACGTGGCAACAAAATTACATTCTTCCATGAAACGTTTATATATTTTGGCCAAAGCAGTGTGTCCTTTGCTGGGGAACGTCTCTAAGTGTGAACAGGGGGTTGGTAGTCAGGAAGGGATTGAATACAGCGATGTTTCAATATTCCGGGGCCAAGTCCTGCAAGTTTGTGTGCCTGGGCACTATTTTCCTGCACGAGACCCCCTAGCTCCTTTGTAGTCTGGGCCAGCGGCTTGCAGCCGAGGTACGTGCATGTGGGGCGGATCCGGGAGGTATTTGTGGGGACCAGCACCCCACCTCTGGGTGTCACAGCCCTGCTTCTGGGGGGTTCACCCAGCACCCATGGAGCCGGGCGCTGCACCGGGTGGCTCTGATTGCTTACACAACTCCCCTTCGCGCTGCTCCCACTGCTGCTTGAAAGGGTGTTTAGTTAATAGGATTATAAAGCTTTCCTGTCGTTAGGCAACGGAAATCAATGGTGGGCCTCCGGGGCTGAGCCTCGTCCAATTTGCAGCGCAGTCGCTTGATGGCCATGCCGGGTGTGTGGCAAGGGATGGGATGGCGCAGCGGGGAGGACGTGCCACCTCCCGCGCTGTGCCCCGCTCCGGGAGGATGCTCTCGGCCGCCAGCTCCAGCCGCACGCTTCTCCTGCTGCAGGGGCTGGGGGATCTGGAGTCTGACTGCAGCCGGTGGTTCCGGGAAGGGTCTTTGTGCTCCCTGGCCCACCGAACCTGACAGCATTTGGGTTTGGTCTGTACCCCCCTGCCATGACCTTGTGTTCCAGCGAGGAGCAAGGGGAGGAAACCGTGTGCTGGTGTCCAGGCTGAAATGCCTCTCCTGCTCTGATCCAGGGCTCTGCCGGCCTGGGAGAGGTCTGCACGAGCCATCGGCTCCTGCGCGGCTGAGGAAGCGATGTCAAACCCCTCGCCTTCGTGCTGGGAGGGTGGGGAGCAGCTGAACCGGAGCCCTGAAGGAAACCTCCAGGAAAATCGACCTGCTCCAGGAGTCTGCCCATGCAACAAGTGTTTCCCATCCCCCTGGCTGGCACAAGCTGGTGAAGAGGGGACCGCACGTGGCGGAGGCTTCTTCAAAACCCCTTGAGTGTAAAGCAAGCATGAAGAGGGAGGACCGGGAGAGCCTTGGCTTTGTGCGTGGGGCTGGGAACCTGCGAGCTGCTCTGGTTTTGTCTCTTATCTCTGAGCCAGCAGTTCGCTGTCTGACAGGTGACACGGAGCAGCGGTGTGGATCTGCAGATAACCTCTTGGCCACGTGTTGTGTAGGGTAAAGTGTGCACGGGGAGCTGCAGACTCAGCAGCGCAGCATCCTGTGGGCAAGAGCAGGCTGCAGGGCTGGGGGACAGGACCCTCCTCCTCTGGCTGCGCGTGAGCTTCAGTTAGCAAATCGGTGGATGCTTTGTCTCTGGCGGGTGCTCCAGGTAGTGCCTTGTGCTGTGCATCACGTCCGTGCTCCCCGTTTGCTTGCAGGTGATGGATGTGGACATGTGCCCGGAGAGATGCCGTGGGCTTGCTGCCAGCCTGGTCTCTCTCCGCAGACGGCTGCTGCTCCAGCCTGGCTGCCGGGTGGAATAAACCCTCGCTGAGAAATTATAATTGGTGACGGCAGGGACTGTCGCGGCTTGCCCGTACCCTCAGCTCTCCGTGCCCCGCGGCACCGTTCTGTTGCGTAGCAAAGATGTTTGCAGCGAGAAGCAGCTGGTCGTGCTGGGCTGGCCAGCGTGGGGTCGGGAGAGCCCTGCTGTGCGCTGCCCGCCCCAGTCCCCGCGAGGCGGCCGGCTGCGCTGCCAGGGCACGGCTCGGGGCTGGCCGTTGAGGAGCCAGGCTGGGCTGATGTCTGGGAGCTTGTTCGTGGCCCCGGTCGTCTTTAAACCTCTCCATGCCAGAGTGCTGCAATGGATGGGTGTTTTGGGAGATGCTGGGGCTTTTCCTCGGGTTTGGAGCCGGCTGGGAACAGCTGCGATGGGCACGCGGCAGCTCGTGGCACCTCTGCAGCTCCCACGCCTGCTGCACGTGCCCAGCACCGGGACTTGGGTGCCCCTGCACGGGCACAGCCATCCCGCTGTCCGTGCCCGACGTGCGGGCTGCGTGCCGGGGATTTCCCTGCCTGAGAGCTGCGCCCAGGTACCTCCTCGAGCATCTCCGCCTGCCCTGTGCCTGGCTGCGCACACCCGGGGGCTGCGGCGTTGGTGCCCCCGGCCTGGGCTCTGTCCCCATCTCCAAGGGGAGGTTGCTATGGAAACCCAATAAAACCGTTGCCATGGCAGCCTCCAGCACGGCTCCCTCCTGATGCTGTACCCACCGTGACAGCTCGCTATTAGCAGCTCCCGCGGGACTGATTCCAACAGGATAAAGCGCTTTCAGCACGGGATGCAGCAGCTGGATCGCAAGCGGCAGAGCCCTGTTATCCTGCTGATGCAGGGAAACGGCCTCGGAAGCAGAGAGGAGGCCTCTGGGTCCCTTCCTATGGGGAAGGTGGTCCTCGGCCTCGCTGGCATCCTCTCCTGGTCCGTGCATCCCCCAGTCTCGGTTGCTGCAGTGACCGTCTCCATGGAGACCGGGCCAGCGCGGCTGCATCCAGGGAGCGTGGCAGGGGGGCGATGGGGAAGCGTCCCCGTCCCCTCCCAATGGGATGTGGTGGCTCCCAGGGCACATTCCCACCCCCAGGGGAGCGTGAAGGTGGAAATCCCTCAAGTGGCAAATGTGTGGAGGAATCCCAAGAAAACTAATTGCTTTCTCCCCGCCTTAATGCTTGTTGGCTTTCACTTGGCGTTGGTAATTGCTGCTCCGCACCTATTAAAAGACCGTCTCATGCTTCACGCGGGCTTGATGGTGAATTAATTTTGCATACGTATCTATTCTGGGGGGCACGGGAATTTGTTTGGCTCAGAATGCTGACTGCCAGATGGGCTTTGCAGAGGCACGAGGTGCAGCATGGGCTGTGGCTGCTACCAGGAGTGTAACCGTGAGGGTATAGGGGCAGCTTCTTGCAATAAATGCCTAAAAACAAGGGTGCGGTTGAAAATGAGGAGGGTTTATTCTCTTAGCTCATTTGGGACAAGGCAGACAGATTTTGCATGGAGTATACAGAGGTACCCATGAGCTAGATACCAAACTGCCTTTGATTTTCACTGAGGGATTGGTGTCCTACCTGCTCGGGTCTCCTGGAAGTCCCGCGAAGCATCCAGCTGCACGTCTGGGCCTGTGTCTGCCTCTCTAGATCTGCCTGTAGGCTTTCTGTAAATGCCACGTTTCTTCAGAAGGATGCTATCAGGTTGGGATTTCTGCGTTTTCAAAAGCAGATTTCCTCTTCCTATTACTGATAAGTACCAAAGGGGAAGAGCTGCTGGGATTTTCCATTTGCTTTCCACTTGTCACGCTGCTTTGTTTCCTCTTTGCCTTTCTATCAGCTTTGCACAGTGAAAATAAACCAGTCAGTTTTGCATCATTTCTCTGAAGCAGAGCATTCTTGTGCATGTGCAGGATGCAGTGATGTTTGGGCTTGTGGACAATACATGGAGTTGCAATTTCCTTGGAAAAACAAACCTGCCATTGTTATTTCTGTGGGATTTCTTTAATTTTGTGGAAGCCTTTGATGCATGACTTCATCAGCATTGGGGTCAGCCCTCCTCAGGTGGACCTTCGTCCTCAGGAGTGAGTCACTTGGTGTCAGAAGTGACCGACGGGTGGGAGGGGCTGGACGCTGGTTTTTGGAGCATTCTGAATGCTTACACCATGGCAGTTAAGCTGGGCGCTAAATCCTCCCGTGCATAAGTTCGTTGTTGAAACCAGCATCCACCTCTGCAGAGACTCAGTCGCGGTCCATCGCGACATGCCCGAAGCGGTGTGTTTGTGGGGCAGCAGAGGCTGTAAGGAATGGATGCACGTCCCGGGCCAGGAGTCGGTCTCTCGTGGGGGCAGCAGCAGAGCAGCCAGGAGCAGGCTGCAGCCAGCAGAGGCATTGCCATTTCTTTGCCCTGCAGTTGCCAAGGCTGTTACTGGAAAACAGCGTTTTCCCAGTTACGGTTGCGAAGCAGTGAGGTCCCGCTGTGGGCTTTCTCTGCTGAGTCTGCAGGAAACAATAAAGCCCCAGTGCGAAACAAAATGGGGAAACATCAGGGGCTGCGCTGGAGCTTCCCCGTCTGCCTGATGCGGCCGCGAGGGTGAGGTGATGCCAGGGGAAAGTTCCTCCTCCAGCCCTGGCAGGGCTTCCCCGCTCCGTGGGCTCCAGCAGCACGGCCGTCCTGTGCCGGGGGGATCTGTTAGCGCTGCAGCGGGAGGGGCAAGGGGCTCTGCTGCTGGTGCCGGAGGATCCAGGATCGTAGCCCATTTCCACTCGTGCCAGCCAGCCTGGAGGTGGAGTGGGATGGGGCTGTCATTCAGAAGCCTGCGTGGGATCGTCCTGTCTGGGCTGGTGTGGTGCCGGGGGAATCTTTGCCTTCTGCTTCTGATGAAAATCTCCCGGTTGCAAGTTGTTCAAAACCACCTCGCGGGCTCCTGCTGAAGGACCGCGACGTTTCCCGGTGCCTCACGCAGGTGCTGGGGCGCTGGTGGGAGGACACGCAGGAGCTGCCTCCTGGTGAGGAGGGCTGGGAAGGTTTCGTGCTGTCTCTGGGGCCACGCGCGTGCCCGTGGCATCTGGCTGGCAGCCTTGGGCTGAGTCCTCGTGTGCACAGCAGCTCTCGCGTCCCATCAGGCCCCGTCCCGCTGCCGTTGGTTCGAGCCGGTTCTCCAGAGCGCCCGTTCCTTCGCCCAACCCCGTCGTGCTGCCGGCACCGCTCCGCCTGGCACTTCTGGCACATTGCACTTGTGGGTTTGCTTTCCTTTGCAGTCTCCCTGTGCGGTCTGTGACTTTTCTGGAGGCGTTATCCCTCTGGCATCGGTCTGGCTGCCTGGCGGGAGGTCACTGGGCTCTGGGGACCGGCAGAACAGACCCTGGACCCTGCCAGAAGCGTGCGCTCTGGGGCAGCTACCGCAGGGTCCAGGGATGTCCCACGAGCTCAGGCACCAGCAGAAGTCCTGCAGCTCCATAGCTCCTTTGCAGACCACTCTTCCCGTGGGGGAGATGAGCGGCTGGGTGATGATGAGTGGGCTCCTGGGGACAGTGGCCTCAGAGACTGCAGCACTTGAGTGCGAAACCTGGGTGCTTCTTGGGATGCTGCCGCAGTCACTCAGCCCCGTTGGGAAGTGCAATCCCGGCTGGCCGAGCCCAGCTTGTTACTGGAAAGTTGATACTGGAAAGCTGTGCTCTGCCGAGCTGTTGTGGGGGGGCGAGTAACCTGAGCAGGGGCTCGATGCAGGTTTGAGTCACCTTTCCTGGAGCCGGAGTTGCGGGTGCTGCCCGTGCTGGGGGCAAACTGCGTGGCTGGTGATGGCAGCGTGAAGCATGGGACTGCCCCAATGACAGCCTGCGTCGTTTTGAGTCACCGGGACATCACGTACATAGAGAGACGGTGACTCCGCGCCGGGGTGTTTCCTGGGCTGTGGCACTGCCTTGCTGGCATGGAACGGGCCGGGCAGTTCCCACAGCGCTGCCAGCCTGGGAGGTGGCCCTGGAGATAGTGCCCTGTCCGTGCGCTGAGCGGGGCTCAGCTGGGCTCCCCAGCGCGGCTCCAAAACCCGGGTGTGAGCCAGCTGTGCCATGGACCTTGGGAAAGCCGGGACCGGGCTGTGCCGTCCCGGATCTCTGCCCTGTGTGCAGCAAGGGGCAGCCCCAAAGTGGTGCCCCCAGCGGTGGGAAACCACCCAAAAACGCCTGGGTCCGCTCGCCCTGTCCGTGCCCCTGGGAGACGTTTCTGGTGCACGTGTCGGTGCCTCTCCCGTAGCCCGTGCAGGGGTGGGGCTCCGTCCTGCCCCATCGTCCCCGCTGGCCCTGGCAAGAAGGGCTGCGGCAGGGATGCAGAATCCTGTTTGCTTGAGGACAACGGGGATTTTTATTGACTTGTCCCTGGCATTTCACGTGGCCCCGATGCTGGGTTCTGAGCTGGTCCCGGTGCCTGCCCTGGCTGGATGAGCCCAGCAAGCGGCTCCTCTCCTCTTCTGCCGCCCTGGAGGGAGGCACCGCATGTGCCCCAGCCCCTGAGCCTGCTCCCTGCGGCTGCTGAGGGCGCTGGCCCCAGGCGCAAGCACCGAGGAAACCTCTGGGACGCGTGTGCCGGTGAGATGCTTCTCACTCCGTCTTGACCTAGCCACTGTTGGTGCAAATTCTGCAGGAAGATGCGCTTTGTAGCAAAAGCACCCCGGTCTGTGCTGCTCTCCCTTCAGCAAAACTCCTTTTCGGAGTTGCGGGCTCTCTAGGGTGGAAAAGGCAGCTGGTGCCATGCTCACCTGGGCAAAACTTCCCACACAGAACTGACCTCTAAGCAAAAATCACCAGCGCTCACTGCCTTTATTTAATGCCACGCTGCATTTCCAGTGCCATCGGGTTCCCAAGCGCTCTCAGGGTGTGAATTATTTAAGCCTCACTGTAGTCCTTGGAGTGCAGGAAGGCATTGACCTGAAACTGCCTCCGACAATGGGAAGCAGGGATGGAAGAGGAGAAGGAAAGAAAAGGGGTGGCTCCGGCTCGGATCAGGCATGCTCCCTGTCTCACACCCTCTCATCCTTCCAGCTCTGCTTGTTTGCCTGCCACAACAGCCAGAGGGAAATGCTGTAGCCTCTGCAGACACAGTTTGATCGTAATCAGAAATCAACAGCAGGCAGGACCTGTTGTGTCTCGGAGACAATGCACGGGATCTGCGAGTGCCGTGCATGTAGATGAGGCTGAAAGCCTCACGCCAGTGCAGAGCAGCAGCCGGAGCCAGCACCGAGGTTGCCCTGAAAGAAAGGAGCGGCTGGGGAAGCAGCGTGCCGCGGCATGCTTGCAAAGGGCTGTTCCACCGACCGCGGGAGCATCGCCCGCTCCGCACACGCACACACACACAGGCGCACTTGCTCACACACGCGCACACACAGCCTCTCGGTGCAGCTCCTCGCAGCCCTTTGATTTGCAAGGAAGGAAATAAGACCTCTCAGAGCAGCAGCAGCTGTTGGCAAGATGCGCTGACAAAATTGAGCAGGGAGAGATCTCCAGTCTGCTTCTCTGCCTGGACTGGACCCGCTCCTGGGAGAGGAGTGGTGGTGGAGAGAGAAGAATGAGCAGCCCCTCCGTGCCTGGGAAGATGGAGGCAAAACCTTTGTTCAACGTGCAGAAGGCTCTGGTGCAGCCTGTGCAGATGTGCATGTTGGATATCCCCCTGAGCGTGCAGGATGATGATGTAAGTGGAAGGCGAGGCAGCCGCCGGCCCCATGTGGGCTCCGGGGACGGGGTGGGCGCGCAGGGGGCAGAGGGGACCCGTGACCCCACCCCAGCGCTGGCCGGGCTGGTGAACTTGTGGCAAAGTTGAAGTGCCAAGAGCTGGCACCGCCTCCAGGTGCAGCCGTTTCCTCCCTAAGCGCTGTATTTCGAGCCAGCCTGCGCCTTGCTCTTGCAAAATCCAAGATGAAAGGAGGAGTTTGGGAGGCAGGGGAAGCCTCCCCGCATGGTGGAAGACTTGCGGTGTCGCCCGGTGCAGAAGGGCCAGTTTGCTGTGGGTGTCCTGGCTGGGAACAGCTTGGATGCGGCGGCGGTGGTGGAGCTCGGCTCTGCCTCGGTGGCTGCCCTACCCTGCCCGGTCCCACTGGCGGCGTGGGCACCGATCCTGCCTGTTCTGCTGCAGCAAAGGGCAAGGCTTGGTCCACGATGCAAAAATTGGTGCTGGCTGCAGCACCGAGGCAGATTTCCCTGTGCGCTTGGGTCAGGGCGCCTGTTGTCACCTTAACTCTGCCCCTCGCAGGAATACACCGGGAATCCAACTGTGCGGGAAAGGGCTCAGCGCTAAAGCTGCTGGAGATCCCGAAATAGGGGCAATGCTTTCCAGAGCTCTCGGGGGTGAGCAGTCGGTGTCCTGGCTGTGCAAGGGCTTTGGATGTGAGCCAGGTGCTGTTAACATTTGAGGCAGAGCTGCCTTTGACTGGGGAGCAGGGAAAGCCCATGCTCTTGCTGTGCATGTTCAGTGTCCTCACCGCAGGGGCCTTAAATCTGCGTTTTGGTGGCGAGCAATTAGTATATCGTGGTGAATGTTACCTTCTCTTGTACGTTATCTCTGTGCTTAAAGGGATAAAATGACACTGAGAGGAGCCCGCGTCCCTGGGAGGAGGGAGGGCTCCCCTGCGGGCGCTGTGCCGAATCCTGGCAGGGGTGGGCAGCCCCAGCCCCTTTGCAGGGATGGGGCTCGCAGGGAGCCTCCTATATTTAGAAACACTCTCAGGCTTTGCCAGCACCTAGGGTGCTGCTGCGCTAATGAGGATACCTGTGACGGGCACTGCAGAGCCAGCGGGGCGTGCCGGGGCTGGGAACGTGCCCCGAAAGCAAGCGTGGGAGGGAGGGAAGGAGGGAGGGGAGGGCAGCCGGGGGGATGCTGGAGCTCGGGAGGAAGCCGCTGACCTCCCAGCTGGCTGCTTTATTCTCGTTTAGCTTGATTTGTCAGCAGCTTACACCACACCGTAGCCGTACCTGGTGCTGGGTTTCCCCGCAGCCCGTGGTGTGGTGCGGGATCCTCAGGGTTTGCCGGACACCAGCGGAGGGGGCACCGGGGCTGGAGACCGGTGCCCACCTGGGCAGCAGCTGGGATGCGGCGCAGGGGATGCCCTGCCCTGGGTTACTCAGAAATGACCTTCGCTTGCTAATCGTATCCATGATTTTATTGCAGAAAGGAAAAAATAATAATTAAGGGGGTTGTGCACTGTTGGAGGGTTTTTTTTGTTTGTTTTTGTTTTGTTTTGTGTTTTGCTTGGTTGTGGTTTTAACCATTCCCACAAACGCCACGGTGGCTGCTGGGTCAGAGCCGGGCCCGGGAGCAGTGTCACGGTGAGGCACCAGCCAGTAACCTGGTGCACCGAGGCGTCCCCAGCCCTGTCACCGCTGGGCGTTTGCTCCATTGTGCAGGACGGAAGGGGTTAGTGCTTCCCAGTGGAAACTCGAACCACTGGGAGCAGAGTCTCCAGCATCCCCGTTTCCACTTAAATTGGGGATCCGCCTGTGCGCCCTGTGCGTTTGCATGAAGGAAACCCGGGGATGCTCGCTGCCTTCGACTCTCCCAGAAAGCGGGGGCGAGGCGGCTGCACCCCCGCAGAGCCAGCACCTCCCTGCGCTTGGAGCCCCCGCAGCGGGGAAGCCCCAAGCGGGCAGCGACGGTGCCTGCGGGGCCACGGGAGAAGTCCTCGCTCGCGGCCGAGGGGCTCCCCCAGCCGTGAGGTTCGGTGCCTCGTGCGTGCCCAGGGCTGTCCCCGCGCCGTTGCTCTGCCAGGCGGCATCTCCCGCTCTCCTGCAGCACTGTCAGGCTCACAAATTGCCTTTCTTCTTGGAGACGGCGCAAGGAGTTCGGGAGAAGTTTAGGAACTGCGTTACATGAGGACCTCGGATGCACGCACCCAAGCGAAGCTCTAATAAGTGAACGGGGTCCAGGGATTGACTCAAGCAGGGAAGGCGCTAACACGCGGCCGAACCCTGCCCGCGCTGCGGGCTGGCCCCAGCCTGGCGCTGCCTCCCGACCCGACCAGACCCGACCCGCTGCGAGCGTGGGAGCGCCCGGGCAGGTCCGCAGGAGGCAGGGATAAGAGAGGATAAAACAAATCTACGTTACGGGAAGGGAGTCGGGGCAGCCCCGCGGGTCCCGGCGGCATCGCCGTGCTCTGCTGCTCTTTGGGGTGCCCGGTGCGTCTCCCCAGTTGTTTGCCCTTTGCAGCCCGCTGAGGGAGGGGAAGGAGGGGTGCGGGCTGCCCGGGGCCGCGTTCAGGGGCTGGCACCCCCGGCGTGGTGCTGCGGGCCGGGCAGAGGCGGCTCCCGTTTCCATCTCCCTTGCTGGCTTTCGATGGGGCTGTCACTCCCTGCCTTTCATAACGCAGCCAAAGCAGTTGCAAAATTTCCCAGGCTGCTTCTGTTGCTATTATGGGTAGGGATTTCCAAAGCTTCGCTAATAGAAGAGTAACAGCTTCTATATCTGGGAGATGGGGAAATCAATGAACGGACTGTTGCAAGTGATGTAACGGCTTTTTGTGGCATCTCGGGCAGTTCCCTAACATGACAGAGCTGCACGGCAGGCTGCTTTGTCAGCTTCATCGTCAGTGTCCGCTCCCCGCGAGTGGCAGGGACCGTGCCGATGTCCCGTGGTGCTGGGGTGCTGCTGCCTGGGCGCATCCCAGCGGGTCGGCCGCTGGCGGCTCCGTGTCCCAGGGATGCCCCGGGCTATGAGAAGCCATCGGGTGAAGTTACCAGCGCCCTGCTGCAGCCCCTCCTCGTCCTTTCTCCTCGGTGACGTCCTCATGAGCGCAGTAGGTTTGACTTCAAAGCGGTTGGCAAATATTTTCCACTCCAGTGGACTAATTAGTTAAATTACATTTCACATGCTAATTTATTCCTCTAATATTATTTTTTTTCCCAATGTACTGGCATACAGGAGAAGATAAAAGCTTGGTTTGACCTTAGAGCCAGGCCCGGAGGAGCTGGAGATGGGAGCGAGTGATTAGTTCCCAGGTTTGCTGTAGCACAGGCTTATTCCCTGCCGCTTTCGGAGATCCCGTTCGGTTGGGCTTTACGTGTTTTAGCTGACTACATCCTGGGTGCCTTGGGTGTAATGTCATCTTCTGGCACGTAGAAGAAAAACGGATCAGTGGTAATGAGTTACTAATTTCCAGCTTCGTTATTCAGAAACGCGCTGGACTGCAGCACCGGAGCCACCTTGGAGTGCTGCGTAAATGGCAATTAATGAATCCTGGCCGGAGCGGGTGGGAACCAGCGGCACCGGAGCTGCCCCGAGGGTTTGCTCCCTCCTCCACAACAGAGCTGATTGTGCAGGGGGTGGAAATGAGCCTTCCTCGCCAGGCTTGGAAGGATGAGTGCCCCTGGCTGGGAGGGGGCTGCTCTCCCCATCCCAGGTCCCTGGGGCTCAGCTCCCTCCCGCGGATGCAGCAGGCACTTTTGGGTGATGGGACGAGCTGGCGAGGCGGGGGAAGAGCGGTGTGGAACCCTCCTGTCCCGCTGGTGAACGCTTACTGGCGACTGAGCCCTGCCGAGAGACTCAGCATCTGTGTCCCCCTGGCTGCGTCCCTCCCTCGGGTGGCTTTGCCAGCCCGCGCGCGCCGAGGGACAGGCAGGCTTTCACCCGGCGGGGATGGGGAGCTGGTGCTTGCGTGGGTTGTGGGTCGGTCCCAGGCGCTGGGGCAAAGCCGTCGCTGAAAACAGCCCCGCAATGAATCAAAGGCTTTGTCGTGTTTGTATCAAAGGCTGTTTCTTTTCCACTGCCTGTGTATGGTAGATGTTATCGAGAGGGAGGAGCTGAAAACGAGTGCTGGGACTGTTTCCTGGCCACAATTACAGTCAAAAACAACAAATCCCTCCATCCTCTCTCTTGGCCAAACTCTCCTTTCCCCTTGGGTGAATCATCACTTGGCTTCTTTGAGGAAAACTGGAAACTATGGAAAAAGTCAGCCAGGCTGAATTCTCATCTGCAAGGGCAGAAATCCAGGAGAGCACTGTAAAATCCCAGGATTTCTGGGAATTGCCCCAGCAAGGCTGAGGGCTGAACCTGTCCCCCCGGGGCAGCGGCAGTAGCCCCCCCATCGCATCCCTGCCTCCCTGGGGGCCGGGTTTCACCCCCCGGTGAGGCCATCCCCTGTCGCCCATCACCACTGCCCCGCGACCGGCTGAACCCCCGCAGGCAGCGAACACGCGCCCGTGGGAGGTGACACGGATGCACTTGTGGTGCACGCTTGTGGTCTTTGCAAGTGGCCATCCTGGGAGCTTTCGGGACCGTGGCGGTTCCCAATTCCAGCCTCTGGTGAGGCTGCGGGGGGGTGGTCGGTGTGACAGGCCGAGCCTTTGCCCTGGGCTAAAGGCACGGGGAGAGGGTCACTGATCGCTGCTGCGTGTGGTTTGAGGGTGCTGACGCGGCTGGAGTCTTCACCTCCGCGTTCATGCGAGCCTGTGCTCATCGACTAACTACACGAGTGAAATGCAGCCGTGGCAGTGCCGGGCCGGTAATATCAGGCTGACGCTTTAATAAGCAGTCAGCAGGACTGCACTGAGGCAGCCAGGAGGACGAGGGTTGCCAAAGCGAAAAGAGAACCCGGACCTCTGGAGCCTCGAGCAGAGTCTGCCACAGCTCCCGGGGCTTGTCCTGCCCCGCCGCTTGTCATCGCAGCCCCAGCGTGGTGGCCTCAGGGAAGTCCCGTTTGCAGATTCGGAGACGCGTGGTGCTCCACGAGCATCCGTGCTCGCCCATGCGCAGCCGGCAGGTCGGGCTCGGTCGCGCCGGTGGCATCTCCGGGCGGCTGCCGCGCGTGTGCTGCTGTGCTGGGGCAGGAATCGCCCGCCCGACCCACGCCACTGCTCCCGTGGAGTTACCGGCGCGATTAAAGCCGTGCTGAGTCTCCCTGTATTGCATGTGCAGAAGGAGCTGACGTTTCCAGTAATCGTTCGATTGATCTGCTTTCAGTGTATTCTTATAAGTGGCTTGGCTGGATCCGTGCTTGCTAGCGGTAGCTGCAGAGGAGAAATTGCAGAGAAAATTGGGTAAAACACCATGTGCTACATCCACTACGAGGGCAAGTCAAGGCAAAACCACTGATTTTGGTGGCATTTCCCCCTAACTCTCAGTAAGGATGTGATTGGATGTTCAAGGTGATACCCTAGAATGTTTCCCTGTCGCTGTGCTCTTCCTTCTCCCCACCGTTTAGCGCCGGCTCCTGTCTGAAGGCTGAGGGCACTGTAAGAGCTTGCTCCTTGCAACTTTTGGGGGAGTGGGCTCTGCCTCCGGTGCTTTCTCAAGTGAGATGGGCTCTCTTCTCCCTGCGTTCTCGCTCTCCGCTCTCATTTTTCATCCTGATGATACCACGGGGGCCGTCGAGCTCGGCGGAGCATCTTGCGCAGCTCCGGGCGCAGCCGGCTCCTGGTGCCCGCGCGCTGCTGCTGGCGGTCGCTGGCTCTGTCCCGGCGCCCCGCTGGTCGGCAGACCGGCTGCAGCTGCCATGCGGTGGCTCGGCGAGGGCCCGCCGGTGCAACGCGCTGTCACCTGCGGCTCCGCGTCGGGGCTCGGAGCAGGGCCTGTGGGAGCAGCTGCCGCGGGAGCGTGCCGGCACCGCTCGTGCCCGCGCGCGCTCAGCTGAGCCAGGTCGGGTTCAGCGACCGGTTTGGTGCTTTTGCGGTGCCCAACCGGGGCCTTTGCAAGAGCGCAGGGGTGCTTTGGCCACGGCCATCCTGCCCTCCCCAAGCAGAGATCAGGAGTCGCGGGTAGCGGGGATGTCTCTGCCTCCCTGTCCCTCCCGCGGCTTCTTGGGCCGCATCCGGCAGCGGGGCTGGCCCAGGGACGAGGCTGCCGTCGATGCGGCCGCGTGATTTGGAGTACGCTAGCTGCAGACGCGGGGGAAATAGGGGTTTCACCCAACTCACAGCCACAGATGTGACAGCAGAGCGTGGAAGCAGCCGTGAGCATCTCCCACCCAGGGACGCCGTCAGGGCTGGCCCTATTCGTTTGCCCATGTTTCCGCAGCAAGCACCGAGCCCCGGGGCCACTGCCACAGCCGAGAGTGCGCCCTGTGTGCTAGATGTGCAACAATTGCCTGGAGCTGGACCCTGCCCGCCTTCGGACGTGGCTTCCCCAGGTGCTGTCGCTTGTTGCTGACATGAGCTCTGCTCTCAGAGAGCTCGGTGTCGCTGAAATGTCCCCGGGTCAGGACGGTGTCACTCAACGGCTGCTCGGCCGGCAGCTGCGCAGCTCCGGTCTCTCTGCTCCTCTCCAAAGCCATCCCCGACCCTCACCCTGCATTGGTGTCCCCATGCATAAGACGGGAAATTTCTTTTGTTTAAGTGTTGCCACTGTGGTCACAAATTAGGGCTGAATTTTGCCATGCGGGCTTCAAATATGCTAAGGAGCTGCCCTGCCTGGAGCCCTGCCCCGAAGCAGCGTGGTTTGGCTGCGCAGAGCGTTGTTTTGGTGCAAATAGCCCCTTCGGCCTCAGCGCGACGTGCTTGCGAGGCAGTAAAGTGCTGCAGCCCAAGTCACGGAGGACAGATGGATGCAGCCGGGGTTGGCTCTGTCTAGCACTAAGCCGGAGCGTTTTAATTGTGTGATTCTGGTATTAACATTGCAGCAAGGGTTGGCTCCGTCCCGCCCTGAGGAGGTGGCTCTCAGCAGATCCTGCCTGGCGGAGGAGCGGTTCGCTCTGTCATATGACCGGGCTGTAACGCGCAGGAGGGCTGATGGTTCGGTTTGGGCAGAACTTGTGACACTCGGTATTAACTCCTGGGGTCACGTGCGTGGGTCACGCAGGCTGTCTGCTGAGCTGCAGTCCACGGCCGAGGCTTTCAGGTGTTCCCTCGATGCCGACGCTGGCCAAGAGCAGCATCCCCGGTGCTTGTCTTCCCCTGTGCCTGCATGGTAAGGAACTTTCTTTAGGTGAAGGCTCAACATTGTGAACCATGAAGGCTGTTTACACCCAAAGGCTGGCTTGCTGATTTTTCTCGCGTCCTCTAATGTGCAGCCTCGTGCAGGCGTCTCCTCTGCCCGGGTCCTTGCTTCTCTCCTGGCTTCTCCAGGCTCGTGCTGGCTCTGGGTGTGTGGGGCTCTCGGGCAGCCTGGGAGCTGGGGATCCCTGACCCCTTCCTGTTGACAGCTGCCTTTGCTTTCTGGGGCAGGGTGCTGTGAGCTGCCGAGGGCAGCGGGCAGGATCAGGCCCTCAACTCAGGCACATCAAGGAGCTGTTTGAGATGAGCGGTGTGATGGGCTCGGTAGTGTCTGTCTGTGATGCTGGCAACAGGGGAGCAAATGCAGAGCAACACCCCCAGTGATGCTGGGGCACCGCTCGCTCAGCCTGCCAGGAAACAGCATCCAAAAAACCCCTGAAAAGCAACCCCCTTCTGTTCTTCCTTTTCCTCTCCTTTAGGCTTCTGTGTGCATTGCTCTGAGAGTCTGGGATTTTTCTTTCGTCGTAGCAACTCCCCCCCCCAGCACTTCTACTTCCCATCCTGGAAACTGCGTACAAGTTAAGAACTGCAAACAGGGAGGATGGAGGGGAAATGTAGTTTTTAGCACCAGCCTCGGGGCTGACCGACCCGAGCAGCTGGGGGCACCTTTGGGGCGATGGGAGGGANCTTCTGTTCTTCCTTTTCCTCTCCTTTAGGCTTCTGTGTGCATTGCTCTGAGAGTCTGGGATTTTTCTTTCGTCGTAGCAACTCCCCCCCCCAGCACTTCTACTTCCCATCCTGGAAACTGCGTACAAGTTAAGAACTGCAAACAGGGAGGATGGAGGGGAAATGTAGTTTTTAGCACCAGCCTCGGGGCTGACCGACCCGAGCAGCTGGGGGCACCTTTGGGGCGATGGGAGGGAGCCAGCAGCCGCAGCATTGCGGGGTCCGGCAGCGTCGTGGTCACGGCTCTGGGAGCCCCTAACTGGGGGGTCCTGGGCAGCCCCCAAGCTGCTGGAGCCAGGAAATGGAGACTAATCCCTGCCCGCCCGCTGTGTGCGAGTGAGAGGAATCAAAAGCAACCGAAAACTCCGGATTTCCCTTCCCGTTTGGCAGAGGGATGGGGGAACCACGGGGCAGGAGGCGGGCGGGCTGCGGGGCACAGCTCCACCTTTCCCCGCTGCACAGGGCTCGACCCCCTGGGACCCTGGAGGCCCCTGCCCTCCATCCCTGGTTATTTTGGGGTCAGCGCAAGGCAGGGCGCTGGCTGCTGCTGGCAGTCCGGCTGATTGCATCCTGGCAGCAGACCCCATCCAAGACCTCCAACAAACCCCCAAATTCCAGGGGCCCCCTCGCCACGAGCCTGCTCCAGAAAAGAGCTTTGCAAGCGGCGGTGAACGTCCGCAAGGGAAGAGGAGCTCCGGGGGGCTTTGGCTGTTGCGAGGAGGTGACTCGGTGTGTGCCGGGCTGGTGCTGCACCTGCCGCCGCATCGCACGTCTGTGTGTAATGGAAACACTGACGCAGCTCCTCACCAGCGCGTGGCAAATAGCAGCGGGGTAATTAACCATCGATACGTAATGACGTTCGCTGCTGAGATGAAAAAAATTGACCTGCAAGGATGCTGGCTGCTCAGGAGCGGGTTAATCAGCCCAACCTGTCAGTGCCACGAGAGATGAAGGTGGGAAAAGCTGATCATGGGGGCAGGACGCAGCCGGGCGCTGCGATGCCTCGCTGCTGCAGAAAGGCTCGCCGAAGCTGGATCAGGCCCTTAGGGAGCAGCTCGTTGCGCTCACCCTCTGCTTCCTGACCCTCCTACAAATACCTGGGTCACGTTTTCTACCCTTTTTCCCTGCAACGAGGGGCCAGAAAACTCTAAAAATCTATTTTCCTACCAAAATGAGGTTAACGCTGAGCTGGTGTCTGCCTGTCTGTGCCCTCTCTCCCCAAATGACTTCAGAACCTGCTGGCCCGCTTCATGCACATTTGGCGGAGGGCTCACAGATAATTAAGTCTGTGCAAACATGATGAAACGAGATGGCTGAGTGGAGGAAAAGGATCTTGTAAATGCCCCAAAAAACATCTGTAGCTTGAGTTCATGTATTAGTAGACAGCAGAAAATCCACGTGGGAGGTGCTGCTTACAAACGCTTTAACCACAAAAACATTTTCATTCTCAGTCCGTACATTTTTAGGCACCAAAGACGGCCTCAAGACATGAAACCATAGGAAACTACCCAAGTAGTTCCAGTGCTCACAGTGCTGACCGTGTTATTTTAACAAAAACTGAAATTCTTCAGCACTCGACCTGATCCCCGGAGCCAAGACTTTAAGGAAGAACAGCATAAATCATGGGACTGGAGGTAAAGCGGGGAGGGCCAGCAGCGCCGTGGCCGGACCCGGCGCGGCGGTGTGACTCAGCGGCGCGCCGCCGCGGCTGTTGACGTTTGTGCCACCGAAACCGAGAGATAAAGCTGGCCCCGCGCCACCGGCGTACAGTATTGTTTGGAAGAGCGCTGCTCCTCCGCGCCAAGAAAACCCAACAAAAAGAGCGGTGCTGGCCATGGGGAGACGCGCTGGAGTAACTTCCCCTGCTAAAACAATGCAGAGCGGAAACCTTTTAAAGTGGTAATTACTGAGGAGAAAATAATTTTTTTTTTTTTTTTAAACATCCTTTGTCTGAGGGTCTAACAATACCTGGGAAGGCTAAAAGACTTCTACAATTCTTAATTGGCTTTTCAGCCGTGTGGCTGTGTGTTTCATCTGGGCAATACCCAGCCGGGGCTCTGGACAGCGAGACTTTCCCTTTCCAGTTCTTGCCAGCCTCCTTTCCTGCCTCTCACGTGGACACCAGTAAGCGCATCCTCAGGCTATTAAAGCAAGATACTTTCATGTCCACCCGCTGCGCCCGGACCCGGACCGAGGGGATTTGGCCCAGATGCTCTCCGCTCCCGCGGTCCTGCCCTGCTGCCGGCCCCGGCTGCTCGCTGCCGGCCGCACCGGCTCTCCGCCCCGCAGCGCTCCCAGGCTGCCCTCCTCGCTTCAGATCGAGTCCGCTTTGCTGCGGCTTGCACCGCCGCTTCCCGACGCGCCCGGATTTTGATGTATGCTTTCCCTGGCGCTCGTGCGGCTGCAGGAGATGCAGGACCATTGTTGGAACATCCTTTTCCATATCTCCCATTAAAGGGCTTTGTTCCTGTTTAACTGGATTTCTTTATTTTAAGTAACCTCAGTTATTTGCTTGTGGTATGAACATTATGTGTGCGGTACACCTTACTGTTGCTGCACATATTTCCAGGATCTGGCATTTAAATCTGTTCCGCCTTACTCCAATTCTGGGCTAACTCTGCATCAAACCTGGGCTACCCGTGAATGTTTGGCCTTGCTGCCTGCAGCTCTTCTGCTCAGCCTGGCACTGCAGCCTAGCACCCTGCAGCCTGCTTGGGTCCCACATTTAGACTGGGCTTTGGACATAGTTTAGTCTTGTGCGATGTATCGACTCCGTGCGCTGCTTCCCTGCGTTTGTGCTATGGCATCGCTCTTCTCTTGGACATCTTAGCAGCTCCACGGCCCCGTTCCCTCCCCGCCGTGCGCTCAGACACGCCATTCCGCCGATGGGGACGTGCAGGGTGCTGACCCGGTTTGGGGAGCTGGGGTGGGATTTTTGTCGGTCGCGGCAGGCGTGCGGGTGCAAACCTGCATCCCTGCCCGGGTGGAGCGAGCAGCGCTGGGTCCCAGCGCGTCCCCGGCTGCAGCACAGGCGCTCAGCAGCGCCGGGCGCGTGGCGGGAGAGCAGCTGGTGGGATCCGCGACCTGGGGACCTTCTCCCCAGCCGAGAAGGAGCTGGTGGGATGAGCCAGGATGAAGCTGCCCCAGCTAGAGGGCTTCACCCAAAGGCTGGGTTCCCCGTCATCGTCTCCACCTCGTGCAGGTGTACATGCTGTGACTGCAGCAGCAGAGCCGGCTTGTACAGGCCAGGGGAGGAGTGAGAGCAGGGGTGGAAAATGTGCCAGGGTAAGGAGCTGGTGACGAGCAAAGTTTCTTTGTTATCCATTGGGATTTTTCTGTTGGTCCAGTGCCGGATCCTCGTGTTTCGGAGAGGCTCCTTTTACAAGATTCAGCTGAACCCGTCGTTTTGGCTGGTTACCATTGCTGAAAAATGTACTCACTGCCCTTGAATGTGTTTTTGAAAGGTGAGCAGAGCCCAAGCCCCGCTCTGTGTCTGTCCCGTCCAGGCTCCCAAACCTGGCCGTGGGGAGCCCTTGCTGCTGTCCAGGTGATTTGGAGTGGACTGCGCCAGGCTGGAAGGGGGCACGGGGAAGGATGGAGCCCCTCAGACCCGCACGAGCATCCTGAAGCCGTGACAGCGGGTGATGCTCATCACCGTCTCATAGGCAGGTCACTGCGTGCGTATTCTGCGCGTTTAGCAGAGCAGTGATCTGAACGGAGCTATTGCTGCCAGCCAGGCCCCGGAGCCACGACACAGAGGTGCAGGAGGGAGGAGCAGAAAACGTGTGTGTGTACAGAAAACCCACTGCGTGCCTCCCTCTCTGAAGGCTGAAGAGGGGAATAGGTTATGCCCAGGGAATTCCCTTATGGGTCGAGTTGCCTTTGGGAAGCGATGCGGCAGGGACCCTGCAAGGCTCAGGGGTGCTTTGCCAATGCCTTGCCCAATGTCAGCGACTGACAGATCTGTATTTCCGATACATCTAATGAAATCTCACCGTGTCGTCTTATTTTTCTGGAGGATGAGAAGGCCTGTTTTGATTTCAGAAAGGAATTTATCATATCTTCCAGGGTTACGCCCATTCCCGTCTTTCCCTGCCAATTTCTGTGGCTTCGTAACCCTTCTTTTTTCCACCAGCGGTTTGCCTTTTCCCTACTACTTAGGCAGAGGACCCGTGCGAGCAAGGGTGGAAGCCACAATAACTCAGAGCACCTGGGAGCCCCGAGCTGGCTGTATGCTGATTGCTAAGCAACGCAGAAAAATGTTTTTCCTGTTTTTCTTATGGTTACGAGCACCTTAGGTGGTATTTGTTAAAAGAGCTGACTGAAACATTCTGGCAGAAAGGTGATAGCGAGATAAAAGCTGCCTTTAAAGACAAACGGCTCAAGAAATAAGTCCTCATGTCTGCAGTGTGTCAGGCTACAGCAGCTCAATGCCTGCTGGCCTCAGCTCCAGGGAGCCAAAAGTTCAGCCGAACAGGAAAGGCTGCGGCTCCCGCTCGGCAAGGGGATGTCTCGTGATAAACCCGGCTGGGATTCAGCGATCCTCCCAAAACAGCCAGCCCTGGGCGAGCTTTCCTGCTTGCTTTGCTGCCTGCCCCTGCTGCTGGCCGCCCTGCAAAACGCCGTGAGGTCTCTTGGTGCTTTTCACGAGATGGAGCCTGTTATCTTTGGCTTTCGGGGCATGTGTTAGTGTCAGTAGTTGTGTTTTGCCTTTTATTTTTCTGGGTGTTTTCTTTTCACTGTAAATGGCTGTGTGACTTCTGCGTGGCAAAGTCCCGGTGCGCCTTTCCCCAGAAATGCCTGCGTGAGGCGTGCTGTGGTCAGTCGTTTCTTCGAAAGTGGCTTGATTTCCCCACACACCCCATGTTGGCCTTGTTCTGCCGAGTTTTTAGAGGTCAGCGGGTGTGAAAACCAGAGGTTTAAGTTACCACCTGCTGCCCCAATGGAAAATGCTCAAATACGATGGCAACACGGATGGTACGAGAATTAGGATGGAGTAGAAATATTCCTGTGAGCTCTTGAGTCTTCCAGGCCCGTGGCATAATTGCATCGCCGTCGCTGAGCATCGGGGCTCCGCAGGAGGTGCCGCAGCCCAGCTGCGCGCAGGGGCTGCAGGAAATGAAGCACGGAGGAGCGGGATGCAGAGGTTTATGTCCTGATTGCCCCGGGATTTGGGGCGCTTCCTTCGCTAGGCACTGACGATAATTAGGAGCTTGCCTTGCTGCGTGAGACATTTGGCGTGCTTCAGGGAGGCCGCAGGAGGCTGCGCTGCTGAATTAACCCGGCGCCGAATCCTGCTGCCCGTGGGGAGGGGGTGTTGCAGCTGGAGGACAGGTGCCGCAGCAGGAGGGGCACCCAGCGCAGGAGAGCCCGGGCAGCCTTCCCCTGCCGGCACAGAGAGCTCCAGTGCCTGGACCTGCCGGGGAAACGGCCCGAGAAGCACCCAAAACCTGGAGGCAGAGCTGAGCGATCCAGCTGCCCTGGATCTGAACAGCCAGGCTGAGGGTTTCCTAAAATGCCGTGGCAAGTGGTGTGCGGCTTGCACCTAAAGTCCGGTTACGTACTGGCATGGATCGTGTTTGCGAGTGAGGACCGGGTCTGCGAGAGACAGGGCTGGCTGGGATCTGTTGGTCCCCAGATTTTGGGAGCAGCTGCTCTCATCTAACATCGACATGCAGGTTGTGCTGCGCGCAGCACAATCATTTTCCCTTCTTGCACAAGCTCTGAGGGTTTTTCCCTGGAATAGAAGAGGAAGTGGTGCTAGTTCTTTGTTTTATAAGAAATAATAATAATAGTAATAGTAATAATAATAATAATAATCTTCCAGTTGAGCCTGGGCCTTGGAAAGGCAGGGGCAGTGGAAGTGAAAGCTTCAAATTAAAATCTGAACGTCCAAAAAGTTTTGATTTAAGACTCAAAGCAAGCAGTAACAGCCCAACTTCCAGTTAATTCTTCTCTATCAGTAGTGCTTTTCCTCCTGAGTGCCTTACAAACGTGGATGCAAAGGGCTTCCCCAGCCCCTACACTGCAAGGAAGAATTCCCGTCTCCATTTTAGGAGCGGCCGGCACGGAGCGCTGCGGGGATTGACCCGATGCGCCTTGTGAGTTGGTGCCGGCACTGGGGACGGAGGCCGGATAACGTTGCGGCTCCCACGTAAAACACCCTGCCTTCCGTCGGAGGCCGTTGGTTCGGATCGCAGAGCGGCGGTCCCGCTGAAGCCTTCCTGACCGGGGCTGCGGGGCGGGAGCTGATGGGGAATAGCCCCGGCAACGTGGAGCACGGGAACAGGGTCGGCGCGAGTCGTGTCCCGCAGGAAGCGTGCTGGGAAGCCCTGGGCCGAAGTGGAGCAGCAAAGAGTGAAGGAGGGCAGCCATGGGGAGGGCTGGATGGAGCTGGGGGATGTCAAGGGCCGTGGGACGAGCTTGTACGTGCTGGGAGAGAGAACTCAGGGTATGCACCGAGCCCTGGTATTGAGAGAGGAGCCAAGGTCTGAACCTGCCGGTGCTGACCCAAAGGGGCTGAGCTCGATCAGGGAAGTGGCTTAGAGTTTGCAGAAGCCCCTGTTTGTTACCCGTTCTGCATCATCTGCCATGCGGGGAAGCCTGCGGGCTGGAGGCGGTGGCAGATGAGTGTAGGTTCGTGATTTGTAAGTGCATGAGTTTGTGTTTATTCAGCCAAAAGCTCATTGCAGAGTGATGGAAAGAAACCAAGTGAGGGATTTCCCGCAGCACCCTGTTCCTGCACCTGTCTTTGCTCCTGCGCCTGCTGAAGTTGATGGGATGTTTACAGCTGACGTCAATGCAAAGTGCTCAGTGTGTTGTGAAAAGCTTTTGCTGAGTTTGCCAAATGTAAAATGATTATTATTTTTTTAATGAGTCACTCAGTCGTTGATGGTTTCCTTAAATCCCCTGCTCCTGGAGTCACGTGCATATAAAATAATGGTAACTTTCAAAAATTTCTAGGCCTTCAAAGAGTAGGGGAGAAACTTGAGGGTGTGATCCAAGTGTTGCCTTTCAGCTCTGTGCTTAGAGGCAAAGATGAAGCCCTGAAAAATTGTTTTGAGTCTCACGGTTTTCAAGAGCCTGGCCCCTGATGGCTGAGTGTTGGGGTTGGCTGCGCTGAGCAAACATCCTGAACTTGGGCTCCTGACCCCGCTTTGAGTGTTTTGCTTTTCAGGCCCAGAAGGTTCCCAGGAGAGGAGAAAGGAAACTGGCTGGCTATTTTTAATCCCTCTCAGTTGCCTTCCTGCTTTATATTATTTATTATCCATTATCAGAAGTGTTTCTCCCCTGAAACTATCTTTAGTGGTCAACCAAGGGACTGGTGAAAATTGCCCATCAAACAGAGCTGCAGCTTTCCGTAGAGGTCAGACAAAGCTGGAGGGTTTTGCAGGGTTCTGCCAACTGCAAATGAGTAGTGCTGCTACCTCTTACGTGCACTTGGGCAGTGCCAAGCAATTCCAGTTGTGGGCTGCAGTTTCTCCACCCCGAGAGCTGAACGCCGCAGGAGAGCACGGTCTCCGTCCCAGAGACCCCGCAGCCCAGAGGGGCAGCGCTGGTTCCCCCAGGAGAACCAGCGCTGCCCGCGTTCTGCGTGCGCCGAGTGAAACGACGCCCGTGACCCATCGCGTTTTGTGGCACATCTCGCCGTATCACGGGGTTTCCGCGCGACACGCCGGTGTGCGTGCCCCCAAGAGAGCGTCCCAAAGCTGCCCTCGGGCAGCACAAGGCCCTTGTGCAGGGCTCTGTCCCCTTTCCCAGGGTGTCCGTGGAGGTCCCGTTGACCTTCTGTGGCTCCAGATAAGTGGGACAATACCCACATTGTCCTCGCTCATCCTCCTGCCTGGTAAATTTTCAAGTTTGAAGAGTATTGCAGCCCTGGCAGCTTTGTTAATCCTTTCCTGCCCGGGCAGGAGATGCAGGCGCTGGTGCCCTGGGCAGAGCTGGACATGCAGACCTCGGATCCGTGTTCTTGGAGATAAAGCCGCGGGGCTGGATGGCCTGGGAGGCTGATGTTATTTCAGCTGCGCAGAGAGCTGAGGCGTGAAAGCCTGGTTTTCGGTGGTGTCAGCAGCAACTGTGATGCAGTTTATCGGCAGGGTGTGAGGAGGGAAGGGGAAGAGGCAGGGGAGGGTGAGAGCACGCCGTGCTCAGTGCAGAGGAGTGATGAATGATGAACAGGTTTGCCTGTTTCTCGTTGCCTCTGAAAACAAAGTTACATCACATCATTTCAGCATGGGCCCAGGGGCTCAGAGCCTCTCTGAAACGGGATCTGCAGCTCCACTGCCCCCAGCCCAGTTTCCCGTTCCCTCTGTCCCTGCTGGGCCGTACATGGGTGCTTGGACCCCGCTCACCCCCTGTGCCTGCGCACCGGGGGCTGGCACGGGGAAGGGCTCGGACCCTGCTCCCAGCACTGGCTCCTGCGGGCCCCATGCACGTCCCTTCACCTCCGTGGGGCCGTCACCCCGTAAAGTCCAGCTGTGGCTGGGCAGCGGTTCAAGCGCAGATGGCACCGCGGGGGGCTGTGCTCGTGTGATTGGGTGGAACGTGGCTGAATATTAACCTGCGCTGTTGATACTCATGCAGATTCATAATTATTAGGTTAATATTTGGTGCTGGGTTTTGGGTGGTGGTCTCCGAACCCCCGAGCTGGGTGCTAGGCGCTGTGTGAGCACCTGGCGATACGAAGCCCCTCGTCCAGCCCCAGCATCCCACCCCGTGCTGTGGGCATTGCCGCCCCGCTGAACCTTTCGCTC